>CM073586.1:88647632-89247632 GCA_037074715.1 Magnolia kwangsiensis
TTTATGATTAAGGGCCAAAAAGAAAAGGGAGGAACTGATTCCTCTACAACATCTGTTTCATCACAGCCGTTGAAACACCTAAACTCTTTGGGGCCTACCATTTTGAATATGTAAAATCCACTCTGTCCATCAGTTTCTATCGTTGATTCTGGGTCCTGAGGTTAAATATCAGCAAGATCTAAAGCTCAGGTGCGCCACACTACAAGGTAGAATGGTTATGGGATGCCAACTATAGGTTTGTGTGTGGGGCTACCAGGGTATGCAGCTTTCATCAGAGCTGCCATGGTACATGACTTTCATCAAAACGGTTAATCAGGTGAAACTCATCAGGATGAAATGAAGATGCAAAAAAAATCACCATGATTCAGGACTTAGGCGAGCCATGCCGCATGAACTTAACGGTATTGAGAGCAATTTTACAATTTGGTGTGGCTCATATAACTTTTCATCAGGCTTGGCTTTTGCATAAACATTTCAAATAATAGTTCTCACCTGATAGATAGATTGGATTTTACACATACAATACATGTGGACCCAGAGGGATTGTGTCTTTTACACACTGCGGAAAATAGGTAAGTGTAAAACACCCAAGCTTCATCAGTGGGACCACCATGTTGTATATGTGAAATAAACTCCATCCATCATGTGAGAAGCCTTATGTTAGCTGTACATACAAATGATCACCTTGATACAAATATCATGTGGGCCACACCAAAGAAAACAACATAAAATTGTGCTTAAAACCTATAGGTTTGGCTGGCATGGCCCACCTGAGTTTTGAATGAGGCTGATTTTTAGATGTTTATATTCATTCTTCTAATCCACATCTGTTGAAGGGGTTTGATGAAAGATATCTACATGATGGTCCCACACACAAATCTATTGACGGCATTTATCCCTATCGATTTGCTGTGGTGTGGGCCAACTGTGCTGTAGATCTAGTTGATTTCTATTCCCTGGGCCAAGCATCAAGGAGCACACCTGATGGAGGCATTGTATGTCACACCGCTAACATGGTAAAAGTAAAGAGTTTTATTGTGGTTTGCTTTGTGTATAAGAAGTTTGGTAGAGGTCACTTGTATGCGTATTTATCCGTGAGATTAAATGATATGAAATTGTATACAGTCCGGGTATTTTGTTGCAATGTGATTGGAATACATTATAGATTGCTGACAACCCCAGTGATGAGATGGACGAATCACGGTGAAGGAAAATAGGAAATCCTATGTGGCAAGGAGTTCATCCTGACTAATTTATATTGGAGGGGTTTAACACCATTATTGCATAATGATTGCATGTCTAGATATACTTATGGTATTTTGGGAATCCAATTCGGTATTTTGGGAATCCAGTTCCATGTTTGGAATTAAATTCATGCAATAGAAAAAACCTTATATTAAAAAAAATTCCATTTGGTGGATTATAAAATTGTAATCAACCAAACTAAATTAACAATATGTGTGTGTGTGTGTTGGGGGGGGCGGGAAGGTACTATACGCTCAACCTTATAGGTTCGTCCCATGAGGTTGAGCTGTGTGGGCCCCACCGTAATGCGTTTCGAACATCTACCCCATCAGTCAGATGCACCATTCCATCTTAGTCCTAAATCTCAAAAATCAAGTCAATCCATGACTTTTGTGGGCCACACCACATACAGAAGTGGAGAGGGGCCATGCACCATTAAAACATTCATAATCATTTTTTGGGCCCACCGAGATGTGGTTTGAAAATCCAGCCCGTCCATTATGTGTGTCACACTTGGATGAGGGTTCAGACCAAGTTTCAACAACATTCAAAACTCATGTAGGCTCCATCAAGTGCTTTTATATGTTATAACGGTGTCTTCAAATGATTTTAGATGGTATGGCCCACCTGAGTTCTGTATATGGGTGATTTTTGGGATTTCCCATAATTTAAAAGGTACCCATTAAATGCACGGTGTTGATGGTAGACACACATCACGATGGGTCCTACACAGCTTGTCCTCACATTTGCTGGTCATGATAGTACCTTTTCATATATATATATATATATATATATATATATATATATATATATATATATATATATATATATATATATATAAACTATGTGGGCCCCACCGTGATGCGTTTCGAACATCTACCCCATCAGTTAGATGCGTCATTCCATCGTGGGCCTAGGTCTCAAAAATCAAGTCAATCCGTGATTTATGTGGGCCACACCACATACAGAAGTGGAGAGGGGCCGTGCACCATTAAAACATTCATAATCATTTTTGGGGCCCACAAAAGATGTGGTTTGCAAATCCAGCCCATCCATTATGTGTGTCCCACTTGTATGAGGGTTCAAACTAAATTCCAGCAGCATTCAAAACTCAAATGGTCCCTACCAAGTGCTTTTATATGTTTTAGCAGTGTTTTACATGATTTTAGATGATATGGCCCACCTGAGTTCCATATACGGATGATTTTTGGGATATCCCATAATTTAAAGGGTACCCATCAAATGCACGGCGTTGATGGTCGACACGCATCACAGTGGGGCCTACACAGCTCGACCTAACGATAGCTTATCATGATGTCGAGTCGCATAGTACCAATTCCAATAAATAAATAAATAAATAAATAAATATATATATATATATATATATATATATATATATATATATATATATATATATATATATATATATATATATATATAATCATAATGTCATGTGTATAGGGCATATATGGATGGACAGCATTACAAAACACATGCATCAATGTGGGGCCCACATGTACAGTGGATTTCAAAATTCATAAAAATTTGGCATGGGACCAAATGCAATTACATCCCACTTAATCCCATCCTGCACAAATGTTGGATGAAATTTGAACGAGACCAAACGCAATTTCATCCCACACACAAACCTAATGTGGCCACCCGTCCCTATCGTTTTCGTTGGTGTGGGCCACCTGAGTTGTAGATCTAGTTTGTTTTTATACCATAGGGCCTAGCATCAAGAGGCACAACTGATGGAGGGAGTGTATATCACACGACAACATGGTAGAAGAGCTTTTCTTCCGCGAGCTTTGCGTATATCAAGTTTTGTAGAGGCCGCTCGCATAACGTCAGGAGGCAGATGATGGGTGCGGATTCGGTGGATCCAGCAAACCACCGAGGTCGGTGGATTCATAAGTGTAGGTCCCACTTTGATATGTGTTTTTATATCCACACTGTCCATTCATTTTTTTTTTAACTCATTTTAGCACATGATCCTAAAAATAAAGCCAGTCCAAATCTCAGGTGAACCACATCACAAGAAATAGTGGTGATTTTAAAAAATTCTTGAGCTACAAATGTTTTGGATGAAGTTATGTTTGTGTTTACCTTCCTCCATGTCAATACGTTGGATGGCAATACCCCTATAAAGCTTTCAAGGGTGAGTGCTCAACAACAATTGTCTCCTGTAGTGTGGTTTACTTGAGAATTGGATCTGCTTTTGTTTTGGGCTCACATGCTTAAAATGAATTTTGACGAAACAGCTAAGTATAAAACAAATACATCATGGTGGGCCTCATAATCATGGATCCATGCAATCTGGACCCTGTGTATGGGGTTGCGACATTTGCACTGAAGTGATGGAATGATTTAATGGGATGGGATCCACCCGTCCATCAGGTGCAACACCCTGTATATGGACCGGGCCCAAAAATCAGGGTGACAACACTCATGGTGGTCTACACCATGGAAACTGTTGAGATGGGAGTCTTCCCACCATTAATTTCATCCAAAATATATGTGGGGCCTACCATGTTGTGTATATACCATCCAATCCTTTCATCTGACGCGCAACACAAGGATGAATGGATTCGTGAAAACCCAGGACATCCCGAGACTCATGTTGGACACACCAGATGAATTTAGAGTTCTTGGGAATGATTTTACACCTTCCTTTCCTATTGTGTGGCCCACCTAAGGAAGCAAAGCAAATCACAGTTTGTAATCTCCCACTTCATGATCCTAATAATTACAATTCAAAATTTTCATAGACCCGCGGAGGACGGATGTTTCGACCGTCCCGATTGAACATGGACCCACGAATGATTCAACAGTCGGCATTCAATTCCTACTGCTATCCCTCGCATGTTCGTCTTCAGTATACGTGACTAAAGATCAATGCCATCTGTGGAACCCACATGCTGAGTATTTCCTGATCTGAACCGTCTATGCTGTAATTACTGTTCTATATAACAAATTGTAAAAAAATTAAGCTGAATGTATGATTATGTACATAATTATTTGTAGATAGATTCAGAACATTGGGAGGCGGATTTCCTGCAAAAGCATTCCGCAGGAAGTTCCAGCCCAAGGATTCTGGGTGCAGCCCACTGCGATGTTTGTGAGAAATCCAACCCGTTCATTCGTTTTTTGAACTACATGTGACTAAAAATAAGGTGGATACAAAGCTCAAATGGGCCACAGGAGAGAAAACAGTAGGGATTTAGTAACCACCGCTTAAATATTTATATGGCCACAAAAGTTTTGTGTCGGTCTAATTTCTAGTGTTATGGCTTCATTCAACTGAAAACGACCTTATAAACGGTTTGGATGACATATAAACATCAAGGTGGAGCATAGGAAGGTTTCAACAGTACAAATTCCTTTCCCCACTGTTTCATCTTGCATGCCAGTTGAGTTTTGGATACTATTAATTTTTGTCGCATGCCCTAAAATGAGCTTGAAAAATGAAAGGAAAGACAGTTTGGATTTCTCACAAACATCAGAGTGGCCCCTATTCTTGTGCAGGAACTTCCGCGTCCAGAACATTTAAATAAGACTCTTTAATTATTCACACTAAAAATCAAGCATCAGGATTATCAATGAAGCTTAATTATCAGAGCATAGCTTCTTTATGGTATTACCCAGAAAATTAAGGGTTGAGATCACTAGACCGCTTAACATCTGTACTAATTTAGCTGTACCGCAAATAAAAATAATACCATTTGTGATTGGGAAAGCTCCTGAAGTCGACATCACAGTACAATTTTAAATTTTAAGGTCATTTTCGCGGAAACGGATTGGCTACTCCCCTTGACACCAGCCGATGGCTATGGTTGGTGCTCTGTGGGGCCCACCATGATGTATGTGTTTCATCCATGCCGTCCATCAATTTTTACAGATCATTTTACTGTATGAAACTAAAAATGAGGTATATCCCAATCTCAATTGGACCACATTACAGGAAACAGTGTTGAATGAGCGTTGACCATTAAAAACATTTTGAGGGCCATAATAGCTTTGGATCAAGCTGATTTTTGTTTTTTCCTTTCATCCGGGCCTGTATGACCTAATCAATAGATTGGATGTCAAATAAACAGTACAGTGGGCCTTAGGAGGATTTTAATGGTAGATATCCAATCACTATTGTTTTCATGTGGTGTGGTCCACCTGTGATTTATATACCTCTCATTTTTGGGATCAAGCCTTAGATCTTAAAAAAAGGATGAAACACATACATCGTTGTGGGGTCCAGGACATCGCCCACCAGCATAGCCAATCATTAGGGGCTGTTTAATTTTTAAATTCCCCACGTAAATTCACGGAATTGCCTGGTTATTACTTAATACATCTGTTTGAAAGTTGCTTGGAATTACGTTTTGAAGATTAGACCGTACAAATGTTTTTATTATTGATTTAAATATGTGGGCCCCACCATGATATATATGAGTTATCCACACCATCCATCTTTTTAAAAAATACATTTTAAGTCATGAGCCCAAAAATAAAAAAAAAATCAAAAGCTCAAGTGGACCACACCTTAGAAATAAGGATCATTAAAACATCAATGGTTGAAAGTTGTTTTCTCCTCAGGACCCACAGTGATGTTTATTTGCCATCCAACCCGTTAATAAAGGTCACATGATCATAAATAAAGTGAAAAAAAAAGAAAAAATCAGTTTGATCCAAAACTTCTAAGATCTTCAAGAAGCATTCAATGGTAGGAGTTCAATTCCCATCGTTTCCAATAGTATAGTCCACTTGATCTTTAGATTTGCCTCCTTTTTTTTGAAACATACTTTAAAATGAGTTAGTTAAAGGGATGGACAGTGGATAATTAATAAACATTAAGAAGAGCCTCGCAATTTAACTTTTTCTCCTCAGGTGAGATGAGGAGTGCTATAAATGAAAGGTACGGTCAAATTACCTTAGAAATTTAACTGAAATTATAAAAGTAAATAATTATTACTCACTTGAGTAAAATTACCTCCGTAATTAGAAAATCAAACAGGCCCTAACTTGACCATGTTTTTCAAAGGAAATGATTTTCTCTGTCCTCCCCGTTGCTCCACATCAGCATTGCTTCTCGACGGCACTTAGGTAAGCGAGCGCGTCACGGACTAACCGAGTAATGTCGGCGTGGAAAAGTAATGCTGATGTGGAGCAACGTCGGCGGAGAAAAGTGCGGGAGACTGAAAATAACCTTCTATAAAATTGAAAAATGGCACAACGTTAGTACGCTCGTCATGAAGTTGAATTGTGTGGGTTGTTACACGTCCTATGAAATTTATGATTAGTTGTACACTGATAAAGGAGATTTTATGCTTTTATCTTAAAGATGTACTCTATTGGAAAGATATTTTCATGCCTTGTTATCAAGGAGAAAGAATTTTGATCTTCCGTACCTTATACCTTTAAGAGAATCTTTAATGAAATTAGAATTTTCTTTCTTAGGTTAGTGATGAAATCAACACAAATATTTATAAGAAAGAGAGTCAGAGAAACTTACCCATCACACTTTTCTCTTCTAAGGTTTCCATACTATAGGTTTCTATATATATCCAGCTTAATAGCCATTTATAGAGACTATGGTTCAAGCATCCTACCTCAAACTTATTTTTAATGATCGCAATTGTAGTGGGGCCCACTGAATCGCTCAATTTAAATAATCTAATAGCTAAATCCAAACTGATGATCATGTTTGGCCCACCTGATAAGAGTTTTACACTCTCTGGATCCTTACTCTTACTCCTGTGGTAGACTCTCAGGAGTTTCAACAATAGGTAGGGGTTCGAGTATCTATAGGTAGTGAAATCTCACTACGGCGTGAGTGTGTGTGTGTGTGTGTGTTGGGGGGGGGGGGGGGGGGTGTGTGCGCATGTAAAAAAAAAAAAGTCTTACATTCTCTCACTTGGGTTACACTAATCTCTGAAAGAAAAAAAAAATAATTTATTTTAATTATGATTTTATTTTTTTTATTTTTTTGTAAAATGCATTTTCTTTTAATAGTTCTTAATGGTCACCCTGCTAAATTTCAAAACAATACTGTTAGACAATTATGAGCAACACTTATCAGATTTGGTCCATCAAGATTACAGATATTGAATCATGGTATTCGACACAACATTTATATTTTTTCAAAGTGCGAAGAATTACGGTCATGAACACTGTTATGGGTAAAAGTGTTATGCTCATAGGTATGAAGTCAGGTTAGACATTTGTGCATATCATGTGGTCGGCTAGTGCGAGTCATGGCCAATGAGCTCCTCAACGGTCAGAAAGTGGTAATCTATTGTATGGGATGTGCCGTCGACGACTCTACTTGCTCAGAAATGAAGTGTCTCTACCTTCTTTGTAAGAGAACGAGCACCAAGCTCTCCCACGGTCGTTTCTGAAGTCACCCTGTATGATAAGATGAAGAGGATGGTCATTCAAGGTGTCGCTTGTTTCACCAAGGAAGGGAGCTCGATCTCAGTGCTCGAGCGTGGGTAGGTCGGTAATTCAATCAGGACGTTCAACCATAATTGACCAAAGGGCCCAGCTCAGGGAGCTATTCCTTAGGACAACTGTGAAGATCAGCTCAGCTGGTCGGCCTCGACTTCTTACCATATGTTTTCAGAGCTCGACCACATTCCACTAGAGGGCCCAAGTCGAAAAGCTCATCCTCAAGATGACTGTATAAGTCAACTCAGATGTTTGACCTAGGTCTCGATCTTCCACCGCATGATTCAGATCTCGACTACTTGATCTTATCTCCATCGGAGATCTTGTGAAATAGTTGAAAAACGTACGTTGAATGGGTGCCCTGATTAAGGGGTGTTTCTATCTACATAATCAACTCTGCAGGCTATAAATAAGGGCCCCTCCAATGGTGAAAGGTAGCACATTCAACCCTACGAACCAGTGAATCCTCTCTTTTAATGGACACAGCTTATATAACACTCTGGTTCTCATAACCCGAGGATGATCGCTCCTCGTTGAGAACCCGAGTATTACGTTATGTAGTGAACTACTATACATCTAATTAATAGTAAATTTCATAACATAAAGCAATGCAACCATTGCATAAGGTAAGGATATCATGAGTAATAACAAAGAAGTTTAGTGAAAGTAAAATGAAATCCCTCAGTGGGGAATTTTAGTTACAATTCTCAAAATGAAAACAAAACATAAAGTCTAAATAACGAAAGTATGTAAATCCTAGATTATTAATTGAGCTCCGACGGCTCAACTACGCTAGCGTAGAGTCCTTCCTCGCCGAACTCCTCTTCAGTCATCTCTGAGATCCCAACAAAAGGGTCTACTTCCATCATTAAACTTGTATCTATTTAATGTAACCGCACGATAGGGCGAGTGATAAACTCAGTGGGAACTTCCCTCAAAGATTTCATGCATATTATAGTATTCCAAATTAGTTTCAATCAACTTAGCAATTCATAATTAGAGCAAAGTAATATGAATACATGCATGAATGTATGAATGTATGTCTAAAGTCACAGATCTGGGGATGCACATCCAGCTGCTAAAAGAAGGGTCACCCGCGGTAGACTAACTACCTGGAAAAGACCATATAGTGAGTGTACCCAAAGAAGTTTAGTCTCCTGGATAAATATTCAAGATACACCCGAGGATGTCTAAAAACCTGAAAAAGCCTCATGTAAAGAGAGCGGCCCATAGTGGCACGAATGCACTTATCTTGAGGTTTAAACTAGAATAATAGAATTCTTAGTAAACTTAATAAAATGTGGCTTATATTGAGCACTCGATAAAGCTCACATGTCATGTGTAGATGTTATGCGCCTTGATATCCGCGTACATTCCTTAGATCCGGCAACATCAGCCCTTAACTTATATTCATTATCAAATCTTAAGATTCTTGGCAAATATTAAACATCCAACCATGAGCTTAATAAGACTTTAACATAGATCTTTATAATTTCTCTAAGTTCAAATAAGTGCCCACAAATACGGAATGTTAGTCTCAAGTATGATTATACTATTTGGAATATTTAATAGTTTATTCCACATTCCTTACAGAGGAAGATATTCCACATATGTTCTTCATCATAGAATTTATAAGATAAAGTGAAATGTAGTTTCAAGGCTCATGTCATAATTATTAGAGGTATACTTATATTCAAGTAATCATTAATGTAACGTAGAGATAACAAGAATAAATTCTATTCATATAGTTAATCAACATGAATTTTTAATATTATGATCTAAAGCATTATCTCATGTTATTCAATATTAATCATATTCATAATATTCTAAACTTGTCCACATACTAGATTCAAACTAAAATAGAAACTAGTGAATGTAAGAAGCAATGAGGGTAATTCCTCACCTTTGAGTGTAGACTCACTTGAGTTGGTAGAAATCGGCTTGACTCAATCATACTCGATGTTGACCCAGAAATTTCTTAATGTGTTGGGAGGCCTTGATCTAACAACATCTTTAGTGTGTCTAGAGCTCTTCTCAACCTGAACCTAAGCCTGACTCGACCTGAGTCAACTCAATTATTAACTCCACCCCATCCTTTCCTTTCTCCTACTTATATTCTCCTTCTTTTCTTCCTTCTTTCTTCCATATTTTTTCCAAGATAATTAGCAACAACTGGTCAGGAACCAGCCTTGTAAGACAAATCGACTCAGTGAGTCGATCCATCTAAACTTGATAGTGAGTCATGCACTCCCCCCCCCCCCCCCCCCCCCCCACCCCCCCACCCCCTATACGCAACAATAACGTTACAGCTCTCCTTCATCTTTCCTTCCTTCTCTTCCTTCCTCTCTAACTTTCTCTTTTTCTTTTTCCTTTTTTTGTATGTCCAACTGAGTTTGAATTCAGCTTGCATTTACTATGGCTCAAACCGGATTGACTCGAGTCAGCGAGTCACTAACTCGCTCGCTATCTCTCCTTGCACCCTCTGATTTTCTTCATTTCTTTTCTTTCCTTCATCTCAGTTTTAAGGATCCAGAGGTTTCTAAGCATCTCTAAGACTTGGACCAACATCTGGATGAGCTCAGGCCTAACTGAATTGCACAGTGGGTCGCTAACTTGGTAGTGGACCCTGCGGTAAAATGAGGTGCTGGACAAGCTCTCCTTCATAGTCTTCTTCTTTTCTTCATTCTCTCCTCCACTCTCTCCTTCTCCTCTTTTCTTTTTATTTTTTCTCCTTCTCAAACACAACATCTATTCAAAGTTGCGGAGCCAAACTTGATTCAGCGATAGGCTTACAACAAGGACTCGAACCGTGTCTCTAACACCTGCATCCTCTCTTTTCCTCTTTTGATCTTCTTTCTCTCTTTTTTCTTATTCTCCCTTCTGCTGCTAATGACCTACAACCAAACTCAACAAGACTCACCCTGATTTACAGCAACTCGGACCGAGTCAACTCGACTAGGTGCGACAGCTCAATGCGATGCCTCAACTCAAATTTTTCTCTCTCTCTCTCTCTCTCTCTCTCTCTCTCTCTCTCTCTCTCTTTCTCTCTCTTTATGGTTTTCCTTTTTTAAAAGGGTTTCCCTAAAAGGCAGCCTTTAATAGGCTATGTTAGCCTACTTCTAGACACTTCTTTCTTAACTAATCGTTTGATTAGTTACGAGTTAGTGAGTTAGCTTGTAAGCGTTTTCAGGAGATAATCCTGGCCATTGATCGTATGGTGAAAATCTGACGTTATAGATGGCTATTTGATATTTTGGGCCACCAGATGAATGACATAAATAAAAAAATGGGGCCCACTAGAAGGTGATGGGTTTGCCTGGCTAATGGAGAAGATGACATGCTCATCCATGGCGATTTTCGATCCATGGCCCCATCAAAAAATTTGTGGATTTTGGATGGATTGGATGGCTCCACTGATCATTGTGGGGCTCACCTTTTGAATGGAAAGCCACGAAAACTCAGTGGGTTTCGAGCTATGAGTCGCGGCGGCTCTCTTATGACAGAAACCCTAAGCCATGCGGAGAGAATGGAGGGATGGGATTTTCCTGCATGAAGGGCTAGGATTGAGAGGGAATCTCGCACGTGGATTGCCAACTCGACAATGTAAAATAGATTTCCATTTTCAAAAACAACCACACGCACGCACCAACTTGGGCTGGTTATCATACTTGCACACATGTGTTCCCACACATGGAGTCTTTAGGGTTTTGGATGGTTTTGAGGGCCACACCTAATGGATAGTTTGGATCGCCCACAATGCCGCAGATGCCACATACACAGAAGTCGTCCGTTTGAATCGGATTTGGTGGAAAAAAGGATGGGAAACATTCCTCTTCTATCGAGTCAGCGGCTTAAACCCGACTTATCTGAGTCTTGTGGTCACAGGTGCACGCTCATTAGCATACACATGCATAGTATGTGGGGCCCACATTGTTGTTTAGATGAAATCTACTCCATCCATTCTCCTTGGAGGCCCTAATCAGGTCCTTGGACCAAAAACCAGGATGATCCAAAGCTTAGGTGGGTCACACTAAGTGAAATGTGGTATTTAATGTTGGCTTTCCATTGATCCGACGGTCAGATCAATCCTTCGTTTTATTATTAGTGGTCTTTTGGATTTCTAGCCTTGCCTATATGGAAATTCTTAGTGGATTTGGTGATCTTAGGGTTTAATGAATGGTGGATTTGAAATTCGAGGGTCTGATATTAACTATTGGTAATCTCTCTTAGAAATTAATGGTTGGACGGCTTACTCTATGGACGAAGAGGGTTCATGATGATTCGATTTATGCTAGAGTGAAGTGAACACTCAAATGAGTCAAGTTTGTATGTATGCTCTAAGTTAAGTCTTCATGGTAACACCCGAGTCTGGAAAGTACGCGGTGTTACAGCTTAATTGATTCTAACTTAGGCATCGAAGGGTCCTCCTTCTATAGTTAGGGGTCTCCTTTGCCTTCTTCATGTGCAGGTACTTGAAGGTCCAACGAGGGTTAACCAAAAATCTACATCAACAATTACCAATAGCCTTAATGACCTGGATCAAGGATATATGGTGTGGTATGAAGATTACACATCTAATGTGATCATACATTTCTATCTTCAAGTGGTCCTAATGAACATGTCATAAAAACTGAAAGTGCACATTGAAGGAGAAACTATATATATATATATATATATATATATATATATATATATATATATATATATATATATATATATATATATACTGATTAATATAATTATCAATACATATAAAAGAGATCTGTAAAATGTTTGTACATAATCGGATAAAAAACTGAAAACTTTTACTACTCAAATATATCATTGAGATCTACAACTCCCATAAACGTCATATGTTCCTTAAAGAGTGTGATAGGAAGGCCTTTAATGAGAGGATCCACTATCATCTTCCTTGTAACGATGAGTTCTATAGACACTTGACAATTTTAAACTCTCTCCTTCACCACAAGGTACTTAATATCAATATGCTTTGACCTCGATGAATGTTTATTGTTGTTAGAGAAGTTAAATGCAACTGAAATATCAAGATATATTTTTAATGATTTTAGGATCATCTGTACAACTTGTAAATCAGAGAAAAAACTCTGAAGCCAAATCGCTTGATTCGTGGTTTCATGACAAGCTACACACTTCGTGTCCATGATAGAAGACACCGTAATCGACTGTTTCACACTCTTCCATGATACGGCTCCACCACTTGTCATGAATACATAGCTCGAGGTAGATTTCTTGTTGTCAAGACAGCCCGCAAAATCTATATCTGTATATCTAACTAACTCTAAATGGTCGGATCTCCTATATGTGAGTGTGAAGTCCTTTGTAGGTAGCGTAATACTTTCTTAACAACTAACTAATTATTCATCTATGGATTGCTAAGATACCTGCCCAACATTCCAACCATAAAAGTAATATCTGGATGCGTACAAACCTGAACATATATGATGCTCTCTACTGTTGACGCAAAAATAACATCTTTCATCTTATCCTTTTCCAAGTAATTCTAGGACATTGAAATTGGCCAAACCTATCACCTTTTATAATAGGTACTTGTCCAAGAGCACAACATTGCATATTAAACCTTTTGAGAACCATATCAATATAGGCCCTCTGAAACAAGCCAAGTAGTCCACGTGATTTATCTCGACTAATCTGAATACTGATGACAAATAATGCATCACTAAGATTTTTCATCTCAAAGTTTTGAGATAGAAATGTATTAGTCTTATGCGATAGTCTAATATCACTACTGGTCCATCAACATACAATATCAAAATAATAAACTTACGCTCACTGACTTTTACATATATACACTCATCTGTAGTGTTTTCAATGAAACCATATGAGGAAGCGACTTTATAAAACTTTAGGTACCATTGTCATGATGTCTACTTCAACCCATAAATGGACTTCATGAGCTTGTAGACTAGATGTTCTGACCCTTTGGTTTTGAAACCTTCTAGTTTCAACATATATACATTCTTACTTAGGTCTCCACTGATAAATACAATTTTTATAGCTATTTAATATATCTCTAAATCCAAATGAGCCATAAGAGCCATAATAATTCTAAATTAGTCTTTCTTGGACACATGTGAGAAAGTCTTCTTAGAGTCAATGCCCTCACATTGATTAAAACAATTTGCAACTAAGTTTGACTTTATACCTTTCGATATTGTCTTTAGAGTCCCATTTGGTTTTAAACACCTTCTTACAACCAATCGAGCTAATCCCTTCAGGCAATTGAACAAGGCCCTAGACTTTGTTATCCCTTATGGTTTTTAATTTATCCTTCATGGCATTGAACCAATGAGAAGAATTCACACTTTATTTGACTTGTGAAAAATATACAAGATCTTTTTCAACCCCAATGTCAAATTCATGCTCCTGAAAAATAGACTGTATAATCATTTGGAATCGCATATCTTCTCTCTTTATGTGATCGTCTTAAAGGCTCATTATTCTAAATTGAGTTTCTATTTCTTCATCAGTGGGTTGTATTTGAGGCTTTACATGGTAATCCATAGGGATCTCAAAGTCCACTGCTAGACGGACGACCACACTACTCTGAATGATTGTAATATGAATCACAATCCGTTCTTTGTCAAAAATAATATTTCTTAAGTTCGTGCTCCCACTATCTTCAGTACTCTCAATAAACCCAGCATTCACAGTCTCAGTGTAACATCCCGAAAATCAGGGGTCGAGCAAAAACTCCACTCCCAAGTTTCAGAACATCATTTATACAACATTTTCAATGATGGATGAATGTTATTTATATTAGTGCAGAAAACATGAGTGGGATTAGACCAAAACAGCATATCATACTCCAGAGACAGTTAAATTAGCAAGCGGAAGAATGTAATAGATATATAAAGTATACGAACTGTGGTGGGTCTCCAGAGTGTGAACATGTTACCAGGTTAAACATATACATGTATACTCCAAAAATAATAAAAAGAATATACATGGGTGTGTAAGAAAAAGGCAAAATACCAAGTATATTGGCATCTAATCAGTAACCCTGTAACCCCGTCAATCAGAACCTGCATATAGGAGGGATCCTCCTCATCATCATCAAGTCCGGCGCTGCTTCGCAAGCATCGCCATTATCTGCAATTAAAATATGAACTGTTTGGTGTGCGCAACACCGTCCCATAACGTGGAAGTAAGTAATTAACTCAGTGAAATCATAGCGCAAAGATTAGCATGTTCTCAAATCAATCATGCGATAATAGTAAAGCAATTAATCAAACATTCCTAGATACTGTTGTTAATGCAATATGACATGACATGATGGATGCCCTCACTGACATTCTCCCTCATACGGCACCATCTGCGTCCGCGGCATGCTTGCGTACCGTTCAGTGCTCCACATCTTTCAGGCACATGCAATGTGATGTTGATATGATTACCGAGTTATTATTAGTCCTTTTCATACAGCAGTATTGGAAAACTAAGGTACTTTGCTTATATCAATCCCAACACAGATCCTGTCTAGGGTCGTCACTCCTAGTAATCTCATACGATGTTATATTTGTAGGTCGCTGCAAGGGCTGCCAGGGCTATTGCTCGCACTCGTTGCACCGCTCCCCCATCACCTTATCAATACAGGCCTATTTATCCTTAAGACTGCATCAGGACTCGTCGCCCCCATGCGGTGTCAGGATAAACTCAAGGTCACTATAAAGGGCTCGTCACCAATCAGTGTAGGCCGACAGTAAGAATATAGTGCCCCATATCACCATAATCTACTCAGAGTAGGGTGCTCACTGGTCACTACGGAGAGGTTTGTGGCCCCAGCGTAGGCCGACAGCTCGACCACGGTGTCCCATACCACCATGTCCGGCTCATGAGTCTTTGTGGATCAAGGTACCATGGTTGACAGGGTTTTCAATGGTAAGTTCAGTACCCTAGGTTCAAGCAGTTATGACTCATACATGGTGAACATACAATGGTCAGTCGGGTTACGTGACGGGCTCGACTAGCACGAGCGCATCTCAAGCTGAACGACATGAAGTGCATGAAATGCTTCGTGTGGCCTAACCACTGCCGCCAACCCAAAACACGACTCGCGTTCATCGACGCGGTCCTTTGTGGTACCTAGAAACCAACCACGAATTCGATTCATTACCGACTGCCTGGACTAGGTCATAGCCCCAAGCATTTGTAAACCAACGTCAGTAAGCATATGAGTGTAATAGAAATGAATATAAATAATACAAGCATGTTGACACATGTTATAACATACTACGTAAGCAAATCAACCAACTCATGCATTCCATAAATATAATGAAATCAATTCATATAGCCAACATGGTGGAAACCATATACGTCAGCATATTAATTGAGAACTCAATCTCAAAACTAATTCACAACACCATTTACTCAATACATACTAATACAAACATTTATACAAACACTTAGTCTACACACTTTAGCCTACATAGCGTATGTCGACTCAAAGTGCGCATTAGGGCGAATCTCTTCGCCAAACAGATCATGCACGCATTTCTAATATCATAATACGATAAATAGCCATGGTAATTATTTCAGCAAAATACGAACTTATACCGTATTTTCTATAAATGCCTAAAATACCCTAAATCTCATATTTACCGTACGTTTACGAAACGGAAAACGGACAACATGTTGTACATGTCAAATGGCGTTGCCGTCGATAATCTACTATTAAACGACATTGAAAGCTTTGAAATCAGTCAATCAAAGCGTCTATCACTTTAGATGTGTATCGTTTTGAACGGAGCGTATACGCTTCGTCAACGGCGTACAGGCGACCTAATGCACAAGTACATCAGCTACTTTGCTATTTGAATCAAAGAAATCTCCAAATCAGCAAGTGGTTAGGGTTTTCCTTACCTAGAAGTGCGTTGGAATCGCCGGAAAAGTGATTGGAGTGCGTTGCTTTAGCACGTGTAGCAGCAGCAGCAAGTGGCAGGAAGATCTCTCCCACGCTCTCTCACAAACTCTCACTTTTTCTCTCTCTAGCTAGGGTTTCTAGAAAATTCGGATGGGTGAGAGAAGTGAGGGTTTCAAACCCTTTTATAGCCTAAAACCTTCCCAAATTAGGCTTGGGAACAAGGTTTACTTGAGGTATAACCAAATCGGAGTTGTTCTGGTCCAAAAGAGTATTTCTGGAGGTCCCCTTGCCAAACGCTTTCGGACTTAAGCTCATGCATACTGGATCTAGTACACATCAAGTTTTCAGACCGGTAAAGTTCCCAGATCGCACGTGACAGTCGAGTTTCAGTTCAGCGGTCATCGCACCTAGATTAGGTCTACAAGTCTCGTGATATGAAAGAGAAATTTTTCTTGATCCAAGGGTGTAATTCGGCTGAATTCTGATGGTCAGAACGCTTAATAATAACACGCCAAGTCATGTGCCAGATTTGAATTAAAATTTCTAAATCTAACCCTTTTCTCACTCTCTTCACTCCGGGCTCAATGAAATAGCCTCTGAATGTCGGTTGGCCTTGATTTTCGAAATGATTGTCAAGTCTAGCCAAGCGGTCATAACGGTTTAAGATGGTAGATATCGGACTTTCGGCGCGTGGTCTAGATCCAATACAAAGTTTCAAAGGGTTTTCGAGAACAAACCGGTTTAGAGTTTGATCCTAGGTTTTAGGGTAACGTAGCATCAACGATTCTACAAGTTTTGGGTCTTACAGAACGTATTTAAAGCGATCAGGGACAATTTCACAGCTACTCCAACGTAGCGCTAGCTAACTTATGCTTAGTTTCTAAAGAAATTTGGTTCTAAGTGATTTCTTTGGCTTTGGAATTGATTCTTAAGAGTGAAGTGGTTGACCCATCACCTAAGGACGTCTAACCCCAGGTTGGCAAAAAATTCGGAGTGTTACAATCTACCTCCCTTAAAATAAAATTTCATCCCCGAAATTGGCTAAGGGTAGTGAGTACTTTTTCTAAGGAAGGTTCAAATCCTATTTAATAACCTAACCTTACGTAGAACCTAACTCAGCTGTTTCGATCCTAGGCCAGTGGGGAAGAGGCTAACCACACTTCCGCTGTGCCACTCTGATCTAATGGTTGCATTAGCTGACCTAACTAGATTGGACTCAAAATGTTCTACCCCCCTTAAAACTTGGTTCTACTTAAAGTTCAAGAATCTATGTATCGATCCGTATATCAGAATGAAGTGTAACTTAGGACCTATCCTTGACATAAAATGGGAAACAACCTCTCACTACATTGGTCTTCCTTTGTTAGTGATGCGTTTTATGGCATTGGTACCTATGGTTGTAGAAATAAGCCTACTCTCTATTGGCTAGATGTCCTCAACATTTCCCAAAGGCAAAGCAATAACTTTCGATTGTATGTGGTCGAACCAACACGGAAGAAAAGTTGTGTAATGGGTCTAAGCCGGATACGTTGAACCTTCTGTCTAATCAGGACAGAAAACTCATTGTATCAATTCTTAATCCGAGTCGATGCCGATCTTCTGCTTGATTGGAGCATTAGATTTATTGGTAACCACTAGGATTAAGAAGTCAATTCAAACCGCGAATACATCGCTTACATACCATTCCTTTACTCTGCGTTCCCGAATGCAATAAGCCCTTGGGAAAGGCAAGTCAAAGAGACGTGCTGGTTTATTCTAAGTTCATTTTGAGGGATTTATAAGTTTTCCCTGAGGGTGAATGGTTCTAAGATACATAAGCTTCCTGAGAGTTACTAAAGGAGTCTATGGATGTTATGAGGATCTATCCAAGGAAGGGCGTCCCATTCCAACCAAATCTAACCTACTATTTCTTAGCATCTACAGGCTTTACTCTATTCAAGGTAACTAGTAGACTAGTCTATAATCTACAGCCTAAGCTTATACGCTAAATGGTTTCATACCATTACTAGTACAGGGAATTGCTCTATCTCTTAGGGTCATGATTGTGTAAATGGAATTGGATTTCCTATATCGTCAGATCCTTCAAATCTAGGAGTGCTAACTCTAGGTCCAAAATGCCAAGGGCCTATATGGCCAGTAGCCTTAAGTTGTATTAATTGGAACTGCATTCCTAATATCCTATGTTGGGATTATGCACTCCATTCAACAAAATTTGTCACAATACATGGAATAAAATTTCACATGGATTATGACAGGAATGCATTCGGCTATGCTAAGCCCAAAACAATACACAAACACATTTTCTACTTGTGACCTTACTAGACCCAACAACAACAAAACACAAAAATCCCAAAAATGGTAATCAAACAATCTACAGGACAACGGCCTACATGGGATTTGAGGTTTGCACAATTAAGACCTAAAAGAGTGTAAAGGGTCAAATAAAAGGGAGATGAGAGGAAGGATGGTGGAAAGGAGAAAAAGGCTAAAATAGTCTCAACAATAGCCATGGAAATAGAGGGAAATGGGGAGAAGTGGCTACCCAAATGAACTAAAATGAATCTAGACTCTGTAGAGGGAGGAATCAAGCTCCCAAAGGCTAGATTTTCAAAGGAAAAGGAGAACAATAAGTAGGAATGGAGCTTACCCGACTTTCAGCCTCCAATGAAAGATGTGAGAGCTCCAAACAACAAGAATGAAGAGGAAAGAGAGTACCAATGGTTGTGGGTGATGGAGTAGCGTCGATTGAGGCAGAGAATGAGATTGAGGGTAATTTAAAATGGATTTTGAAAGGGGAGGCAGCAAAAAATGTGAGAAGGGAGGCCTTGGGGGTGTGTTTTGTGAAGGAAGTAGGATTTTTGGGGGGTTATGAGGGACGACCCACATACTAGGGGGCCATACAACAACCCAAACAACACCGGCCCGAAGGCCAGCCCGAGTGGGCCCCACCGGTCGGCGATGCCATCGCCGGCCAAAGTGGCATCCGATGATGGAAACCCCATGGGGCATGGTCCCCCTGTCCTGTAGGCCTCAAATGTACATGGGTCCCACCTTGGTTCATTGCAGATTGGCCTAGATAGGCCCAATACTCCGTTTGGGGTGTTTCGGGGCCAGTCTGTAAACCAGAATGAGTTTATGCCTTATGTAGCATATGATTTTGGGGTAGGAGAGGCTAATCCATCCAACTAACCCATTTATTATAAAAGATTTCAAAATTGGAATGGTCAAAAGGCCAAGTTTCATGTATTTTTACTATTCATTGTAAAATTTTGCCTAAGTATGATTTTATATCATTTTCACATTAGGATTAATGCCTAACATGAAAAAATTGAGAAATAATTGAAAAATGGGGTGGTAAAAGGAAGGATTCTGAAAGAATTGGATAAAACGGGGTTTTTAAGCCCTGGTGATTGAGTGTAAGGGTTGTAGTTGCCCCACGACCTAAAGACACACATTTTCTGGGCTTAGAATTTTTCTAGAATCATCTCAAACCCACCAATGTACAATCTAGGTGCTACTTAGGTCGCTTCACGCGACCCTAAATGCGTTACGGGCTCGATCAAACGATCGATTTGAGTAGACTTCGCTTATTGACGAAACTGAAGTCCTACGAGTGTTTCTAGATCCTTCTCACACCCACCTAAGTCAAAGGAGTGACAACGTATGTCGCGTGTCCATAACCCAGGTCCAGTTTAATCTCAATCATACTCTGATACCAACTGTTACATCCTAAAAATCAGGGGTCGAGCAAAAACTCCACTCTCGAGTTTCAGAACATCATTTATACAACATTTTCAATGATGGATGAATGTTGTTTATATTAGTGCAGAAAACATGAGTGGGATTAGACCAAAACAGCATATCATACTCCAGAAACAGTTAAATTAGCAAGCAGAAGAATGTAATAGATATATAAAGTATATAAACTGTGGTGGGTCTCCAGAGTGTGAACATGTTACCAGGTTAAACATATACATGTATACTCCAAAAATGATAAAAAGAATATACATGGGTGTGTAAGAAAAAGGTAAAATACCAAGTATATTGGCATCTAATCAGTAACCCTGTAACCCCATCAATCAGAACCTGCATATAGGAGGGATCCTTCTGATCATCATCAAGTCCAGCTCTGCTTCGCAAGCATCGCCATCATCTGCAATTAAAATAGGAACTGTTTGGTGTGCGCAACATCATCCCGTAACGTGGGAGTAAGTAATTAACTCAGTGAAATCATAGAGCAAAGATTAGCATGTTCTCAAATCAATCATGCGATAATAGTTAAGCAATTAATCAAACATTCCTAGATACTGTTGTTAATGCAATATGACATGACATGATGGATGCCCTCACTGACATTCTCCCTCATACGGCACCATCTGCGTCCGCGGCATGCTTGCGTACCGTTCAGTGCTCCACATCTTTCAGGCACATGCAATGTGATGTTGATATGATTACCGAGTTATTATTAGTCCTTTTCATACAGCAGTATTGGAAAACTAAGGTACTTTGCTTATATCAATCCCAACACAGATCCTGTCTAGGGTCGTCACTCCTAGTAATCTCATACGATGTTATATTTGTAGGTCGCTGCAAGGGCTGCCAGGGCTATTGCTCGCACTCGTTGCACCGCTCCCCCATCACCTTATCAATACAGGCCTATTTATCCTTAAGACTGCATCAGGACTCGTCGCCCCCATGCGGTGTCAGGATAAACTCAAGGTCACTATAAAGGGCTCGTCACCAATCAGTGTAGGCCGACAGTAAGAATATAGTGCCCCATATCACCATAATCTACTCAGAGTAGGGTGCTCACTGGTCACTACGGAGAGGTTTGTGGCCCCAGCGTAGGCCGACAGCTCGACCACGGTGTCCCATACCACCATGTCCGGCTCATGAGTCTTTGTGGATCAAGGTACCATGGTTGACAGGGTTTTCAATGGTAAGTTCAGTACCCTAGGTTCAAGCAGTTATGACTCATACATGGTGAACATACAATGGTCAGTCGGGTTACGTGACGGGCTCGACTAGCACGAGCGCATCTCAAGCTGAACGACATGAAGTGCATGAAATGCTTCGTGTGGCCTAACCACTGCCGCCAACCCAAAACACGACTCGCGTTCATCGACGCGGTCCTTTGTGGTACCTAGAAACCAACCACGAATTCGATTCATTACCGACTGCCTGGACTAGGTCATAGCCCCAAGCATTTGTAAACCAACGTCAGTAAGCATATGAGTGTAATAGAAATGAATATAAATAATACAAGCATGTTGACACATGTTATAACATACTACGTAAGCAAATCAACCAACTCATGCATTCCATAAATATAATGAAATCAATTCATATAGCCAACATGGTGGAAACCATATACGTCAGCATATTAATTGAGAACTCAATCTCAAAACTAATTCACAACACCATTTACTCAATACATACTAATACAAACATTTATACAAACACTTAGTCTACACACTTTAGCCTACATAGCGTATGTCGACTCAAAGTGCGCATTAGGGCGAATCTCTTCGCCAAACAGATCATGCATGCATTTCTAATATCATAATACGACAAATAGCCATGGTAATTATTTCAGCAAAATACGAACTTATACCGTATTTTCTATAAATGCCTAAAATACCCTAAATCTCATATTTACCGTACGTTTACGAAACGGAAAACGGACAACATGTTGTACATGTCAAATGGCGTTGCCGTCGATAATCTACTATTAAACGACATTGAAAGCTTTGAAATCAGTCAATCAAAGCGTCTAAAATCCTCACCTTTCACTTCTGATGTATATCATTTCGAACGGAGCGTATACGCTTCGTCAACGACGTACAGGCGACCTAATGCACAAGTACATCAGCTACTTTGCTATTTGAATCGAAGAAATCCCCAAATCAGCAAGTGGTTAGGGTTTTCCTTACCTAAAAGTGCGTTGGAATCACTGAAAAAGTGATTGGAGTGTGTTGCTTTAGCACGTGTAGCAGTAGCAGCAAGTGGCAGGAAGATCTCTCCCACACTCTCTCACAAACTCTCACTTTTTCTCTCTCTAGCTAGAGTTTCTAGCAAATTCGGATGGGTGAGAGAAGTGAAGGTTTTAAACCCTTTTATAGCCTAAAACCTTCCCAAATTAGGCTTGGGAACAAGGTTCACTAGAGGTATAACCAAATCGGGGCTGTTCTGGTCCAAAAGAGCATTTCTGGAGGTTTCCTGGCCAAACGCGGTCGGACTTAAGCTCATGCATACTGGATCTAGCACACATCAAGTTTTCAGACCGGTAGAGTTCCCAGATCGCACGTGGCAGTCCAGTTTCAGTTCAGCGGTCATCGCACCTAGATCAGGTCTACAAGTCTCGTGATATGAAAGAAAAAATTTTCCTGATCCGAGGGTGTAATTTTGGCTGAATTCTGACGGTCAGAACGCTTAATAATAACACGCCAAGTCACGTGCCAGATTTGAATTAAAATTTTCAAATCTAACCCTTTTCTCACTCTCTTCACTCCAGGCTTAATGAAATAGCCTCTGAATGTCTGTTGGCCTTGATTTTCGAAATGATTGTCAAGTCCATCCAAGCGGTCATAACGGTCTAAGATGGTAGATATCGGACTTTCGACGCGTGGTCTAGATCCAATACGAAGTTTCAAAGGGTTCCCGAGAACAAATCGGTTTAGAGTTTGATCCTAGGTTTTAGGGTAACGTAGCATCAACGATTCTACAAGTTTTGTGTCTTGCAGAACGTATTTAAAGCGATCAAGGACAATTTCACAGCTACTCCAGCGTAGCGCTAGCTAACTTACGCTTAGTTTCTAAATGAATTTGGTTCTAAGTGATTTCTTTGGCTTTGGAATTGATTCCTAAGAGTGATGTGGTTGACCCATCGCCTAAGGACATCTAACCCCAGGTTGGCAAAAAATTCGGGGTGTTACAATCAGTGACTCTCATGGAATAAGATGGACAATAAAATCTAAATCTAACTATTCTAGAGCCACGCTTTCTTTTATACGAGTTATATGGTTTGGCTTCTACAGGACTATCACGCCCTAAACTCGGAAACCGGGCTCACAAAATTTTCGATCGCTGAATCCGGCGCCGACAGCCTCCGTAGAACCCCATTCTCGGATCCTAGCTCCCATTCGCCAGGTTCCGATCCTGGGATGCTACGAGGAGGATTTTCAATGTCAGTTTGATTCGTAATAAGCATAACCAATGGCATAACCCACAACAACAACCAAGAACTCCATTACATTTTCACTATGATAAAAAACTTTACAAGTACAATGAGCATAAAGGGAAATACAATGGTAAAGAATAAAACTCCAAAACGATCTGCAACGTGCTCCTGCCTCAGCGCTGCTACGAACCAACGTCACCTGCACGCAACAGTTGTGCATAAGCTTATAGAAAGCTTAGAGGGTGGTGAAAGTGTGTGCGCAAGGTAGTAATATGAACATGCAATGTCAGAGTAATGTGAAATATGCAGATGGATCCATAATATCATGAGCCGTACCAAGGTTATGCGATGCAAGACATGAATGGTATTGGCCATCCCAAGGCCATGCGATGTGCAATACAACTCAAGCATACAGATCCTCATCTATGTCCACACATCAATACAGCTCAAATATGGGATATCACCGGGGTCTAGTACACTCTAAACCAGATTGCCGCCACATCGCGCACAATAAGGTAAGTGGAAAAGACCTCACTATCCGTCTACCAATATCGGACGCGACTCGTCGATAGCGGACCCATTCCTCGAGCTGGTCAAACTCAGCCTAGCATTGCCCCCTACACTCGGGCAGGTAGAGCCGCACCCCCTTCCAACCGACCACGATACAGTGGAGAGCGTAACCGTCTGATAATCGGCATTCAACGCTCATCTACCCACTCGGTCTAGATGTTGGAGCAACCTCTTGGTACCATAAGGGTTTAGGGACTTTCACCCAGGGATATCTATAGTACCCCATGTAGAACAAGATTTTCGGTATCCAATCCTGCCAACCACGATGCGTCCGTGGAGGCTACGGCCCTGATGTTGCTAGGGCGTACAATAACCATGTCACACAAATGTGAAATGTATGATTCACGCTATCCAGTCATGCAACAAATCCTGCGCATATCGTGCGCTCATGTATGACAACACTACCTAACCAGGAGCCCATAAACAACCTGCCCGAAGGCATATGTTATGATCAGTCAATTCTCATATCAAGCATACATATGATGCGTATGATCATGAGTCATGAAACTATACTAAACATGTAAATGAGTGATGAACCATTCTTACAATGTAGATGGGCCTGGACGGCCTATACACAGCAAGTACGGCCCAGTAATGGGCCCTAAGGAGAGTCGTAATGTGGACATCTAACTAACATTACACTCGCAATGTGGACGTCAAACCAACATTGCTCCCAAGGCACAATCTTTGTAAACATGGCTAGTTAGTCTGTATGGAAATTACACATTGCAATGGACCGTAGGTTCATCCCATTGGGCCTTACATATATATCAAATGGACCATATTTTATGGGCCTTTTATTCATCAGATGGGCCACGTAAATGGGTCACACCAATGGGTCTTATGTGCATTGCAATGGGTCAAAACCTGTGGGCCTTGGATTGCATCAAATGAGCTTAACTCATGGTTCTTAAAGGTAATGAATGGGTCACACCAATTGAACCCCATATGTACGCCGAATGGGCCTTAACCCCTAGACCTTACATATATCAAATGGACCTACTTCCATGAGCTTTAAAAATGCATCAAATGGGTCCAATTTCATGGGCCTTGGAATACATCAAATGGACCTAGTCCCATGGACTTAAAACATATCAAGTGGGCCTAAACCCATAGGCCTTAAATATCAAGTGAGCCTAAGCCCATAGGCTTTACATATCAAGTGGGCCCAAGTCCAAAGGCCTTATATGAATCAAATAGGCCTAACCCATGAGCCTTTCATAAATCAATTG
Organism: Magnolia kwangsiensis; assembly: GCA_037074715.1. Taxonomy (NCBI): domain Eukaryota; kingdom Viridiplantae; phylum Streptophyta; class Magnoliopsida; order Magnoliales; family Magnoliaceae; genus Magnolia; species Magnolia kwangsiensis. The sequence continues at coordinate 88,673,203 of CM073586.1, forward strand.
AGCCTAACCCATAGGCCTTTTGTAATTCAAATGGGCCTAGCCCATACATGAGTGGCCCACCCAATCAGCCACTCATGCCATAAAATGATTTCACCAAGTGGATGGACGGTATGGATGCATCACAAGCATTAAGGCGGGTCCCACTGTCCGCTGGACAGTGAGGACCATACACATACTCCTCAAAGGGGCCCCACCGTCCGCTGGATGGTGGGAGTACAGATACATGAAGGTGGGTGCCACCGTCCACTGGACGGTGGACTTTAAGACACATGCAGCATTGTGGGTCCCATGTGGGGCCCACTGTAATATTTATTTGGCATCCAACCCATTGATAAGGTCAAACAGACCTGGTTGAAGGAAAGATACAAATTTCAGCTTGGTCCAAAACTTCTGTGTGCCCCAAAAAGATTTCAATGGTAGGTATTCAATTTTACTGTTCCCTGTGGTGTGGACCACCTGAGTTCTGGATCGAGCCGTAATTTGGAGGGGGCCCACCTGAGGATGGGACCCGCCTCATGAACAGATTGGATGACAAACAAACATTACGGTGGGGCCCACGGCTGGAGCCGTGGGTCCCTGCCGGACGCTCGCCCGCACGCAGCTGCTGCACTCATGTCAAAGAGGAGGCAGCCCTCTTGCAATTTTTGGGAAAAAAAATCGATTTTTGGAATTTTTCGAGTGTGGGGCCCGCATCACATGAATCTGCTCCGCTCACTAGCTTCCCCGGCTCAAGACCAATCCAATGAGTCCGCTATTGAGCATATCGAGGTATGTAGAAAAATTAAGATTTAATTTAAACGGTGAGTGTCACTGTTTTGAGTGGTATGACCCGCCCAATGAACGGATTAACTTCATCCCTTGGCTCAACGCCTAAAATGTTATGGGAAAAAGGGTGGGCGGCTTGGATTACACTCATACATCAAGGTGGGGCCTACACAAGGGCCCACCCCCAAAGCTTCTCTTTTTCTTTTTCTTTTTTTTGTACAGGGACGTCCAGCGTCCCAGACGCTGGCCGGTGTGGTTCTCTTAAAAATATATTGTGGTGGGCCCTGATGAAGTGGGCCACCACTGATGTTTGACGTGGGTACAATGTATATGGTGGGCCCCACTTGAATAAATCTTGAACAAAATAATTTCTCAAGGTGGGGTCCATACAAGTGGGCCACACCATCCCTATTGCATAAAATAAGATAAAATAAAATAAAAAGAAATAAAAGAGAGAGAGAGAGAGAGACATGGAGAGTGGGACACGCCTTGTGATGGAGGGCTCCGCCACTATGAGCCCTCCCTTAAATGAAATCATACATCAATGGATCCCTCTATGCATGGAATCACTGAAATTGACAATCAACGGTGGAGATCCGTTCCCCACCGATACGATCGGTCTAGATGACCTTTAAATACAATGAAACAAACATCATGATGGGGTCCATGGAGAATGGCCCCACCATGGATGATCATGATGATTAAAGTGGTCCATCAACCACAACTTAGGGTCCCAAGTGAGATCCAAACCATTGATCGGTTGGCCTCACTTGGCCCATCACAAAAACAGGAAAAACTAGTATGATCTAGCACCCACCGTCCGATCTTCTTGCTCCTAGAGGTTCCTTGGCACCTTGGCTTGGATTTCAATGGAGGAGATGGAGAATGGAAGGTTGAGATGGGAGATGATGGAATAGGAAAGTGGGTCACATTTAGAGCTTAGGAAGCTTGGAGAATTCCATACGTATGGAGCTTGGGAATTTTTGGTTGCTTGGAGATTTGAAATGAGAAAGAGAGAAAGAGAGAGTTGTAAAGGGAGAGAGAGAGAGAGTGATGGATGGATGTGGTGATGGGGTGTAAGAAATCTTTGACTTTTGTAGCCTTTTGTGTAAGAGAGGTATGGGAGGTGAAGACTTTTGTGCCCTTTTGTGTAAGAGAGGTATGGGTTTGGGAGACTTTTGTGGTTGCTTGGGAAAAGGGATGAAAGTGATGTGTACTTGACATGTGATGGATTGATGGATTGATTGATTGATGGGATTGATGTGATTGATGTGACACATCGTAGAGATTCTCTTGGGTTTCGCAACGCGCGACGTTTTCCTCGCACCGAACGTTGGCCCACATCTCTTGACCAGGGTATCGCCTCGGCGCGCGAGTCGCGGCATTGGAACCGCAGCGACGGTGCGGTCGCTATGGTAGTGGTCTTGGGTTGAGTCAACTTGGGTTGTCGGCGTATGAATCAGGGTCGCGCGTCGATATCGGTTAAGGGTCGAAGGCTGCCGGAATTCGACCGGTAAGACCGCGGAAGTTTATGGAACGGTACAGACCAAGATACGGGTCTTAAAAGGACAACCCCATATATGATAGTATTATAAACTAGGGTTTCATCTTGTCCACAATTCATATGGAGTTTTCATTATAGCCTTACTTGAGACTTTATTTAGGATATACATAGTTATTTTCAACATATCACCTTACAAATATTCTAACAATGTTAAATTACTAATCATACACATCACCATGTCCTTTAGGGTGTGATTACACTTTTCCTATACACCATTCTACTATGGAATACCAGGCATGGTATATGGGCGATAATGCCACAATCTTGTAGGTATCTAGCGAATGACCCTGGATTACACTCGGATTCTTCATACCTTCTATAGTACTCACCACCACGGTCGGATTTGATGACTTTAATCTTTCTACCAAGTTAATTCTCGACCCCAGCCTTATATTTCTTAAATGTATCTGAGGCATCTGATTTATTGTTAATAAGGTATAAGTACTCATAACAAGAGTAGTTGTAACAAAAGTAGTCATCTATGAAAGTTATAAAATACTTTTGTCCATTCCAAGGTGCGGTAGGGAATGATCCATAAATGTTTGTATGAATCACTTTCAAGAGTCCTATGCCACTAGTGGCATAAGACTCTTGAAAGTGATTCATAGTGGCGTAAGACTCTTGAAAGTGATTCATACAAACATTTGTGGATCATTCCCTACCGCACATTGGAATTGGAAAAAGTATTTGTGGATCGTTCTCTACCACACCTTGGAATGGGCAAAAGTATTTTATAACTTTCATAGACGACTACTCTTGTTACGAGTACTTAATAAGTATAAGGTAACAAGAGTAGTCGTTTATGAAAGATATACTTTTGCTCATTCCAAGGTGCGGTAGGGAATGATCCACAAATGTTTGTATGAATCACTTTCAAGAATCCTATGCTCCTAGTGGCACACTTTTTTCTTGTTCTAGTCTATTTAATCACCTTTAGTGTAATCTATATAAATCCCAAAGTCTAAGAAGTCCAGATAGTGAAGAATTACTTCACGCATAAGCCTTTCCAATCTCTTATGAGAGATGTGGCCTAATTGCCTATGCTACAATACGGAGGAATTTTCTATCTAAAATTTTCTTGATGCATTCATTGTTTTCATGTGAAGAGCTGATGATGTAAACATGTGAAACATCCAATTCTTACTTATAAAGGTTATTAACTAAAGTAGCAGAACCAATCACAACTGAATCATATAAAATACTCAATTTCTACTTCCAAATTTAAACTCATAACCATACTCTAAACAAGAAATGAAAACCAAATTATGAATTATAGAAGGCATACAAATAGTATCTACTAGATTAAAAAAGTATCCTGATGATAACTTAAGCCTACAGACTCCAATAGGTTTTAAGTCTACTCTAATGTCGTTCCCCATGTAGACAGATCTTTCTACATCAATGGGTGTTCAACTTTGGAGCATATCCTGCATGAAATTACATATGTGAAGTCTATCCACTAAGATCTGTGGACATATTAGCTAATTAGATTTAAAATATACAAAAACTTGATTCTTACCCTTGAAAACGAGTGATTCTTTAAATTGTGCGCAATCCTACTTTTCATGACCAGACTTTTTGCAGAAGAAGCAAGCATATTTAGGACCTCACTTTTCCTTCTTTGTTTTTCCTCAAAGTTAGGCTGATTACCACTTGTAGGACATGTAGAATGCTTTCATAAATTGTGCCTCCTTTTCTTGTTCCCTTTTTGTCATTAATTAGATGTCACTAGGTGTGCACTCTATGTTTTACTCAACATCCTGAGTCTCTCTTCCTCCTAAATGTATTGAGATATCAATTCATTCAATGTCCACTTTTTCTTTTGAGTATTATAGCTAATTTGGAATTAACAGAACTGTGGAGGTGGAGAGTTTAAAACCAAGAAAACCAAGTATTCATCCTTAATCTTAAGGTCCAATGCGTGGATTTTGGCCACTACATCAGACAATTCATCGATGTACTCCCTGATATTTCCTTGACCATTATAGGTAGCTTGAGTCAGCTTATGCAAAAACGAACTCAGCTCAGCTTTATCCGACTTTATGAATCGATTCCCTATTTCAATGAGGAACTCTTTAGCTTTCTCAGTATTGGGCATGACACCCTACATGATCTCAGAAATAAAATTCTTTATAATCTTGAAGAAAGTCTTTTCTGAATCGTACTAGAGTCAGATGAAATGAGAGGTTCATCTTCCTCCAAGGCCAGATCCAAGTCCATGCAGCCTAGGACTATTTCAATTGACAACTTCCATTTTTGATAATTGGACCTAGTAAGCAAAGTAATATAATTGAATTGGTTTGGAACATTGAAAATAATCATAGTTGGACATACAATAACACTCACATTAGTGAATAAACAGATATGGGATCTGAATCCATGATCGTTGACAATCTATGACACTTCCTCCTTGATTATCGGCACATGAAACAGGGTTGCAATTTGGTAGCTGTGTGTGGCGTGGATAGGGATCAGATACGGACATGGTTTTTGGGGTTGCTGGACCACACATGATGGTAGTCATGATGCTAGCCAGATTTTGGGCTACATAGGTGTTAATTATTCACTGCCACAGGCCCATGTCGAGACTACCAATCCAGATAATGTCCATTACCACAAAGCCGATCCACACATGACAATCCGATCACAAATCTCATAGAAAACTTTAATGGAGAAAAGTTTAGATCAGTGCAAAATCTACCATACTGATGCATAAGCATCTCTGATTCTAATTGTTATACCTGTATTGCGGAATTGACGGATCATCTCTGCACCAATAATGGAAGACATTCTCAATGCCTCATTATCGCTAAGAAGGGATCTTGGTCTTCTACACCTTACACCTTTAGGAGAACCTTCAATGAGACTAGGGTTTTCCCTCTTATATTAGTGAGGGGACCAAAATATCGATTTATGTAACATCCCACATTTTTGCAGCCCGAGTACATACCTATGCCCGAGAATTTCAGGTGTTAATAAAGTAATAATTGGATGCTTTAAAATCACACATTATATTTTTTTCATTTAGATCACATCTAATTACATTCACGAAGGTAACCGTTCATGAAAATAAAATCGACTGTATTTATTATTCTATTAGAGTAAAAAGTGTACAAATAATTCTTTAATACCTTCTCAATGAGAGCTTATTACAATATCAAAGTTTCTAGCGAAAAATAAATAAAAGTAAATCGTGTGCTATTCTTCTTCTCTATTCGAACATATCTTCTACAGAATAGTCGTCGTCCATATCATTAACCTATAATTCACCTGCAACATCTATATAATTGGAGATGGTCAATGCCCTACTCATAGTGGTGGTTGTCCTTTAAAGTTTACAATGATTCAAGTGATTCATAAAAATAACAGAAGGGTTCCAATAAATCTCATACTCCACAAATATAAGTGGTATTAGTATGTGCAAACATTATATATGAAATGTATGCCTAACAAAGTATGTGCGGTCCATCACAATTAGCGATAATCACAATGTGGAAAGTAATTTAAAGATATCTGACTAACCCCGCATCCCATATTACAGAGATTCGTCGGCATGTCCAACATTAATGTGGATTTATGCGAACATCTCAAGGCGACACAACAATATGATTGAAAGATTTACATGACAAGATTTGTTCATTGAGTAGCTATTTGCAACATCCAACCCCGAGAAGTGATGTAATATGCATAACGGTTTACTTACATCGATTGTGCACCACTACTCGACCCGCAGGATTATGTGTAAACCAATAGGTTCACTACTTGAAATATATTATGTCCACAATAATATATTGATCATTAAAAGTGAGATTTCCAACTTGATACTTGCGTTACAAGGTATTAATGCAATAATTGAAAATTACATAATATTGATTTGCACGGTCAAGATGAATAATAATAAAACTTAAAGCATACAAGAATAAGGTAATCAAATCAATTTAATCGTAAAGTTTAAATTAAAAACCCTCACCTTGAAGTCGGATCACCCTCTCATAACATTAAGATTTTGGGTATGCTTTAGAGTTGAATTCTAACATGATTACAGAATCGTATGGTTATATTGTAATACTATAGGTTTTATGATTGACTTCGGCTAGAGTTAGTTTTAAGATCTAAATTTGGTTTCAGCATACTATAATTCTACATGAGAAGACTTAAATTTAGATGAATTTTGGTCAGTGACTTAGTAGGTTTTAGTGACCATTCTTAACCCGGCCAATCTTCTATTCTGGAAATTTTCTTACTGAGTTGGTTCAGTTTGATTTGTTTAGAACAAGTAAAATATTATCGTTTAAGCTAAATAGAATCTAATTCTTATGGAAGATTTTATAAGGTAACATGATGGCTAACTCACCTCTTGGAGTTGTTAAAAAAACTGTCTGAATTCAATGGTTTTGGTACTTTCTCGAATGGTGAACCCGACAGCTACAACAAGATGACCCGTAGAAGAAGGAAATCCTTCTCCTCTCTCTCTCTCTTATTGAGGAGAAGCCTTCAATCTTCAATTTTTCATGTTTCTTGACCAGTCGTGGGAGGTGCTCGACTGGTCGTAAGTTCGAGCCCTGGCACGACTCGAAGTCCAGCGAGTTGTGCTATTTTTTTCCAGGGCCTAGGACTGGTCGTAGGGACTGTAAGACCGGTCGTAGTACCACCGGTCGTAGCTCTCCTAGGACCGGTCGTAGGTTACGCAGTTTGTTCCATGATTTTACGCAAAACTGCAGATTTGAGTCCTTTCGCAACCAGGATGCGAAAAGGAAGTTGCCTAAACTATAAATAGGTGTTCCTAGGGCTTTTCTAGGTATGACAAAAGCTTTCTAAAGAGGTTTTAGGGTTTCTAAAGGGTGTAGCAAGGGTGAGATTCGAGGTTGTTCGAATCGGGTAAGTCCTTTCTCTTTGTAATTGATGCTTTCATAGTGGAGATCTGTCGCTTTGTACCATGGTTTTTTCCTGAAAGAATTTTCCACGTTAAATCTGTGTTCTCTTGTGTGCTTGGTGTCATTGGATTGTTATCCTAGATCTAGATCTGTGTGATTCCGCAGGTCCAAAAACCCCCAACAAGTGGTATTAGAGCTAAAGTTGGGGTACAGATCTGAATTTGAGGGATTAGTAATAATGGCGAGTGCCAGGTATGAGTTTGAGAAGTATTCAGGAAAAAATAATTTTAAGTTATGGAAGGTTAAGATGATTAGCCTGTTAACCAAGCAAGGCGAGGATGGTGCTCTTGAGGAGCAGAAGTCTACTATGAAAGATGATGAATGGAATACTCTTGATAAGAAGGCTTTATCATCGATCCGTTTATATCGCACGGATGAGGTTCTCTACAACGTCATAAAAGAGAAAACTGCGGCTGGTTTGTGGGCGAAGTTAGAGGATGTCTATGCGAAGAAATTCTCATAAAATCGCCTACACCTGAAGCGGCAGTGGTATAACTTCAAGATGGCAGAGGGTGGAGATCTGGAGGCTCACATCAGCAACTTTAATAAATTGGTTTGCAAATTGCTGGATATGGAGGAAGTGATGAAAGATGAAGAACAAGCATATATGTTGCTGAATTCTTTCCCGGCGTCGTATGAGGCATTCAAAGACACTGTGTGCAGCATGAATAAAACCCTGAGTGTCGATACTGTTATCTCATCCCTTCAAGGGAAGGCTATGAGACAACTGAATAATGACATGGGGACGTCTTCTGATACACTGTTTACAGTGGGTAGAAATTCTGAACAAGATACAGGTTCTTCTGGTTCTAGATCTAAATCCAGGAGCAAGGGCAAAGGAAAGGTAAAGTGCTGAAATTATAGGAAAGAAGGACATGTGAAGAGGGATTGTAAAAATCCTAAATCGAAGAGGAAAGATTTTAAGGCTTCATGCAGGGATGCCAATGTTGCCACGTCAGATGGATCGAGTGGATGTGATGGTGATGTTTTATCTATGTTTTCGCTCAGACGGTCATATGATGATCGTAAGGATGAGTGGATGCTAGACACAGGGGCATCTTTTCACATGACTCCTCATCGGAGTTGGTTCACCAGCTACAGGGAGTGCGATGGTGGACAGGTATTTATGGGCAATGACATTGCCTGTAATGTTGTGGTGGTTGGTTCTGTGCACATCAAGATGTTTGATGGGGTGGAGCGTACCTTGACAGATGTGAGGCACGTTCCTGATTTGAAGCAGAATCTGATTTCTCTTGGTGTGCTTGAGGTAAAAGGATGTAAGTACACAGGTATTCATGGTGCTCTTAATGTATCTAAGGGGGCACGGGTAGTCATGATGGCGTAACAACTCGGTAACTTGTACAAGTTGATCGGGAGCACTTCAAAAGGTGGAGCTATGGTGGATGTAGCAGATTCCACCTCTACACGTGTGTGGCATGTTGGACATGGCCACATGAGCGGGCAGGGCAGGAAGGCTGAGACGCGCGGACAAAGATAAAGAGCAGGTGGAGCAGCCACCTGTGTGAAGAATCACACGGCATGATCGAGCGCAGGACATCGGTGAGGTACATGGATGACTCCAATATTGCAGGATATTCATCTTCTATTCAGATGGCTCTAGGTGAGCCTGTTGCTGAAAAGTGAAAGGTGAGTGTTGGTAATGTGATGGATTCGTTGTACCAGACTGACATCTGGGAGCGGGTGGAGCTTCCAGTGGATCGAAAAGTGGTTGGATGCAGGTGAATCTTCAGGAGGATACAACATAGATATAGAGCGAGGTTGGTGACGATGGGTTATGCTTAGAGAGAAGGGATCGACTTCTCAGAAATATTCGCACCGAGGGTATAGCAGGTATCTATTAGATCCTTGATTGGCGTTGATTGGCCAATGTGATCTTGAGCTATGATGAGATACAGAAATAAGAGAAGAGGTCAAGGAGCTACACGGTTGAAGAATGAAGACTTGGTGGAGATTGTTGAGGAGAAGCCTTCAATCTTTAAGTTTTCATGTTACTCGACCGGTCGTGGGAGGTGCTCGACCGGTCGTAAGTTCGAGCCCTGACACGACTCGAAGTCCAGCGAGTTGTGCTATTTTTTTCCAGGGCCTAGGACTGGTTGTAGGAACTGTAAGACCAGTCGTAGTACGACCGGTCGTAGCTCTCCTAGGACCGGTCGTAGGTTACGCAGTTTGTTCCGCGATTTTATGCGAAACTGCGGATTTAAGTCCTTTCGCAACCGGGATGCAAAAGGGAAGTTGCCTAAACTATAAATAGATGTTCCTAGGGATTTTCTAGGTATGACAAAAGCTTTCTAAAGGGGTTCTAGGGTTTCTAAAGGGTGTATCAAGGATGAGATTCGAGGTTGTTCAAATCAGGTAAGTCCATTCTCTTTGTAATTGTTGCTTTCATAGTGGAGATCTGTCGCTTTGTGCCGTGATTTTTTTCCGAAAGGAATTTTCACATTAAATCTGTGTTCTCTTGTGTGCTTGGTGTCATTGGATTGCTATCCTAGATCTAGATCTATGTGATTCCGCAGGTCCAAAAACCCCCAACATCTCTCTCTCTTTCTCTCGGTGTTGGAAGGCAATCACTGAATGATCTTCTCCCTCTGCATGATAGCTTTTATAAGCCTTCGAACGAAATTTAGTGAGAGGGAGAATCCCTATCCAATGTAACACCGCCTTGTGGTACTCTTATGCGAAGACAAGTTTCGTACAATGGTTGGTGGATGATTTAATCATGCTCGTAGATCAGATAGAGATGAGTTTTAATCCTTATTTCAAGAGATGATAGTTGTTCAAATGACCCACTCAATGAATGGATTTGATCTTAGAATGGCGAAACCTTAAAGATCGACAATCAACACTCAAACGAGGAAGACAACCGCTGTTTTAATGGAAAGTTTTGATTTGGCCCATCTTCCTTCGAGGTGATCGTTGTGGATGGTTCAGATGGATGCATGAAGGCTTGTGGTGATTGAAAATCAAAGGTCCAACAATATGTTGTCATTGGAGAGGAGGTTGGTAGGCTCTTGGAAGCCGAATTTATCGAGGAGATCTATTATCCCGACTGGATCGCCAACGTTGTCTTAGTGAAAAAATCCAATGAAATATGACGGGTTTGTGTCAACCACACAAACCTAAACAAGGCTTGTCCCAAGGATAGTTTTTCTCTTCCAAGGATTGACCAGTTTGTCAATAACACCGCAAGGCATGAGCTCTTGAATGTCACAGATGCATACTCAGGTTATAATCAGATCATCATGCACCCACACGACAAACAGAAGACCACATTTGTTATAAATAAGGGGCTCTACTGCGACATAGTGATGCCTTTCTAGTTGAAGAATATCGGAGCTACATACCAGTGGTTGGTCAACAAGATATTTGCTTGATAAATCGGGCACTCTATGGAGGTTTACATTAATGACATGCTCATTAAGAGCATCAAAGCTACAGATCATACCACTGACCTCAAGGAGATGATAATAATCTTGTAAAAATATTAGATGAAACTGAACCTGAGCAAGTGCGCCTTTGGCGTTAGCTTAAAAAAATTCTTTAACTTTCTGGTTAGCAAAAGAGGGATTGAGGCAGATCCCTATAAGATTCGAGTACTATTGGATATGAACTAACTTAGGATCACAAAAGAAATTCAGTGCCTCACTGGAAGGGTTGCTACCCTCAATCGTTTTGTCTCTCGAGCCACTAACAAGTGCCTCTCTTTCTTCCAACAGTTGATAGGAAAACAGAAGGTAGAATGGATTAAGGACTATGAGTTGGCCTTCCAATAGCTCAAACAATACTTAGGATCACCTCCGCTACTTTCCAAGCTTGAATAAGGAGAACCGTTACTATTATACGTGGCGGTCTTAGCTGCAGCAGTTAGCTCGGCCCTTATCTAGGAGCAAGGGGGAAGCAACTCCTAGTGTACTATGTAAGCAAGACCTTGGTCCTAGCCGAGACCAGGTACCCAGACATCGAGAAGCTCACCCTAGCTTTGTTCATGTAATCCCGTCGCCTCTAACCTTATTTCCAAGCCCATACAATCATAGTCACAACTAATTAGCCTCTCCGTCAAGTGCTAAAAAAGCTCGAGGTGTTAGGGAGACTCATGAAATAGGCAATTGAGCTCAGTGAATTTGACATCAAATATCAGCCTTGGACCGCCATCAAAGGTCAAGCGGTGGTTGATTTCATTGTCGAGTTCGCCTATAGCTAAAATCTGGAAGTTAGTCCAAGCAGTGAGACCAACCCACTGGTCGGATCTGATCAAGCGGTCGAGCCCGATCCACCGACCTCAACATTGCATGTCGACGACTCATCTAATTCTAAAGGCAGCGGCACTCGACCAGACCTGCATGTAATATGCTTTAAGATTTGGATTTTAGACATCGAATAACGTTGCGGAGTATGAAGCACTGCTAGCTGGGGTCAGGCTGGCAACAACCATAAGGGCCCAAATTTTGAAAGTCCACAATGATTCACAGTATGGAGGAATTTTCAGACTAAAATTTGCTTGATGCATTCATTGTTTTCATGTGAAGAGTTAATGATGTAAACATATGAAACATCCAAATCTTGTTGATAAAGGTTATTAACTAACGTGGTAGAACCAATCACAACTGAATCATATAAAATACTCAATTTTCTACTTTCAAATTTAAACTCATAACCATACTCTAAGCAAGAAATGAAAACCAAATTACGAATTATAGAAGTCATACAAATAATATTTACTAGATTAAAAAAGTGTCTTGATGATAACCTAAGCCTACAGACTCCAATAGGTTTTACGTTTACTCTAATGTCGTTCCCCATGTAGACAGATCTTTCTACATCAATGGGTGTTCAACTTTGGAGCATATCCTGCATGAAATTACATATGTGAAGTCTATCCACTAAGATCTGTGGACATATTAGCTAATTAGATTTAAAACAAACTAAAACTTGATTCTTACCCTTGAAAATGAGTCATTCTTTAAATTGTGCGCAATCCTTCTTTTCATGACCAGACTTTTTGCAGAAGAAGCAAACGTATTTAGGACCTCAATTTTTCTTCTTTTTTTTTCCTCAAAGTTAAGATGATTACCACCTGTAGGACATGTAGAATGCTTTCATGAGTTGTGCTTCCTTTTCTTGTTCCCTTTACGTCATTAATTAGATGTCACTAGGTGTGCACTCTACGTTTTGCTCAACCTCCTGAGTCTCTCTTCCTCCTGAATGTACTGAGATATCAATTCGTTCAATGTCCACTTTTTCTTTTGGGTATTATAGCTGATTTAGAATTGATAGAACTGTGGAGGTGAAGAGTTTAGAACCAAGAAAACCAAGTATTCATCCTTAATCTTAAGGTCCAACCCGTGCATTTTGGCCACTATAATAGACAATTCACCGATGTACTCCCTGATATTTCCTTGAACATTATAGGTAGCTTGAGTCAGCTTATGCAAAAAAGAACTCAGCTCAACTTTATTCGACTTTATGAATCGATTCCCTATTTCAATGAGGAACTCTTTAGCTTTATCAGTATTGGGCATGACACCCTACATGATCTCAGAAATAGAATTCTTTATAATCTTGAGACACATCTTGTTATACTTGGTCCAAGCCTTGAAGTAAGCCTTTTCTGAATCATACTAGAGTCAGATGAAATGAGAGGTTCATCTTCCTTCAAGGCCAAATCCAAGTCCATGCAGCCCAAGACTATTTCGATTGACAACTTCCATTTTTGATAGTTGGACCTAGTAAGAAAAGTAATATAATTGAATTGGTTTGGAACATTGGAAATAATCATAGCTTGACATACAATAGCACTCACATTAGTGAATAAACAGATATGGGATCTGAATTCATGATTGTTGACGATCTATGACACTTCCTCCTTGATTATCAGCACATGAAACAGGGCTGCAATTTGGCAACTATGTGTGGCGTGGATAGGGATCAGATGCGAACATGGTTTTTGGGGTTGCTGGACCACGCACGCTGGTAGTCATAATGCTAGCCAGATTTTGGGCTACATAGGTGTTAATTATTCACTGCCACAGGCCCATGTCGAGACTATCAATCCAGATAATGTCCATTACCACAAAGTCGATCTACACACGACAATCCGATCACAAATCTCATAGAAAACTTTAATGGAGAAAAGTTTAGATCAGTGCAAAATCTATCATATTGATGCATAGGCATCTCTGATTCTAATTGTTAGACCTGTATTACGAAATTGACAGATCATCTCTGCACTAATAATGGAAGACATTTCCAATGCCTCATTATCGCTAAGAAGGGATCTTGGTCTCCTACACCTTACACCTTTAGGAGAACCTTCAATGAGACTAGAATTTTCTCTCTTATATTAGTGAGGGGACCAAAATATCGATTTATATAACATCTCACGTTTTTGCAGCCCGAGTACATACCCATGTCCAAGAATTTCAGGTGTTAATAAAGTAATAATTGGATGCTTTAAAATCACACATTATATTTTTTTCATTTAGATCACATCTAATTACATTCACGAAGGTAACTGTTCACGAAAATAAAATCGACTGTATTTATTATTCTATTATAGTAAAAAGTGTACAAATAATTCTTTAATACCTTTTCAATAGGAGCTTATTACAATATCAAAGTTTGTAGCGAAAAATAAATAAAAGTAAATCGTGTGCTATTCTTCTTCTCTATTTGAACATATCTTCCACAGAATTGTTGTCGTCCATATTATTAACCTATAATTCACCTGCAACATCTATATAGTTGGAGATGGTCAATTCTCTACTAATAGTGGTGGTTGTTCTTTAAAGTTTACAATGATTCAAGTGATTCATAAAAATAACAGAAGGGTTCCAATACATCTCATACTCCATAAATACAAGTGATATTAGTATGCGCAAACATTATATATGAAATGCATGCCTAACAAAGTATGTGTGGTCCATCATACTTAACGATAATCACAATGTAGAAAGTAATTTAAAGATATCCAACTAACCCTGCATCCCATATTACAGAGATTCGTCGGCATGTCCAACATTAATGTGGATTTATGCGAACATCTCAAGGCGACACAACAATATGATTGAAAGATTTACATAACAAGATTTGTTCATTGAGTAGCTATTTGCAACATCCAACCTCGAGAAGTGATGTAATATGCATAACGGTTTACTTACATCGATTGTGCACCACTACTCGACCCGTGGGATTATCTGTAGACCAATAGGTTCATTACTTGAAACATATTATGTCCACAATAATATATTGATCACTAAAAGTGGGATTTCTAACTTGATACTTGCGTTACAAGGTATTAATATAATAATCTAAAATTACATAATATTGATTTGTACAGTAAAGATGAATAATAATAAAACTTAAAGCATACAAGAATAAGGTAATCAAATCAATTTAATCATAAAGTTTAAATTAAAAACCCTCACCATGAAGTCACCTCTCGTAACATTAAGATTTCAGGTATGCTTTAGAGTTGAATTCTAACATGATTACAAAATCGTATGGTTATATTGTAATACTATAGGTTTTATGATCGACTTCAGCTAGAGTTAGTTTTAAGATCTAAATTAGGTTTCAACATACTATCATTCTACGTGAGAAGACTTAAATTTAGATGAAGTTTGGTCAGTGACTTATTAGGTTTCAGTGACCATTCTTAACCCGGCTAATCTTTTGTTCTGGAATTTTTCTTACTGAGTTGGTTTAGTTTGATTTGTTTAGAACAAGTAAAATATCATCGTTTAAGCTAAATAGAATCTAGTTCTTATGGAAGATTTCATAAGGTAACATGATGGCTAACTCACCTCTTGGAGTTGTTAAAAAAACTGTCTGAATTCAATGGTTTTGGTGTGTTCCCAAATGGTGAACTCGACAACTACAACAAGATGACCCCTAGAAGTAGGAAATCCTTCTCCTCTCTCTTTCTCTTGGTGTTGGAAGGCGATCACTGAATAATCTTCTCGCTCTGCATGCTAGCTTTTATAAGCCTTCGAACGAAATTCAGTGAGAGGGAGAATCCCTATCCAATTCAACACCACCTTGTGGTACTCTTATGCAAAGACGAGTTTCGCACATTAGTTGGTGGATGATTTAATCAAGCTCGTAGATCAGATAAAGATGAGTTTTAATCCCTATTTCAAGAGATGGTAGTTGTTCAAATGGGTCACTCAATGAAAGGATTTGATCTTAGAATGGTGAAACCTTAAAGATTGATAATTAGCCCTCAAACGAGGAAGACAACCGTTGTTTTAATGACAAGTTTCGATTTGGCCCATCTTCCTTCGAGGTGATCATTGTGGATGGTTCAGATGGATGCATGAAGGCTTGTGATCATTGAAAATCTAAGGTCCAACAATATGTTGTCATTGGAGAGGAGGTCGGCAAGCTCTTGGAAGCCAGATTTATCAAGGAGATCCATTATCCAGACTGAATTGCCAACGTTGTCTTAGTGAAAAAATTCAACGGAAAATGA
This sequence comes from Magnolia kwangsiensis, assembly GCA_037074715.1. Taxonomy (NCBI): domain Eukaryota; kingdom Viridiplantae; phylum Streptophyta; class Magnoliopsida; order Magnoliales; family Magnoliaceae; genus Magnolia; species Magnolia kwangsiensis. Next base: position 88,688,954 of record CM073586.1, read on the forward strand.
CGGGTTTGTGTCGACCACATAAACCTAAACAAGGCTTGTCCTAAGGATAGTTTTCCTCTTCCAAGGATTGACCAGCTGGTCAATAACACTGCAAGGCATTGAGCTCTTGAATGTCATAGATGCATACTTAGGTTACAATCAGATCGTCATGCACCCACATGACAAACAGAAGACCACATTTGTTATAGATAAGGGGCTCTATTGCTACATAGCGATGCCTTTCTGGTTGAAGAATATCGGAGTTACATACTAGTGGTTGGTCAACAAGATATTTGCTCCGCAAATCGGGCACTCCATGGAGGTTTATATTAATGACATGCTCGTCAAGAGCATCAAAGCTACAGATCATACCACTGACCTCAAAGAGATGCTCGCAATCTTGTGAAAATATTAGATGAAACTGAACCTGAGCAAGTAAGCCTTCTTCGTTAGCTTGAAAAAATTCTTTGGCTTTCTGGTTAGCCAAAGAGGGATTGAGGCAGATCCCTACAAGATTTGAGCTCTACTGGATATGAACTTACTCAGGATCACAAAAGAAATTCAGTGCCTCACTGAAACGGTTGCTACCCTCAATCGTTTTGTCTCTCGAGCCACTGACAAATGCCTCTCTTTCTTCCAACAGTTGAAACGAAAATAGAAGGTAAAATGGATTGAGGACTGTGAGTTGGCCTTCCAATAGCTCAAACAATACTTAGGATCTCCTCCTCTACTTTCCAAGCCTAAATAAGGAGAGCTGCTACTATTATACCTAGCGGTCTTGGCTGCAGTGGTCAGCTCGGCCCTTATCCAGAGCAAGGGGGAAGCAACTCCCAGTGTACTATATCAGCAAGACCTTGGTCCTGGCCGAGACCAGGTACCCAAACATCGAGAAGCTCACCCTAGCTTTGTTCATGTAGTCTTGTTGCCTCTAACCTTACTTCCAAGCCCATACAATTATAGTCACAACTAATCAGCCTCTTCGTCAAGTGCTCAAGAAGCTCGAGGTGTTAGGGAGACTTATGAAATGGGCAATTGAGCTCAGTAAATTTGACATCAAATATCAACCTTGGACCACCATCAAAGGTCAAGCGGTGGTCGATTTCATTATCGAGTTCACCTGTAGCTAGAACCTGGAAGTTAGTCCAAGCAATGAGACCAACCCACTGGCCGGATCTGATCAAGTGGTTGAGCCTAATCCACCGACCTCGACATTGCATGTCGACGGCTCATCTAATTCTAAAGGCAGCGGGGTTGGGGTAGTCCTTGAGGCACTCGACCAGACCTGCACATAATATGCCTTAAGATTTAGATTTTAGACATCGAATAACATTGCGGAGTATGAAGCATTGCTTGCTTGGGTCAGGTTGGCAACAGCCATGGGGGCCCAGATTCTGAAAGTCCATAATGATTCACAGCTTATTGTCAACTAGGTCGCCAACGAGTACTAGGTCAAGGAAAAGAAAATGATAGCTTATCTTCAGAAGGCATATGAACTTATTAGCAAGTTCCAAAAATGCGAAATCACCCTAGTTCCCAGAGAAGAGAACTTCAAAGCTGATGCACTGGAAAAGTTGGCTGCGACAACCGAAGATGACATCTCGAACTCAATACCCATTGAGTTCTTATCCGTCCTGAGCATCGGTAAGTTCGATCTGAAAGTCGTTTGCCTCGTAAGTTCGACCATGAGCTAGATGGATCCGATCGTCGAATATCTCCAGAATGGTACATTGCCCGAAGACAAGCTTGAGGCATGCAAAATTCGGGTCGAGTCAGGTTAGCTCGGTTGACCATGGTAGGAGACATCCTCTACAAAAAAGAATTTTTCTTAACCTACCTATGGTGCCTCCGACCTGAGGAGGTTGACTATTTTCTGAAGGAACTACACAAGGGAATCCGCGACAACCACTCTGACAGTTGCACCCTTTTCCATAAGGTCATCCGACATGGATACTTTTGGCCGGGCATTCAGAAAGACGCCAAACAGTATACCCAAAAATGTGACAAGTTTCAAAGATTCACAACAATACCTCATCAACCTCCCGAGTAGTTGACCCCCATAACTAGACCATGGTTGTTCTCCCAATAGGAGAAAGACATCATCAGCCCACTACCCACGGGTAAAGGTCAGACCAAGTACATCGTCATCGCGGTCAACTACTTCACTAAATGGGTCAAGGCCGAACCACTGGCCAAGATCACCAAGTAAAAAATCACTGACTTCATCTGTAAATAGCATCATATGTTAGTACGGGATCCCACATACCATTGTCTCGGACAATGGTTCGCAATTCGACAATGATCAATTCCAAGGCATGTGTGAAAGGCCCGGGATCCATAACGCTTACTCGTCTCCTTAGAACCCTAAAACTAACGACCAGGTAGAAGCGGTTAATAAAATTACAAAAAAATTCACCTCAAAACCAGGCTCGAGAATGCCAAAGGAGCATAGGCTGAGGAGCTCCCTTATGTATTCTGGGCATACCGAACTACTGCTGGGACGTCGACAAGTGAAACCCCTTTTTTCCTAGCTTTCGGGGTAGAGGTCGTTGTCCCAATCGAAATGGGGCTCTCTATGACATGGGTTCGATCCTATGATAAAGCTCAGAATACCAAGCAAATGGCTCTAGACCTTTATCTACTCAAAGAGAGGAGGGAACAAGCCCAACTCATGGTCGCGACCCGACAATAGCAGGACACCCAATTGTACAACTCCTGTGTAAGGGTGAGAAGGTTCCGAGGAAGAGATTTGGTCCTCTGTAGAACCTTCAAAAATACCATGAAGCTTGGTTCGGGGAGCCTAAGGCTGAACTGGGAAGGACCCTACAAGGTGATGGATATAATCCGACCTGAGACCTATCGACTCGAGGACATGGAGGGTCTACCTCTGCCACATCTGTGGAACGCTGAGCATTTGAAGATCTACTATCCGTGAATACTAACTATGTCTCAAGTCAAAATCTACATATCTACTGCTCGGAATTTACAATAATCTACATGTTTATTATTCAGAATCTGCAATAAAAATCCCAAGGTTAAAAAATTTCAAATTTCATTTGTTGTCTACACTATCTAAACTATATAGTCTACTAAGGACTTCCCTTAATGTAGAGGAAAACAATCCTCTCACTAGTTGTTCGACCCTTAAAGAAGAGGTCGGACCACTAATTAGTAACACTACTTAGATTGTGCGATCTACTATGAGGATTTCTCTTGGTGTAAGACAAAACAGTCCTCCTAAGTAAACTACTTGGCCCTTTATGAAGAGGTCATTGCAGCTAATCCATTGTACAAGGGTAAGACCACCTCAATGAAGGGAAGAGCTCAAGAGCTCACCCTTAATACCCTACTACTCAACCAATATTTTTGGTCTACTACTACGACCAACGTGCGATTAACCGACCTGATAAAACTACTTAGAAACTCTATGCACAATAATTACTATAAAAAATTATCTTTTCATTGATAAGAAAGATATTACATGAGTACAAGAGAAGAAACAGAAAAAAGGTTATTTCCCCAAAGGAGTTTGCTCGACTTCCACCAAGGTCAGCTGCTCAGCTTCAGCTGGGACTGAGCCTTCTGCTTCTGGAGAGGTCGAGTCCCCGATAGGACTATCTTCAAGACCACTAAAGTCGAGTTCAGGGTATTTTTCCTTGACATCTTCAAGGCATTTGTCATACCCGAATTTATATATCAACTCTTTCTCCTCAGCTCATTCCTTGGAGGCCTTGAATTCCTCCATTATCGCTACCCAAGCCGTTAGGATGGACGCCTCGGCTTCTGCCAGCTTTGCTATCAGGTTGACCTCCGTCTCAACCAGCACAACTTTCCACTTGGCAGCCTTCGCCTGAGTTCCCTTCAAAAGTGACCATGTTAACTCAAGCTCGATCTTCATCTGATCCCTCTCCTTCTAGGCCTCCTTCACTTGGGCCTTAAAAGTCGTCATCTCCTCTGACTGGATCTTCAGAGCTGCAAGCCCCTCTCTAGATTTCTCTAAAGTGGCTCAAAGCTGCTTAGCCTCAATAGCTTTGCTTACAAGGCTCAGCTCTGCCTCCTCACACTCCTTTGTGACATGTATAATTTCGCGATGAGCGTTCAAGACGACATGACTAAACTGAAGAGAGATTTATGTCAGGAAAAATTAAAGTATAAAAGTAACTACATGAAAATGAAATAATTCTACCTTGTAGAAAAGCACGACCACCTAACCCATGTCGGTGACTGGATGAACATCCATTGCCTCAACCATCTCGACGTCAGGAACATGCCAAGCTATCCATGACAGAAGACCTGTAATATAAGAAGATTCAGAGCCCCCCGGGCTTCGCCCCCCTGACAACCAAACAAGGTGTCCACCTGGATCTGCGTTACGGGAGGCTGACCCCTAGAGATCGGCTCTGCCTGGGCCTCAAAGGGCTGAGGGATAGTAGCAGGGGCTACCTCCCTTACCAAGACGACCTCCTATTGACCTACATCGACCGCTTCTGGGGCTAATGGCGGGTTGGTGGTGGTAGTGTCGGGAGTAACCGAAGCACTCCTCTTGCTGACTTGTCTGACTTTGATATCGAAGATGGTGATTTCCAATTACGTCATCACCCCTTTTAGTTATAAATAAGAGCATCTTTAATGGTGAAAAGTACACGTAACTTAACACATAAATCTCACCCAAAAATATTACGTTCCACTAGACCTACATTGCATGTCTGACTTTGACATCGAAGAATCCTCTACAGTAGTAAGGGTCTCCATCTTTTTCTTCTTCCGCATGTATCAAGTAATCTAAGGAGGACATCCATATCTCGGCATCAACAACTAATGACAGGTGTGCCACACATGTCCAAATTATATAAATGCTTTTATCTGTCACACTTTAGTTGAATTAGTATTTTTCTAATTTCTCTTTGACACGAGGGGTAAGGTTTCCGTATCACAGTTTACACTTTAGCCGACTTGGTATTTATGTAATTTCTCTTCAAACTGAGAGGCAAAGTTATTTGAACAATATTCAGTCACACTTTAGCCGACTTGGTATTCCTGCGATTCTTCTTCGACATGAGAGGCAGAGTTATTTGAACATTATTCAGTCACACGTTAGCCGACTTGGTATTTCTGTAATTTCTCTTCAACATTAGAGGCAACGTTATCTTCGCATGATTTGTCGCACCTTAGCCGGCTTGGTATTTCTGTAGTTCCCCTTCAATATAAGAGGCAATGTTATCTTCGCATGATCTGTCGCATCTTAGCCGGCTTGGTATTTCTGTAATTCCTCTTCAATATAAGAGGCAAAGTTATTTAATCATTATATGTCACCTATCAGCCGACTTGGTATTTTTGTAATTCCTCTCAACATGAGGGGCAAAGTTATTGTTCAAACTTTACCATAATAAAACATGAACTAATATATTGAAGTTCCCTCGGGAGAGATTCCCACGAAGTCAAGCTTGTAGGCCCCACTGATTATCAATACGGAACATCCACCGGGCACACCTTTACATAGGGTCAATAGACTAAAAATCTGCCCCACGTATGACTTAGGCATGCCATACCGTACACAACAAGATACTCACCAATTGAAAATTACATGATCGTTTATAGGGCCCACTGAGATGGTTTAGACATCCAAACCATTCATTATGTGTGTCCCACTTGGATGAGGGGTCAGAAAAAGTTTAAACAGTATCCGAAGCTCAAGTTAGCTCCACCAGGTGCTTTTACATGTTTTAGTTATGTTTTTGCACGGTTTCAAATGGTGTGACCCATTTGAGTTCCGGATATGGTTAACTTTTGGAGGAACCCATAACGTAGAGGGGACCCACCAGATACAGGGTGTGGATGTGAGACTTAGATAGAGGTGGGTCCCACAAAGGTCTAACTCATGGTACCATTTCTCTTGGGACGATTAAAATCAACACATTCAGAGGAAACTCCCTCTCTCTCCTTCTTATAAATACCTTCTCTCCTTCCCCCTCCAAAACCAACCTCTCTCTCTCTCTCTCTCTCTCTCTCTCTCTCTCTCTCTCTCTCTCATGGGGGATTATGACACTGACAACTCTGAAATGGGAGCAGCTATGGAGGTTCACCTAGACATTGGAGAAGGTCCAGGTGAATCTGTGAACGGGAATCCACCAAGAATGGATTTATTTCAGGCAGGATTTCTTGCCATAGCTGTGAGCGTAGCCCTCATCTATCTTTTGATAAAGCCGCTCGCCGGACTGTACAACTTTGTAATCTACGGCATTTTGTTAATGGGATTGCTGCTGCTACTGACTGCAGCATTTCCGTCGTCAATCTCAGCAACCACTGCTAAAAGGATGATCTTTATCGTCAAATTCCTTATATACGTTGGACTTGCATTAAAAATGAAGCTTTCTGTCTGATCTTAGAAAGTTGATTATAAGTACTTGTCGATCCTTTCAATTAGCTTCAAGTATCGTTCAGTAAAATTCCATATCTTTAGTCATGTTGCTGTAAAATCTATTCTTATTCTTCTTTCTTTTTTATTGAATAAGGCCTGTTTTCTTGTTGTTGTTGTTGGTACGTTACTCATAGCTGCCTGTGTATATCATTTTTTAAAATATATATTTTAATTACACACACACCACGCACTCACGCTAGTGGAATTTCACCACCTATGGATACTCGAACCCTTGACCGGGTGTTGAAACTCTTGAGAGTCTATCACCCGAGCAAGAGCAAGAGTCTACCACCCTGGTGTTGAAAGTCCTGAGAGTCTACTCCTGTGTATATCATCTATTACAGTTATACATCTACCGTTATTTCATTTTCTGCCGGACTACCATATCTATATTCATCTAGAAATGGGATAGGAGAAACCATGGAAGAGAGTAACGGGCCTGGCTGAGCTGATGGGCTCTTAGACATCTGGTCCAGAAGTTTACAACACTAACAAGTAACAGCCCAAGAAAGGCGATTAGGTGACCCCAATCCCAAGACCTTGCTGCCCTTACCGTGGGGCCCACCTTGATGTATGTATTCTATATCTACACCGTCCATACGTTTTGAAAGATCTTTGTAAGGTATTAGCCTAAAAATGAAGTAGTTCAAAATCTCATATGGACAATACCATAGGAAGAAGTGGTGATTGACCATTAAAGAGCCATAAAAAGTTTTGGATCAAGCTGATATTTCTTTTATCTATTCATCCAGGTTTATGCGACCCTATAAACAGGTTTGATGGAAAATAAATATTATGGCGGCCTTAGATGTGGGCCATAGGAAGTTTTTAATGGTGGGACGTCCAATCACCACTGCTTCGTGTAATATGATCCACCTGATATTTGGATTTTATTCAGTTTCGAGATCATTCCCTAAAATTATGTGGAAAAACAGATGAACGGCGTAGATATAGAATATATAAATCAAGTTGGGCCCCACAGTAAGGACCGTACCATTTTAGGTGAGGCCGGGCGCACCTAATCGGCTCCCCAACGTGGCCCATCCACAGACATGTTAAGGACATCAAACTGAGAGCGGATTAGGTGTCACAGGGGTAACAGGTTCGTGGGTGTTGCCCTGACTATGGAGCTGACTTTGATGTATGAGTTGTATATCCACGCCATCCATCAGTTTTTTCAGCTCATTTTATTGAATGGTCCCAAAAATGAAGAAGATCCAAATCTCAAGTGGACCGCACAGTGGGGATTGAATGCCCACCTTTAAAAGCTTCTTTGGGGCCAAAAACTAAGTTTTGGGTCGGGCCGATACCGTGTTTTTCCTTCATATGGGTTTGCGTGACTTTATCAATAGGTTAGATTGCAAATAACTATTATGGTTGGCTTTAGAAAGTTTTTATAGTGGACGTTCAAGGACTACTGTTTCCTTCCTGCGGTGTGGTCCACTTGAGATTTGGATCTGCTAAACTTTGGGACCATGCCCTAAAATGAACCGGAAGAACTGATGGATAGCATGATATACAGCACTGACATCAAGGTGGGCTCCATGGTCCAATGCTATTACCCGGCTAACACCTAGTCCAATGACCCCATGTAACGTGGGATCCACCATTTGGACGGTTTTTTTAGAGTTACACGTGTGTTTCGTGTGTAATTCATGAGTACATGCTCAAAAACGATCCATTTCTAGCCCGTGATGATTATACCTGGTCTAGCCCTAAGTCGACCCAAACCCAAGCCCAGCTACACTCTTTGATGCAAGATCCGGGCTGTTCGTTAGTTCAGCCAATAATGCTTGATATTCACAAGAATGTCATTGAAAATTAATCAAATCCCTGTTTTGCACACCAGCGTTTCTAATCCATCCATTGATCAAGTGGACCACATGTACAAAGAGATGGATACTCGGAGAAATGAATCCTTCTGTTGGTCAACATGCAAGTTGGACCGCCCATTCCGGATAAAATGACTTGAAGGCCAGCACGGCCCGTAAGTTGATCAGACCATGCATGCCAAGCACAAGCATTGTCAAAAGCCGGTAGGCCGCCTGACCCATTCCTACATCTGTGCCCGGATCATTGGCTGGATACGATCAGCTGATTGGAGTAAACTCTTCTTGTACCTCCTCTCACATGTGTCAAACATGTGTGAAATCCAAGTGTCAGATTCCTTCAATCAAAAGTCACGTGATTCCTCTCATTAGGTGGACCACATATGTCCAAACTACATAAATGGTTGAAAAAAAATATGACCAACCTCCTATCCATATCAACATACATGTAAAAGGCCCACCTAATGAATGGATCTCCCTTACTTTTGGTTCAGGTATTCATGGCAAGCCTAATCTGATGAATGTCTCAGATTTCAAAAAATCCAAACGATCCAATTAATAATCTGTTAACATTTCATGCTCATGGTTAGATCTATTTGATTGTTGATTTATAAACCTATAGATGCATCAGGATCTAAACAGTGATGTGAAGCACATGATTCAGGTGACCCAAACCATTGCTTTAATGGGCCCCATTGTGAAGAGGGGTGCCACCAGATACAGGGTATGGATGTCAGACAGATAATGGTGGGGTCCACACAGCTCGACCTCATGATACCATTTCCCATCTAACGATTAAAGTCACCAGAATCGAAGGAAGCCCCAGGCCATTGCATGCTTGGGTTGGACCTCTGCTTGTATTTTACTTTGTGGGCTGGGCTGGACCTCTACCACTGTTTCCTCGCAGCAACCCATAAAACACATAAGCTCTATGGCCCCCACCATTTTGAATATGTAAAATCCACTCCGTCCATCAAGTTTTATTCTCGATATGCCCTGAGGTAAAACATATGCAAGATCCAACAGCTCAGCTGTGCCACATTACAAGAGACAATGGCTATGGGATGCCAACCATAAGTTTGTGTGTGGGGCCACCATGGTAGTTAGCTTTCATCAAACCTGTTAATCAGGTGTAACTCATCAGGATGATTGATACAAAAAGAACCATGATCAAGGACTAAGATGGGGCCACACAACATGAACTTAGAGGAGTTTTTAATCAGGTTATCATCTGTATGAACGGTCCAAGGACAATGAATTTTACATATACAATTTGGCTGGACTAGACAGATTCATTTTTTTGCGAGCTTGGGGAAATAGGTCGACTACCATGCCGTATATGTGAAATCAACTCCATCTGTCATGTGAGAACCCTTATGTTAGCCCTACATCCAACCTATCATCTTGATAAAAATATCACAGGAGCCATAACAATGAAAATAATTTAAAATTATTCCTAAAACCTCTTGGTTTGGGCAGCGTGGCCCACCTGACTGTTGCATGAGGCTGTTTTTCTTTTTTCTTTTTTCTTTTACTTTTTCTTTTTTGTATTTTTGCACTTATTTTGTAAGCCACACATGCTAAACGGGTTTGATGAAAGAAATAAACCATGATGGCTGCACACATAAAATTATGGTTGGTGTCCATCCCCATAGTTTTCTATGATGTTGCCCACCCGAGCAGTATATCGCTGAGTTTTATATCATAGGCCTATGATCAAGGAGTACACCTGATGGACGGATTGGATGTGACACTGAGAACATGTTTGGTCAATTCACTTCAAATGGCTCCTTTTCCGTAAAGATTAATAGGTCATGCACCCGTAGATCAAAAGTTATGGCTAATTTACAGTTCATCTTATTTTGGTCCAACCTGTTAGCTAGGAATGCATCTGTGCCATGTGAACCATGTTAGCTAGGAATGCATCTGTGTTATGTTCTACGTCACTTCCTCTCACATGTGTAAAAATGGAACATGTGTGAGAAATTAGTTTTAAGACGAGGTCGTGGGTTCAAGTACTCCATGTGGTATAACCCCACCGTGGTGTGTCGGGTGTGAGTGAAAAATTAAATTATTAATAATAATATAATATAATAATAAGTATTGACTTTTGTCTAAGAGGTACCCTGGATGACCATTTTAGAGTGGTAGACTGGGTAGTCGGGGATGAGGCCTGGATAATGATATTGATTAGACGTCTGTTCGTCTGCAGGTTCTGGTAGAATAAGCTTTTTTACAGGTGTTCCGTGTGAGCCCTGTCAACAGGTTGGGTTTGAGTTGGTTCCTATGCTACCGTACCCACATTAACTGAGTTCTGGGTCTTGGTCTGGGTCTCCTTTGTTGTTGGGTTTTCATCAAGCCTGGCCTTATAGTGGTAGAGGGATAAAAGTGATGAGGTCCATTATCTCTTTTCTAAGAGAATAATTATTTCGAATTCACGGAACTTATCTGGACTCCTCACATAAACTTGTCGAATCCACAAGGAAAGAAAGCAAGAAATATAAATATATTCTAATAAATTCAAATTTGATTAATGAATTCTAATAAATGAGTTCACAACTCTTTAAATAGGGATACCAAGAAATAGGAGAGAAATTAAAAGCAATCTACAACTAAAACTCCTAGAATTAGCAACTTACTATAAACAATAAACTTACTATTTATAGATAATCATGATGTCTACTAGCGCGCAAAGATTTCAGCCAAAAATAGTAAGCGTCCTATTTGGCTTCACCAAACCGTTCTCCTATTTATTCTAAGCTCTTTTTACGTTGGATGCAACTCCTAAAGCCCGATGGATGAAGAGCTATAATCAAATTAAAACTTACTATTTATAGTAAAAATAAAATTAAAACAAGGAAACGACTGTCGATCTGGCGGTATTTCGTAAATTCGACTTGGGCATCCCGGCATAGTAGGATTGGTTGGCTAAAGTAGCTCGTTCTACCCCAAAATCATATATTTTACGTCAGATAACTCATTCTAGATTGCGAAATATGCCCGATTTAAGGTTTGACGGTTCGGATCACTTTTGTCGTCGACCGAGCCTTTTTAGATCCATCTTGGCCATGAAACTGTCTGCGACCAGCTATACATCAGTCTCTTCTACTTCAAAAGTACTCGTCCTCGAGTTTTCATCCTGCTCTGGTTCATGATACTCGGTCAGATCTGCGACGTTGAAAGTCCGTGAGATCGTCATGTCATCTGGAAGATCAACAACATAAGCATTGTCATTGATCTTTCGAATGATTGGGACGGGTTCAATCTTTTCATTCTTCAACTTGTTGTATGCTCCGATTGAAATCTTTCTTTACACAGATGGACCATAACGCGATCGCCCATCTCAAACATTTTTGTCATCGATGCTTGTCTGCTTGTTCCTTGTACCGTTTGTTCCTTTTACTTCTTGTTCAAGGCATGTAGCTTGGTCTACACTTTCGCATGGACGCTTGTAATTTGTCTATCATATGTTTTGTTGCAATGCTTGTGCTTAGGCAGAGGGACTAAGCCAAGTGTGTGGCAAGACACTCGTCCGTAAATAATCTGGAACAATGACTTTCTGTCTAGCAGTTCACCATGTTGATGAATACAAACTCTGCTTGAGACAAGGCTAAATCTCACTACTTCGGTTTTTCTCCTGAAATACAGTGAATGAGGTTTCCCAACATGCGATTCACAACTTTGGTTTGTCCATCAGTTTGTGAGTGGTAAGCACCGCTGAATTGAAGTTGTGTATCGAATCGAGTTCACAAAATCTGCCAAAAGTGGCTAATGAACTTCGTGTCATGATCAGAAGTAATGGTCTTGGGGACGCCATGTAACCGTATGACCTCCCTAAAAAATAGATTCGCCACGTGTGTTGCATCGAGGGTCTTCTTACATGGGATAAAATGCGCCATCTTTGAGAAACGATCTACTACCACGAACACCCAATTCATGCCGCGTTGTATTCATAGGAGACCAAGCACGAAGTTCATTGATAAATGTAAGACCTGTATCCTAGCCCGTACTATTCCGTAGGCTTCCGTAATCCTCCCGATCAAATTTCGGTGACCCGCGATCTTTTATCGGTAATTGCACGTGACCCCAAGTCGTATCCCGTATTCCAAAGTCGGTTTGACCCGAGACTTGTACCAGTGCGACCGTACCGTCACCGCGGTTCTGATGCCGCGTCTCGTGCGCCGAGGCAATACCCAGGCCAGGAGATGTAGGCCCGTATTCAGTTCAAGAAAAATGTCACACATTGCGAATATCGAGAGAATCTTTACGACCCATCACATCAATCAATTAATGTATAAGTCAAGTACATATCCCATCACACCCATCCCTCTCTCACCCACAAGTCAACAACACCCATACCTATCTCATTCCATTCTTACCAAAAAGTCAAGGCAACCCATACATTCCCATGCCATATCCCTTACACAACTTCTCTCTCTCATTTCTCATTTTCATTCCAAGCAAGTCCGATGAGTCCAATGTCCAAGCTCCATGAGATGCTTTATGTGGCCCACTTCCTATCTCTCATCCCCACTCTCCAAAAATAATCTCAACCGTTGAAGTTCGTCCTTTGGAGCTCTAGATTACGTTGACGGAAGAAGGAAGAGGAGATCAAAGGTGGGTGATATTAATTTTTTATCATTGATTTGTATGTGAGGGCCCACTTGAGGTGGGACCCATCTTGATGTATGTTTTGTGTGTAAAGAGGGGGGCCCATAGTGGCGGGGCCCCTCTCGTCGCCGATCTCTCTCTCTCCTTCTCTCTTCTCTCTCTCTTTTGATGTGTGTGGCCCACCCTCATGCACCCCCACCATGAAGTAGGTATTATATCCATGTCATCCATATGGGGCCCACCTCTCTGGACCGTCCAAACGGACAGGTCAGCGCCCAGATGAAGAGAAACCACAAATATCAGCTTGCTGTGAAGCTGACGGGCCACACCCATTTGATGTATTTGTTGTAAACATTCGGGTGAGACCCCACATGTTGCATGGGCTATACCCACTGTTCGTACATGGGATGTGGACCCACTGATGAACGAGTGGATGTACACCATCCATCCAAGCTTCCAGGCCACAGGCTGGGAGATGTAGTAAATCCAATTCTCAGGTGGAGTTCACGGTCCACACGTGGGACCACATGGTATAGGTGTTGTATCCACCGTCCACATGTGTGGAGCCACCTAGCATTCATGTTTCATCCAGGCCGTCCAACATGGCCCCACCTTGACATACGTGTCAGATTTGCACCGTCCAAAGGTACTGGACGGTGGCAGCCACCTTGAAATATGTGTTATATCACACAGTCCATTGTTTGAATGGTGGAGATCCAACCGTCCATCAGCAGCTGTAGCTGCTGTAGACGTCTGCCCTGTGGCCCCATCTCCAAGTGCGTGGCATGATCCACCGCTTATCTATTTTGGCAAGGGTGGGGCCCACGATGTATGTATCCTATCTTCACACCGTCCATATGGACAGCTGTGTGAGAGGCCACCATGATATTTGTGTTTCACCGTCCGTCCATGACGTGGCCACCCCACATGCGTGGGTGGGACCCCTCTAAGTGCATGTGTTTTATGCATGCCACCTGTCCAGCATCCAAAGTGTGGACGCTGGAGTTTTCCTTTTAAAAAAAATAAAAATAAAATAATAATAATATTATTATTATACTATATATATATATATATGTGGTGGGCTCCACGTGGGACCCACCTTTGTATGTATTCATCCACACCGTTTGTCCATCTAGACAGGACCCACTGGATGTGTGGATGGAATCCATGTTGTCCGTCCATTTACACGGAGCCCATCGTGATATGTGGGCTTAATCCATACCGTCTATCCCATTTGGTGAGCTCGTCCAAAGGCTTGAGAGAAATGAAGCGGCTCCAAAAGAATAAATAAATAAAAATCAATGGTCCACACCACAGGAAGTAGTGGGCCATCACCCATCATTGAAACCCCTTTGAGGCCCACCTGTTGTATGTGTAGGGCCCACCTTATTGTATATACACACCACCCATCCATTTTACTGAAACATGGGCTGACTTGTAAGGCCCGCTATGATGTATAAATGGGTATCCACCCAATTTCTGGGCCATGGGCTGCCCTATGAGGGCCTGTTATGATGTACGTGTTACACATGTTAGCCCACCATGATATGGATGTTTATCTCTGTCACCTACCTGTAAGGCCCACCTTGATGTATCTTGCAGCCCATCTGTGCAGGCCCACCTGTGATGTATATGAGGCTTATGGTGATGTATATGAGGTCCATATGTGTGGCCCAATGTGGTGTATATATGTCCCATGTTCGAGGCCCATTGTAGCATATTTTCGGCCCGTATGTCGTGGCCCATTATGATATATTTTCGGCCCATTTATTAAGGCCCGACTTAATGTATATAGGGCCCATTAGTGCAGCCCATTGAGCGGTCTATTGTGATATATGTTAGGCCCATTGATACGGCACATTGTGATATATGTTAAACCCATTGGTGCGGCCATTGATGCGACCCAACTAATGTATATTAAGGCCCATGGGTCGTAACCCATTATGATGTATATTTAAGGCCCAGATATGAGGCCTATTGTGATGTAATTGTGTCCCATATGATGAGGCCTAGTATGATATATCTGAGACTCAATAAGAAGTATTTTCGACCTATAAGATGTGGCCCATTGTGATGTATATAAGCCTAGGTATGTGGCCCTTGTATGAGGCCCATCACGATGTACATTAAGCCTTTGTGTGAGGCCATGGGCCCACTATATGTTTACTCTATGTAGGCCACTGCTTAGGAGCAATGTTGGTTAAAGGTCCACGTTGATGGCAATGATGGTTGGATGTCCACATTGTGACCTTCTCTTAAGCTTGGTTAGGCCCATTCTCATCATTCTCTAGTAGGTTAACCCAAACGAATGGGCCCCCATTGATATTGCTTATACCATCATCGATCGTCCATTCATGGATCCCGCCTTGCGTCGAGGCCGATTACTAATTCTAATTTATCGTGGCCAATTGCCGAGTATCGATCGAGGCCGATTACCGATTCTGATTTATCTTGGCCGATTGCCAATTATCGATCGAGGCCGATTACCGATTATCGATCGAGGCCGATTATCAATTCTGATTTGTCTCAGCTGATTGTCAATTATCGATCGAGGTCGATTACCGATTATCGATCGAGGCCGATTACCGATTATTGATCGATGCCGATTACCGATTCTGATTTATCTTGACCGATTGCTAATTATCGATCGAGGCCGATTACCGATTCTGATTTATCTTGGCTGATTGCCGATTATCGATCGAGGCCGATTAACGATTATCAATCGAGGCCGATTACCAATTCTGATTTGTCTTGGCCGATTACCAATTATCGATCAAGGCCGATTATCGATTAACGATCGAGGCCGATTACCGATTCTAATTTATCTTGGCTGATTGTCAATTATCGATCGAGGCCGATCATTGATTATCGATCGAGGCTGATTACCAATTCTGATTTATCTTGGCCGATTGCTGATTATTAATCAAGGTCAATTACTGATTATTGATTAAGGCTGATTACCGATTCTGATTTGTCCTGGTCGATTGCCAATTATCGATCGAGGTCGATTACCGATTATCGATTGAGGCCAATTACCAATTCTAATTTATCTCGGTCGATTGCCAATTATCGATCAAGGCCGATTACCGATTCTGATTTGTCTTGGCAGATTATCAATTATCGATCGAGGCCGATTACCGATTCTTAGTTACCATGTCCGATTGCCGATTAGCTATCGAGGCCGATTATTGTGACCGATTGCTGATCTTGATTAATGTGGCCTGTCACCCCCCAAACTCGGAAACTGGGCTCACAAAATTCTCAATCGCCAAATCCGACGCCGACAGCTTCTGTAATACCCCATTCTCGGCTCCCAACACGTATATACCAGGTTCCGATCCTGGGATGCAATAAGGAGGATTTCAAACATGATTTGATTCATAATGAGCATAACCACAAGCATAACCCATGAACAATAACCACAAGAACACCATCACAAAATTCATTGTGATCAAAAGCTTTGAGTATAAGGCGTATGAAAGGGAAAATACAATATACTGAAAATAACAAAAACTCCAGAAGCTCGGCTGCACACTCCAACCGCGATAAGACTACAACTATATCCTGACGTCACCTGCATGCATCAATCGTGCATAAGCTTATAGAAATCTTAAAAGGTGGTGTAAGTATATGCACAATACGATCGTGCTCGGAATGTAAAGTCAGAGTAATGTGGAAACATGCTGATAGGTATATAAATGCAATCAGTCGTACCAAGGCTATGCGGTGCAGAATATAAATGCATCGGCCATATCAAGACCATGCGATGCATAATGCAAGTCAAGCATACCAATCCACATCCACATATCAAAGCAGCTCCTCACTAGAGCATCAAATCAGTACGGTTCTCAGTTTGGATAATCACCAAGGTTTAGTACACTCTAAATGACACTGCTGCTCTCCTAGCCACACAGTCCAAGTGAGCATAAGAAACCTCATTATCCTCTTGGCCAATAGTCTGTCAATACCTATCTGACACGTCGATAGCAGATCCATTCACGAACTGATCAAACTCAGCCGAGTATTGTCCCTTACCCTCGGGTGAGTAAGGCCACACCCCTTTCCAACCGACCACGACACAGTGGAAAATGTTGCCTCCTGGTATTTGGCCCTCATGCGCTCATATATCCACTCGGTCTCGATGTTAGAGTCATCATCTGGTACCATCGGGTTTAGAAATTTTCACCTAAGAACATCTATGGCACCCGTATGCTAGAACCAAATATTTTCGGTATCCAATCCAGCTACCCATGATGTGTCTGTGGAGGCTTTGGCCCTGATGTCGCTAGGGCATATAATAATCATGATCACACAAATACAAGTGCATCAATCACCCTACCAAACATGCAACAATCTTGGGCACGCTGGGTGCTCATGTAGGGCAACTCCGCCTATCAGGGAACCCATAAACAATCCACCCGAAGGCATATGCTATGCTCAGTCACTCGCCATATCAGACATATATATGATGCGTATGATCATGAATCATGGATCTATTTTAAACATGTCATAGGGTGATGGGCTTGTGCATAACGGATATGGGCCTAGACGGCCTACTCACTACAAATATGGGTTTATCAGTGGGCCTTAGGGAGAGTGACAATGTGGACATTTAACCAACATTATCCTTATAATGTGGACATCAAACCAACATTTCTCTCAAGATATAGCTCGCTATAAAGATCAACACATATACCTTGGTGGAATCACATTACAATGGGCCTTATGTATGCCTTATTGGGCATCGACCTATGAGCCTTGAATACATCATAATGGGCCTCATAACATGGGTTTTCATATATATCAAAGTGGGCCTCAACATCTGGCCACAAATACGTCAAGATGGGCCTAGTCACGTGGGCCTTACATACATCACAATGAGCCTCATAATATGGGCCTCATATTTATTAAGGCAGGCCTCAACATCGGGCCACATGTAAATCAAGGTGAGCCACAACAATGGTCCACAAAATACGTCAAGATGGGCCTAGTCACTTGGGCCTTATATACATACCAAGGTGGGCCTCAATGGACAGCTACAAATAAATCAAGTTGGGCCTCATACATATACTAAGGTAGGGTCCACTTGAACTATAGATCTGACTCAGTCTTTAGCCCCTGCCATAAAATGGGCTTCCAGAATGCTTGAACGGTTTGGATGCAACGGATGCATCATGGTGGGTCCCATAGGGATGGAAGGGATGGACTACATAGATGAAACACATACATCATGGTGGGCCACACTCACCCCTTCACCATCATCACCATTTAAAGAAAGAGAGGGAGAGAGAAAGAGAGAGATACGGTGAGATAGAGGGACCCCACCACTATGGGCCCCTCTTGATTACATCACATACATCAAAATGGGTCCCACCAAAAAGTGGGCCCTCAAATCATTAAATCAGTGGTAGAAACTCAAAGATCACCCACCTCTTGGCCTTCACCTTGCTCTCTTAGTTTCCTTAGCTCCTTTGCTTAAATTTTAACGGTGGTAGATGATGGATCAACGGTTGATATGAGAGATGAAAGAGTAGGGAAAGTGGACCACACTTAGCATTTGGGAGGGAGAAGCTTGGATGTGTGGAGCTTTGTTGCTTGAGAGAGAGTTTTTGAGAGAAATAGAGAATTAATGGATGAAAGGGATAGGTGGAATGGTGGGTGTAAGGAGAGGTGATGGGAAGTATGACTTTAGTTAAAAATGAAGTAAAAGAGAGATGGTGAGGGGAGAGAGAGAGTTGACTTATGGAAAAGAGGAATGGGTTGTTGTACTTGAGGTATGGTTGTACTTAACTTGTACTTGACATTAATTGATTGATTGATTGATGAGACATGTCGTAGAGATTCTCTCGATATTTGTAACGCGCGACGTTTCTTCAGAATGAATGCAGGTCGACATCTTCTACCCTAGGTATCGGATCGGTACGTGAGTCACGGTGTTAGAACTGCGGTGACAACGCGGTCGTTATGATACATGTTTCGGTTCGAGCCGACTTCTGTATGTGGGATCCGGCTTAGGATCGCGCGCAAATATCGGATACAAGTTGAGGATTGCCAATTCGACCGGAAGAACCACGGAAGCCAATGGAACAGTACGGTTTAAGATATGGGTCTTACATGACCGATTGTCAATTCCTATTATCGAGGTCGATTATCAATCGAGGCCGATTACTGATTCTGAATGTCGTGGCCAATAGCCGATTCTGATTGACGACGCCCAATGTGATGTATATGCGACCCGTATTTGAGGCCCGTTGTAATGTGTATTTAGTCCCTATTTAAGGCATAATATGATGAATCCAAGATCTATGTGATGAGGCCCATTGTGATGCATTTGAGGGCCTGGAGATAGAGCCCATTGTGTTGTATATTAGGCCTATGTGAGAGGCCCATCGTGATGTATATTAAACTCTTGAATGAGGCCTATAGTGTTGTATATTTGGCCCTTGTGTGAGGTTATGGGTCCACTATATATTAGGCTCTATATGGGTTATTCTTTGGGGGCAATGTTAGTTAAATGTCCACATTATTGAGGCTGATTGTCAATGCTGGTTATTGATACCGATTATGAGTACATGACAGCATAGCATCATGATACGTGCCCATACGCATCATCTGCATGTTTGTTGCGAGATGTGGTTGACCATTGCATATGTCATTGAGCAGGTTGTTATGAGACTCCCTGATAGGTGGAGACTGTCTCACATGAGCACACGGTATGCGCAAGATTAATGCATGTCTGGATTGTATGACTCATACATCTTATATTATGATTATTGTACGTCCTAGCGACATCAAGGCCGTAACCTCCACAGGCATATCGTGGATGGCCAGACGGGATACCAAAAATTTATTCTAGCATCGAGCTGCCATAGATGGCCCTGGATGAAAATTCCTAAACCCTTTTGGTACCAGAGGACGCCCCAACGTTGAGACCGAGTGGATACATGAGCACCCGAGTGCCAAATACCAGGAGACCGCGTCTCTCACTGTGTCATGGTTGATTGGGAGGGGGTGTGGCCTTACGCGCCCAAGGATAAGGGACAATACTAGGCTGAGTCTGACCAGCTTGTGAATGGGTCCACTATCGACGTGCCGGATATGTATTGACAGACTATTGGTCAGGCGGATAGTGAGGTTTTTTACACTCACTTAGACTGTGTGGCTGAGAGAGTGACAGTGCCATTTGGAGTATACTAAACCACAATGATGATCCCAGAGATGAACCAAACTGATATGTAAACTTATTGAGCAGGAGTTTTATACTCATTCATTCATTCATTCACTATCCACTCGGGGTGGTAGTGCGCAACTATTTGTTACGTGTACCTTCGCAATGACTAAGATTTCGGTTATGGCGCGCGACTAACCTGAGATCAGAAATTTACCACATCGAGTCTGACTATCCAAATTTAAGTATGAGACTGGTTTGGATAGAAGTCCCTTGTGATGGACCCCATAGCCTGCGATACTACGTACTATCATCCCGACTTCATACTCTAGCATAGTCATTCCATTCGCACTACATGTTGCATTACATCCGCGGCATATGGCACGCCTGACGTTGTTTGTGTTACTCATCAGGAATGTATATTGCATTGCATCCTCTGCATCTAAAATTTGACTCTCTATGACTCCTCATTTGTTTAGTTGATTTATATTGTGTATTCTAATATTGTATGACTCATACATTTGTCTGTATTTTCACTTATTCTGTTATCATGTGATTTATGACTTTGTCAGTATTTCTGTTTACTCTGATAATTCCTAATCTTGTCAGTATTTTGTTCACTTTGATAATTCATGATCTTGTTAGTATTTCTGCTTATTCAGACATTGTACGATTTATGGATTACCAGTATTTTCGGTATTATATGATTATGGTATTGTATGAAATACTTGACACTTACCTTGTACACACACTTACACAGCCCTCTAAGCTTTCTATAAGCTTATGCATGATAGATGCGTGCAGGTGATGTTAAATTGCAGCAGTGTTAAGCTTGGAGCATGCAGTGGTCTTCCGGAGTTTGATTTTTGATTTATGTATTTCCCTTTCAGTATTGTACTCAAATATTTATATTAGTGGATATGTGATGATAATGTTGCCCTTGTGAATTGGGTAATCTTGTGGTTATGCTTATTACGAGTTAAATGTACATTAAAAAAAATAATCCTTCTTGTAAAATCCCAGGATTGAAATCTGGCATATAAATGCTAGGGGCCGAGAATGGGGTACTACGGAGGCTGTTGGAACCGGATTCGGTGATTGTGATGCTTGTAAATTCGATTTCTGAGTTTGGGGCATGACAATAAATCCTCTCAAGGACCGTCAGGCACAGGTAACGGGGCGTAGAGGCTCATATTCTGAGATTTCCCCTTAGAAAATATTGTACGATATTTCCCACATCACGTACTAATTGTGGCCAATAATACCACTCTTTCATAAGAGCTCGCATCTTGTCTCGCCCAAGATATCCACCGAGGCCACCTCCATGTAGCTCCTGAATAATCTGCTCCCTCAGAAAACTTTAGAGGATGCACAATCGATTCCCTTTGAAGAGAAAATCGTCATGTATATGAATGTCACTGGGGTGACCTTCTTGGCACTTCATCCAAAAATCTTTGAAGTCCTCATCCTCGGCATACGGCTCCTTGAGACAATCAAAGCTGACTACCTCGTTGTTCATCGTAACAAGTAGTGATGCACGACAGCTAAGTGCATCAGCCACCTTATTCTATCGCCCCGACTTATGCTTCAAAATAAACATAAATTTCTGTAAAAACGCAACCCATCTAGCATGCACACAATTTACGTTAGTTTGAGTATTAATAAACTTTAATACTTAATGGTCACTGTACAGAATAAACTCTCTTTGAATTAAATAATGTTGCCAATGTCGTAGCGCCTAAACAACTGCGTACAACTCAAGCTCATAAGTCGACAACTTCTTTTAAGCTTTGCTAAGCTTCTCGCTTTAGAAGGCTATCGGCCCGCCTTCCTGTGATAATACTCCTCCAATTTCGACATATGAAGCATTACACTCAACCTCAAAAAATTTATCGAAATTAGGAAGTAGCAAGACCGATGTTGTAGAAAAACGATGCTTGATCTCATGAAAGCTCTTGTCAACTTTATCGGTCCACTAGAATAGTTCTTTTTTCATACAATCTGTAATAGTCACGACTATGTTGCTAAAATCTCAAATAAATCGATGATAGAAAGTTACCAACTCATGAAAACTCTTCACCTCATGAATGTTTGTCGGAATCGGCCATTCCTTAATGGTTCACATATTTTCATTGTCCACACGGATGCCTGCGGACGTTACAACAAATCTTAGAAACAACACACTGTCAGTTAAAAAAATACACTTCTTCAAGTTGAGGTACACTTGTTAATTTGTAGGACCTTCAGTACCTGCTTGAGATGTTTCCTGTGCCCCACCTCATCCTAACTATATATTAATATGTCATCAAAATATACTACCACAAATCGGCCAGTGAACGGTTTTAAAAATTGATTCATCAAACGTATAAAAGTACTTGGTGCGTTCGACAGGTTGAAGGGCATGACCAACCACTCATACAACCCTTCCTTAGTCTTGAATGTTGTTTTTCACTCATCATCGAGTCGGATACGAATCTGATGGTACTCGCTTCTTAGATCTAGTTTAGAGAACACCTTGGCCCCTTTTAGAATATCGAGCATGTCGTCCAACCATGGTATTAGGAACCGATATTTGATGGTAATTTTGTTGATTGTCCGGCTGTCGACACACATGCACCAGCTTCCATCTTTTTTTTTTGCATTAATAATGCTGGTACGACACATGGGTTTATGCTCTCTCTCAAGAGACCCTTACGGATCAATTCCTCCACTTGCCCTTGAAGTATCTCACACTCCTTCAAACTCATCCGATAATAAGGGTGTTTGGGCAGGCTAGCCCTAGGGACAAGGTCTACGTGATGTTTGATGCCTCTCATGGGGGCAATCTATCAAGTAAATCTTCAGGTTAGACTTCTTGAAATTCGTTTAGTAACAATCTTAAACTTGGAGAGATGTTTGAGGGTTCTTCTTCCTCGTCCTTCACCACTACGATGTATACTTCGCCGGTTTTCTTGGATTCTTCCATGAAATCTCAAATGGTCAAGTGGAAACTCCCCTCAACTTTAGAGACTTCAGGGTGGTTCTCTGGTGTCATAGGGGTAATGATTATTTTTCAACTATCCTTGACGAATATGTAAACGTTATCTCGTCCCAATGGGTCGCATCATGGTCCGACTGCCAGGGTCGACCGAGTATCATATGGCAAGCTTCTATGTCGATCACATTACAAAGTATTTCATCCTTATAATTTTTACCAATTAAAAATGAGATAGTACATTGTTTAGTTACTTTGGTCTCATTCATCTTTTTTATCCAGCCAATTGATTACAGGAAAAGATATTTCGTCATTGGTAGATGCAACTTGTCCACATCACTCTTGAGACGATGTTCTCACCACTATCACTATTTATGATTACATCACAGACCTTTCCGTTAATAGTGTACCGAGTATAAAATATATTATGTCGTTGTGGATGTAATTTCTTTCATGGGGTATATAGTAATCGTCTCACAACTAGAGATTCGCCATGATCCTCGTCCGTCACTTTATCGCCACCTGCTATTTCTTCAGTGGTTTGTTCATGTTCATCAAAGCCATGATCTTCTTCTGCGGTTTCTTCTTTGGTGCCCCCTTCGTTTATAGTCAAGTGTGTTGTGGGACGTTGAGGATAAATGTTTGATAAGTGGCCTGGTTGGTCACAGCGGTAATAATTATTCGACCTTGGTCGAGCATAAAAATTTGAAATCCTACTTAAGCCCACTGTTGTGGGTGCTGCACGTTGAGGTCTGTATGAGCCGCTCCCCATATCACGATTCGCGGTTGTAGGAGGTTGATAATGTTCTCCAACTGAATCTTTTCCTCATGCTAGCACTGGATCTTGTGTGGGACCCGTCATAGGGGGTCGAGATGAAGGATAGGGACTAGCAGGAGCTCTTGAAAGTTGTGTTTCTGCCCTACGTGCTAATTAAACTGTTTCATCCATGGTCCCGATTGGGTACATCTGATCTCAATCCTGAATTGTCGGTCGCAACCCACCTATAAATCGTACCACCTTTTGTGACTCAGATTCTGATATATTGTTATGTATAGCCAACCGCTGAAATTCTTCAATGTAATCTCTTGACGGATAGATTTTCTTGTCGTCAATTTTGGTATTGCTGGAATAATATCTGCTCATAATCACTAGGGAGAAATCGTGATCGAAGAAGACGTCTTATCCGTGGCCATGATAAGATGGGCGCCTTGTTCTGGCGGGATCGTGAGAGTTAAATTGTTCCCACCATGAAGAATCACCAGATTTTAATTTAAACGTTACCATTTTACCCTTTTATGATCTGACACGTCCATATAATCAAAATATCTCTCTACTTTGGTTAACCAATTGAGAAAATCTTCTATACGTAATAAACAATTAAAACTAGGAAGTTCAATCTTATCTCGATAATCTCTTTCAACACGATCTAAATGATCGTCTCCATGGATTAGTTGTCAGGAAAAATCCTCATTAAGGTCCTCATTGCTAGAACTTAAATCATCTGGTGTAGCCCTACGGTTTGCCACTAGTAGTGCTCCACGAAAATTGGGGTTGTGTCGTACAACAACTATGGGTGGTGGAGCACTGCCTAGGGTTCGGGACAGAAGTAGCACATCCGTAAGATAGTCGAGGGTTACCAACAGTCCTTACATAGTCAACTGACTCTCCCGGTGGAAAGCTTCTATTCTTTCCGAAAGATAACAAATTCCTAAATTACTGTCCACAGGATTTTGATTCATATCTTCGTTGTTTGCTATCAACCTGAGGGGAATCCTCGCTCTGATACCAATTAACGCAATGATAAACGTGATGAGGTCGATCACTGTCTTCCTTAAGGGGATAACTATTCCGAATCCACGGAACTTCTCTAGACTCCTCACAAAGACTTCTCGAATCCACGAGGAAAAAAAGCAGGAAATAGAAATAATTTCTAATAAATTCAAAATTGATCAATGAATTCCAATAAATGAGTTCACAACCCTTTAAATAGGGATACCAAGTAATGTGAGAGAAATCAGAAGCAAACTACAACTAAAACTCCTAGAATTAGCAACTTACTATAAATAGTAAGTTTACTATTTATAGACGGTCGTGATGTCTACTATTGTACAAGGTTTTTAGCCAAAAATAGTAAGTGTCTTATTTGACTTCACCAAACCGTTCTCCTAATTATTCTATGCTCTTTTCATGTTGGGCACAACTCCTAAAGCCTGATGAGTGAAGAGCTATAATCAAACTAAAACTTACTGTTTATAGTAAAAACGAAATTAAAACAGGGAAATGACTGTCGATCTGGCGGTATTTCGGAAATTCGGCTTGGGCAACCCGGCATAGTAGGGTTGGTTGGCTAAAGTAGCTCATTCTACCCCAAAATCATATAATTTATGTTAGATAACTCATTCCGGATTACGAGATACGCCCAATTTAAGGTCTGACGGTCCGGACCACTTCTGTCGTCGACCAGGCCTTTTCTGATCCATCTTGGCCATTAAACTATCCGCGACCCGCTCTACATCAAATAGGGTTTTGGGTGTGGCCTGATTTGGGATGGGCTTTGCCTAAGATTGTAGAGCTGGTGCTGGACCCAGGCTCACACAGTGTCTAAGGACCCATCAGATTGGCCTGACGGGTTTACAGTTTCAAGGGCATTTTTGTCAATACCATGCATTAGTGGGCATATGCTCAATGAACAGCCTAGATCTTGCACAAAAGAGGGTGGCTTGGCTCTGAACCTGGTTGTGCAATATCATCATAGGCTGGGTTGGGACCTGTTGGTTTTAACTCGTCACAAGGTTGGGCTGGACTCAGGTCTGAGATGTACATTTGGGTGAGGCTTGGTTTAGACGTTGGTTCAACTCAAACCTGGCCCATGGACAACAGTAATTCTATTCAAAGAAATGACTTACGGTAAATACCTTTTTGAATTTTGATGCTTGATGTCCTTTTAAAGATTATACCATTGCGTTGAGATTTTTTTTGTATCTCAGGATATTTGTTGGCCTGTCTGTCACCATTTTTGCTCTACCACATGGCCCCGAGAGCCATGCTTATCGATCCGTGTTGATAAAATGCCCACCATTTAAAAAAAAATTGGGGACCATTGAAGTTTTGGATTACTCTAATATTTGTTTTTCTTTTTTTCCCCTTCATCCAGGTCTGTATGACATGATCAACAGGTTGGATGTCAAACTTACAATGGGCCCTAGGAGGGTTTTAATGGAGGACATTTAATCACTACTATTTTCTATGGTGTGTTCTTCCTGAGATTTAGATCTGCCTCGTTTTTGAGATCAAGCACTAAAATGATATGTCAAAATGGATGAATAGTATAGTTAAAACACATACATCATGATGGGGCTTACAGAGAATAATAGATCACTAGCCGCAGCGCCACTGGCCAAACTGTGTCCGTGAGTGGGACCATCATGTGTATATCAAAATCACTATCATATTGCTAGCATCTATCCCCACCGTTGACTTGTAGATCTAACTAATTTTTATACCTTGGGCAAGCGTAAAGGATCAAACCTAATGTATAGAATGGATGTCACACCAACAACATGGTAGAAGCAAAGAATTTTATTGTAAGTGTAGGGCCCATTATGATGTATGCCACTGTACATCCATTTTTCCAACTCATTTTAGGGCATGATTTGAAAAATGAAACAAATCCAAATCTAAGTGAACCACACTGGGGGAATAATGGTGATTGGATGCTCACCATTAAAAACTTCACGAGGCCACAAAAGTTTTAGATCAAACTGATATTTGTGTTCTTGTTCACTCCCCAAGTGCAGGGTTGTGATGTAGTAATAACTCGGTAAGACTGGGGTCGAATCTCAAGGTACTGGATCTTGTACGTTATCTAAAACTAACTAGAACTAGAACTAGAATGAGATGAAATGTAAATCAACTAGAATTTCAAGGAATAATTATGAAATTATTATTTAAAACTTAGGAGAAATTCAGAGAGAAGGGCACTAGGGATTCAGAGGATCCACTTGTAAAGATTAGGGAGACCTTATGCATGTTCTATGGACATTAACTGAACTGACATTGATCTAGTTTTCAAGAGATGAAAGGTATATGAATTAGAATGGATTCCATCACCAAACCATGCCTAAAAGACTATGGCAAACAACAGAATTAAACTAATTACCAACCCATCACATGTATGAAGGTTAGGAAGGGTACCGACATCCAACCATGCCCAGGAAACAATGGTGAACAATAGGGCTTCCTGACATCCTAAACATGAAAAGGAAATAGAAATATTCAAAGCATCGCAGACCCATTGTAATTTCAGTCACAACAGACCATTAAGAACTAAAAATATTCTCAAAATAAAATTAAATCAAAATCAGTTCAATATTAAACAAAAGGCATAATTAAACGTCTCCCATCACGCTACAAGCTTCACCTCTTAGCCCTAGCTAAGAGGTTTAGCCACACGTAGGTGGGCTGAATCCTTTAAATAAAACAAAATATAAAGGAAAATAAGGAATTAAGAAAAGAAGAAGAACTGTTGAAACCGTCTTTCTCTCTCTCTTCCACTTCACGTCCAAGCTCTGGCCGTGGATCTCCACGTGATTCTCTCCTCCCAAGGTCTGAATGAATGCTCCCCACATCCAAAACCTCCTTATATAGCTGCTGGAGTGGTGAAAATTGGATTTGAATCAGATTTGGAAAGCTATGCATGCCCACTGAAAGCTTTTTTCGCAGCCAAGTTCGGTGCCTCGAAACACTCCACTTTCCTCGCTCAAATTCCAAAGAAACACCGTCCCTTAGGATTTTATTGGGTCTTCTATATGATAGACGGTTCAGATCTGCCATATGATCAAAGATGGTGGGCCAAAATCGCTTAGAAAAGTCAGTTTTCGCGGATGTGCGAAACCTTTCGCACCATTTCGCTGTTGTGATCGGTGGACCCCACAAGCATTTTCTGAAAAATCCACCCCGTCCATTGGATTCAGAATAAAATTTCAGTCAAGAATAGGTAGTTTTGAATATCCATTGGCATGTCCCAGAGAAGAAATAACTAAAAGATCAGATTTGAACGCTACAGGACAGCCCTTTTGTGGTCCCTGTATCTCACACATGTGTTTGCATGAGTGAAAAGTTTAAACATGATTTTGTAGTGGTCACGGCTATCTAAACGGTGGATGGTTTGGATTGAGCTTACGGGGCACGTGTGGGGCCCACTATCATCCACAAAACGGCCAGCGGCCGTTCATTCGCTGACGCGAAAGCTTCCGTTTTTTTGAAGACGGTTGCGGAACACTTCCGCTGTGACTTGGTGGAGCCCACTTCTTTTGGCGTCTGTGAAATCCATACCGTCTATTGTAATCACGACGAAAATTCATCTGGGAAAGGGTATGTTAGGAGTAAAATCAGTGTGGCCTACGAGCTGATTTACTCTACCGTCCATTTTACATTTAACGGTCAGGATCTTGCATTAGATTTCATGGTGTCAAAAGGACATCTAGGCAAGATTAATACCCTCATCCAGAGACAAGTGAACGGTTCAGATCACTCAATGGAGTAGTGAGCGGACCCCACAACACAAAAACTCCCAATGTATTGAAGATGCTGTGGAGTTTTTTTTTTTTTTTTTTTTTGAATTGGAGAAGGAGACGTCGGTCAGCGGCGCTGACCGACTTTGGGAAATCACGTGCACGGCTAGTGCACATGTGCACATGCACACTCAAGCTAAAGTGGGGTCCACTATGATGTTTTTACGAAATCTGATCTAACCATCTGATTGGTCTCCTCATTTAAGGCATTGATACCAAATTTAAGGCAATTCCAGATATCAAGTGGGCTCAAAATCGACGGTTTATAAGCTGATCTGTCAGTTAGAGTACTTTTATAGTGATCCAAGAGCTGAATTTTGAAATGTATGGTTAATTTATGGCCCTTATCTCATGTATAAAGTTTCGAACCGATCAGATGTCGGAAACCATGTGATCTTGCATTCTGGATGCGTTTTAAGCCACTTGAGCTTCAGTTTCTTAGTTTTCTCGGATTTCTGACCGTGTATATCCGTCAATCTTAGTCCTCTGAAGTCCGTCCCTTGCCCTAGTGATCATCAGAATGTTAAATCTAAGCTTTTGGCATCTTTTTTCAGTCAACTCTCCTAATCACACCCTGCAACAAAACACGATTAAAAACTGGGCATTAAACAATATTATGCTCATAAATCCAAGTAATAAATGTGGTCTAATATGCACTATTTGACCCTCAATAGTTCTCCCTTCGTCCAGGTCTGTGTGACCTTATCAACAGGTTGGATGGCAAGTAAACATTACAGTCGGCCCAAGGAAGTTTTAATTGTGTGCACTCAATCACCACTGTTTCTTGTGGTGTGTGGTCCACCTGAGACCTGCATCTCCTTCAGTTTTGAGCTCATACTCTAAAATGATCTCCATGGTCACTAATCCATACAATCTCTGTCGGCATAGGACGCGGATTTCCTGGGAAAGCCTTCCGCACGAAGTTATTGCACAAGGGTACTAGGTGGGCCACCGCCATGTTTTTTTGACGTCAACCCCGTTCATCCGTTTGACAAGCTCATTTTAGGACAAGTGATAAAATTGTAAGTGGATCCAAAACTCAAGTGGACCACACGAGAGGAAAATTTGGGGAAAGAAATACCTACCATTGAAACCTTCCTGGGATCCACCTTGATGTTTATATGCCATCCAAACCGTTTATAAGGTCTTTACCACTGGGATGAAGTGAAAATACTAAAAATTTATCTCGAAGAAAAGCTTTATGGCCACAAGAATGTTTTAACGGTTCTAACTGAATATCCATTGATTCCTCTCATGTGGCCCACTTGAGTTTTGGATACACCTCATTTTTTGTCATATATCGTAAAATGATCTCGCTAAACAGATGAACAAAGTAGATTTTTCACAAATATGGTGATGGACCCCACCCAGAATCCTTGTGCAGGAACTTCCTAATAAAGCCTTTCGCAGGAAATCCGCATCCTGGAACCTACCATGCTGTGCTTATACCATCCAATCCTTTCATCTGACGTGCGATACGAGGATGAATGGCTTCCCAAAATTCAGACATTCCAAGACTCATGTGGGACACAGCAGGTGAATTTAGAGGTCTAGGGCATCATTTTACACCTTCCCCATTGTGTGGCCCACCCAACGAAGCAAACCAAATCACAGCTTGGAATCTCCTACTTCATGAACCTAATAATCACAATTTAAAATTTTCGTGGACTCACTAATGTTTCAACAATACTCCGCCTTCAATCCCACTGCATTGAAGTTTATCTTCAGTACATCATGACTCAAGATCACCACCATCTTTGGCTCTGATTGGACCCACATGCTGAGATTTCCAGTGATCTGAATTGTCTATGCCGTAATTACTGTTTTATATAGAAAACTGTAAGAAATTAAGCTGAAAGCATGATTTATATATATATATATATATATATATATAATTTAATTATCCACACAAAAACCCTTGAATAGGTGTTGAAACTCCCGTTGAAAGATACCGACACCCTCGGTCACTCTAGCTGCTTTTCCCACTGACTGCGGACGGTCACCCAAGCTTGATGATGATCCCCCACGTCATGAATCCATCTGAGGGGGCGGATTAGGTACTACCCCGCCTGTTCCGGGACAGGTGTAGGCTCCGAGGGCCATTCAGGGGCCACTGTGATGTATGAACTTTATCCACACCGTCCATTCATTTTTTCATATAATTAAAAAATATTGGACCGAAAATATGGTAGATTCAAAGCTTAAATAGACCACACAGTGCAGATTAAACTCTTACCATTGAAAATTTCTCAGGGACTGCAGAAGTTTTGGATCAAGATGATATTTGTTTTTTCACTTCATACAGATGTATATGATTATATCAACAGGTCGGATGGAAAATAAACGACACGGTGGACCCTAATAAGGTTTCATTGGCGGGCGTCCTTATCACCGCTTCTTCCTATGGTGTGGTCCATTTGAACCTTTCATCTATCTTATTTACGGTCCAGTATTTTAAAATTATATGAAAATATAGATGGACGGTGTGGATAAAAGTTATACATCACGGTGGCCATCAGAGCCTTCGCCTGTCCGGAGCTCGGAAGAGGTGGGGGTAGTACCTCATGCGTGGCCTCAGTCAGTCGCTTTCACCGAAAATGAAATGGACTATGGGTGCGGTGCATGTTAAGGTGTATCTTAGTGAGAAAAGGCAGATCCACCTCATGGAGCTTCTCTTGAATTCAACCTATGGAGCATCATCATCATCTATGTAGGACATCCGTCCAATTAATTAGATGTGTCTTTCCATGCTGATCTACAACCCTAAAAATCTGGCCAATTTATGACTTAGTTGTGTCACACCACACACAACAATTGAAAGTCGATACTAACCCATAGAAATTTTTATGATAGTTTATAGGGCCCATACATGGAGATGTGGTTCAGAAATAGAGTACAGTTTTGTATGTGTATCATTTGGATGAAGAGTCACACTAAGTTTCAAATGTTTCCAAAACTCAGATGTGACCGACCAAGTGATTTTAGATATTTTAGTCATGATTTCTGATTTGTGTGACTCGCTTGAATACCATGTACGGCTGATTTTTGGGATATCTCATAACTTAGAGGAGACCCACCAAATGAACAGTGTGGATGTAGTACTTAGATCACGGTGGGTTCTGATTTATCTGCATACGATGGCAGTTCTGAGTGTAGCGACATATGGAAAACGAAGTTGGAATAAAATGGAGTCATTAGCATGCAACTTCAAGTCACCTAGCTCCTTCCCAAAAGACCACCGATAACAACATAGCCATGTATCTACGATGGCAGATTCTGAGATGGAAAACATTGAAATCGAAATGGCTCCAGATGTTCAAGTCCAAATACAGGATTCTGTTGAAGCTGAGATCGACAACACTGAAATCGAAGCGCCTCTAGAGGTTCACCTGCACGTTGAGGAACGTCCAAGTGGAAGTGAGAACGGGAATCCCCTAAGAATGGGTTTATTTCAAGTTGGATTTCTTTCCAATATTGCTGTGAACGGCATTTTGTTGATGGGATTGCTGCTACTAGTGTCTGCGGCATTTGCGTCATCCATCTCAGAGACGACTGATAAAATGATGATATCTACGGGTACGTTACTGATCTACGTTGGACTAGCACTCAAGATGAAGCTTCCTCTCTCATCTTAGAAATTGTGAAATCGTTATTTAAATGACCATTTCAGTTAGCTTTTTAAGACACCCAGATCCATAGCTTGAGTGGAGAAACCTACTTTCAACACCTGAGGTCTTGGTATCGATCCCTAGTGGCGGTGGCTAACATGGAGTGTGTACTAACAAGCGGAAACGGATCGGCGACTCCCCCTGCCGCCATTGGCTGGTGGTCGGTGCTCTGTGGGCCCCACCATGATTTATGTGTTTCATCCATTCCGTCCATCTATTTTTATAGATCATTTTATGGTTGGAAGGAAAAATAAGGTATATCTCAATCTCAAGTGGACCACATTACAGGAAACAGCATTGAATGAATGTTGACCATTAAAAATGTTTTGGGGGCCATAAAAGTTTAAGATCAAGCTGATATTTATTTTTTCTCTTCATCTAGATCTTTATGACTTAATCAACAGATTGGATTTCAAATAAACAGCACAGTGGACCTTAGGAGGATTTTAATGGTGGATATCTAATCATTTTTTTTTTCCTGTGGTGTGGTCCACCTATGATTTCTATCCATATTATTTGTCGTATCAAGTTAAAATGATCCGTAAAAATGGATGAACGGAGTGGATGAAACACATACATCATGGTGGGGCCCACAGAGCACCGACCCCAGCCACGGGGCTGGTGTCAGGGGAGTAGCCAATCCGTCTCCCTAACAAGTTAACCCAAACAAAATTAAAAAAAGAAAGAAAGGTTTTAAGTATCCGTAAAAATAATGTCTTTAGTCAATCTCTTCTTCTTCTTCTTTTTCCTCATTATTGTTTTCTTGTTATGGTGAGATTTCATGACATCATGCATATCTGTTCCGTATCTATTTAAGGTTTTAAGGGTATTTTTGTCAACATCATTATGCGTGTTTTAATTTCTTCTTCTATATTGAGATTAACTCCGTGACCATCATGTGGGAATCTTTATCTTATTCGTACAAACAAACAATCATCTTGATAAAAAATCTCATGAGACATACCATAGAAAACAATGTAAAATTGCTCGTAAAACCTCTACGTTTGAGCAGCATGGCCCACCTGAGTTTTGTATGAGTCTGATCTTTGTATTTTTCTTTTCATTCTTGTAAGCCACATCTGATGAATGGGTTTGATGAAAGAGATAAACCATGATGGCCCAACACATAATACTATGATTGGTATCCATCCCCATCGTTTCCTGTGGTGCCGCCGACCTCAGTATTAGATCTGGCTGATTTTTATACTCTGGGTCTAACATCAAGGAGCACACCTGATGGACGGATTGGATGTCACGCTGACAACATGGTGGGGCCACAGATGGCTTTATTGTTGTAGGCTTTGCATAAAATAGGTGTTGTCGAGGACGCTTGCGTGACTTGGGTAGGCTGATGAGGGTGTGAACTTCACTGACGTGACGGAAGCGCTTCAAGTGGATGAGATCTCCGTTGAGATAGGAAGTCTTCCCACCGTTAGAATCGTCCAAATTGTGGGCGGGGCCTGCCCTGGTGTGAATATACCATCCCATCCTTTCATTAGACGTAACACACCAGGATGAATGGATTATCTAAATTCTAAGACATTCTAAAACCCACATGGGCCACACCCCATGTAAATTTAGATTAGGCTTGATTTTACACCGTTTCTTATGGTGTGGTCCTCCTACGTCATGTTTTTTTAGGATTCATGGTAAAGATGTAGCGGCGCATCTAATAGCAATGCATATCTGTCACACGCAGCATTCAGTTTGTGACGGTCAGGCCGTTCGAGTGCGACTGGATTTCGTTAAGGAATCGTATACATCTACCGTTATTTGATAATTCTGCCGGAATACGATATATGTATACATCTACAACACTTACAACGGTGCGGTATATATGGATTACGTGAACCTCAATCTGAACCGTTAAAATAACGGATACGATTTTCCACGTGTGTAACACGTCACTTGTGAAAAATGAGCGCAAGTGAAGTTCACGTACAGCAGCACAACGTAAACCATTTCCCTAAAAGACGACTTAGCTGACCCAAAGTCACTTGAAATGTGTTGGATGATTCGCAGGCACTTGAAATTATGCATTTGACAGAAACATATATAAATGAAAACAAACCGTTCAAGATATCATGCTTCGTCCTGAGATTGGGCTGACCCAAAGGCCTGGAGGCTGGACCCAGGCCTAATATTTCAGCTGTGTCTAAGACCCATCAGACTGGCCCAACCCATTAAAGGTTTCATGGGTATTATTGTCAATATCATACATGATTAAGCATATGTTTGATGAACAGCCTACATCTTGTACAAAAGAGGGTTAATCATCATGGGCCTGAACTCAGGAACTTGGCTGTACAAAATCATCAAGGGCTAAGCTCAGGCCTATTTTTGTTTTGGCTCATCACAGGGCTCAAGAGTTACATTGAATTCCTGATCCATGGATAGACCTATTAGACCAATGGTTCGGATCTCCGAGTAATGGGCCCCACATGTAGTGAATCGTATACATATACCGCTATTTGATATTCTGCCGGAGTACGGTATCCGTATACATCTACCAACGTTGCAGTATACATGGCTTACATGCACCTCAATCTGAACCGTTAAAATCGTAGGAACCTTCATGGATCGAACACAAGCCAAGATTTGATCTACACATGTTTGCGTGGCCATCAAATATTGGGTTAATCAGAAGCTTCAATGGTTCTGTCAATCTGATATTTTGGGTATGTTCCTTCTCAAATAGGGCCCACAATTTGAACGGATTTGATTCGACGTAAACATATGCCACGTGCACTGCTTTTTAGTGAAAGCATATGGCTTGTTGTATTCTTCCGGAGTACCCAAGGGCAAAACTTGGGGCC
Source organism: Magnolia kwangsiensis (assembly GCA_037074715.1). NCBI lineage: Eukaryota > Viridiplantae > Streptophyta > Magnoliopsida > Magnoliales > Magnoliaceae > Magnolia > Magnolia kwangsiensis. The sequence goes on from CM073586.1 coordinate 88,723,988, forward strand.
ACGATAGTTGACCCATGTAACTTGGGCCTACCATTTCGACCGTTTATTTGAGTTACACGTGTGCCATGTGTAGAATTTCTGAGTGCATCCTATTAAACTTTTAATCTCTGGGGCGCGACGTTGTATGGAGCTCATGCAACAAGCTGTAGGGCCTACCAGGGGGTGGGGACGTGTGTGTGCGTGACAGCAGACTGACATTAGCTCCCTCCATGGCTTACCCCATCTCTTGTAAGGACGTGAGCCCAAAAATAATGCCGATCCCAAACTCAAGTGGGCCACACCACGGACAGACGTGGGATAGAGATGCCATATATTGAAACTTTGGCGGGTCCCACTGAAGTTCTGGATCAGGCTGAATTTGGCTTTTACCTAGGACTCGACTTATGAACGGGTTAGATGGCATACAAACAAAACGGTGGGGTCCAGGAAAGTTTCAATTATGGTATCTTACTCATGATGAACTTGATGAGGTCGATCACTGTCTTACTTGAGGATAAGTATTTGAATCCACGGGAGAAGGGTGGAAGAAAAAAAAAAGTCATCCGGAAAAAAAAAAAAAAAAGAAGACAAAAGTGAAATAAATTCTATAAAAGTCATAATTTGACCGCTGATTAATAGATGAAATCAACGAGTTTACAACCTTTAAAATAGGGATACCAAGACTTAAAGTTTAAGAATTAAACTGGAACTAAAACTCCTTAACATTTGTAACTTTTATAGTAAATTTATTATTTATAATGTCTTATTTGACTTACCACGTTATTCTCATAAATATTCTAAGCACTTTTCATGTTGGACACAACTCCAAGCCTAATGGAAGAAGAGTTACAATCAAACCAAAAATGAATGTCGATTTGATGGAATCTCACAAATTCAACGTGCGCAGCTGGGTTGGTTGGCCAAAGTAGCTCGCATTACCCCAAAATCATATATGATATATAGAGTAACTCATGTGTAGAGTTTAGATGGCTGCCTTGATGTATATCCTATGCAGAGAATTATGCTGGCCCACCCATCATCGAGGGATCAACAGATGTACATTGAATGTTGCCATACGATCTTCAGTCGTCATGGCTTGTGAGCGTATGTTATAAAAATAAAAAATAAAATTTTAATAATAAATGTAGAAATATGATCTTCTGTCCGTCTATTTTCCATGGATGCCTGTGGCCTACTTGGGTGGGCCCAGTAGATGTTCCAAATCTACAACTTGATTAGGTGGGCCGCACATGAATAAATAAATAAACATTTAGAAAAATGAAAAGCAAGGTGTACATGCATGTCTAAAAATCCCACTACGGCGTACATCCTTACTCTTGCTCCTGTAGTAGACTCTCAGGAGTTTCAACACCGGGGAATGACGTGTATGTGTTACCTAACAGAAGATTGGAATGACATGCATGCATCATAGAGCACATGTGGACATGAAATCATGCCACAGCAGGTCGCACTAAAGTGACACAAACCCGGCTGGGAAACAGACTGGCCCACCCATGTGTATCAGGCCCAAACATGGCCCAGGTTCTAAACTAACAGGTACAAGCCCAAGCCTGGATCCGGCTTTGACACAAACTCAATGGGTTGGTCTGACAATGGGCCAGGTTTGAACTAGGCCAGCGCTGTCTACGCCCAGCCTACAAAGTAAATTTTAGCCCTGTAACAGTTAAAAAAGGCCTGAGCCCAAGCATGGCAACTCTGCACAGCCTGACCCGTCGTTGACCCGTCGTACCCATGCACAAGCTCAGCTACACTCTTTATTGCTAGATCTTGGCTGTTTATTAGGTGTGCTAAACATGCATGATATTGACAACAATTCTCTTGAAATTAACCTTAAACAGGTTAGGTTGATGCAATCTTACAGCCAAAGCCCAGCCAATTAAATAATGGGCATAATAATTTAAACCCACATTTGTCCCTCGGCGTACTATTTTAGCCCAAGCTTGACCACTTAACAAACCTATCCATTAGGGCTGAAAGTTCGGTAGGGCTGGTGCTCAACCCTATCCCAATCCAAAGTTATTATACCTCAGCCCTAACTCAACCCAGCCTTAGGTGGAATTCTCAACCCAAGTCCAACCCAAGTGGGCTTGGTCAGGTGGATACACACTAATATTTGTGTTATTACATTAGTTTATTATATTTTAATATAGGTCTATTTTTTTGTATTTATGATTTTATTAATTATATATATATGTATGTATATATGTATGTATATATGTATGTATGTAGTTATTTATCGTAAAGAATTTCATTTCTTCTAAACAAATAAGCTCATGTTTCTTGCATATCTTGTTAGCTTGAGTCATCGGAAATGACGTTGACCAATGAGACCTGATGGCACTAAAATTTCATGTACCTTCAACACATACTATCCACACTAATTTATAATTTACAAGTAACTTGTACAACAATTGGGTTCAGGTTGGGTCAGGCAACCCAAGCTTGACCCAAGTTTTATGGGGTTAGTATTTGTATAGCCAAAGTCTACTACCAAACCCAATACATCTTCCCCAATCCCAACCCAATATCAAGTTGGTTGGGTTGAACCCACAAAGGTATTGAGAATAAAGTAAAGTGCTCACTAGTAAATCAGTGTCATCACGGTTGCGTTTAGTGGGAGTTTGCATTTCACTATTTTCTTTTTAAAGATTGCTTTCTCACATTAAAACGAATAAAAATAGTGAACCGAAGGCTCCACTTATTATGACTGACAAGTGACAAGTCACCCTAAAATCAAACAACACTGCTCGTTCGATCCCATTAGAGCTTCCAATGAAACTGAGCTGTGTGTGGGCCTTGCTGTAATATATAACAGACATCAACCCAATAAATCAGATGCACCTTTTTATGGTGGTCCATGAGCCTGAAAATCAATCCAATCCATGAATTAGGTGGGTCACACCGCCAACAAACAGCTAGAGTCAATACCCAGCCATTGAAACCTTTATGATCATTTATGGGGTTCGTGGAGACATGTTTAAGACATCCAGTACATCCAATATGTGTGTCCCACTTGGATGAGGAGTCAGACCAAGTTTCAGCCCTACCTAAAAACTCAGGTTAGTCCCACTTAGTGATTTTAGATATTTTAGTTAATATAATTGATGGTGTGACCCACTTGAGTTTCAGATACGGATGATTTTGATTTTTGAGATATCCCATATGGGACCCACCAAGTGAATGGTGTAGATGTCCTACATAGATCATGGTTGGACCCAATTGAGCTGACATATGATGGCAGCTATGAATGTGGCGACGTATGCAAAATGACGCTAGAATAAAATGAGGCCGTTTGCATGCAACTTACAATCACATCCTTCCCAAAACATTAACAAAAACAGCCGGCTGTCTCTTCGATGGTGGATTCTGAGATTGGAAACATTGAAATCGAAGTGGCTCAGAGGTTCAAGTCCAAGTACAGATCCTGTTGAAGCTGGGAACGGTAACACTCCAAGAATGGGTTTATTTCAAGTGAGATTTTATTTCTTGCCAATATTGATGTAAAAGGTATTTTGTTGATGAGATTTCTGTTACTATTGGCAGCGGTATTCCGGTCACCCATCTCGGATATGACTGCTAAAAGGAATTTTTTGGCAATGTTACTGATATATGTTAGACTAGCACTAAAGATGAGGCTTCCTGTCTCATCTTAGAAGATGTTGATTGGTTATTTCAAACTACTTGTGGATCCTTGAAATGAATATTTAAGTACGGAGTATATGGTGAGATTTCATATTCTCATGCTTTTGTGTTCAACATCATGTATGATTGGGCCTGTGTTTGATGAACAGCTTAGATCTTGAACAAACGAGGGTGGCCCGGCTTAAGCTTGAGCTGGACTCTTAACTTGTATGTGGAAAATCATCATGGGCTAAGCTGAGGCCTGTTTGTTTTGGACCATCACAGAACGGGCTGGACTCGGAACTTGGTCATGTAAAATCATCACAGGCTACGCTTGGGCCTCCCATCATGGGCTCGAGCTGGACTCGGAACCTGGCCTCTCAAAATCTTCACGGGCTAAGCTCAGGTCTGTTTGTTTTAACTCATCGCGGGCTCGATCTTGACACGGAACAGCATGGGCTAAGCCCTGGCATGTTTATTTAGGCCCATTACGAGCTCCAGCTGGGCTCGGAACCTGGCACTGCATAATCGTCAAGGACTTACCTCGCCCATCACAGGCTCCGGCGTATCTCAGGCCTGTTTGGTTTGGTCCATCACGGGTTTTACTTTGTTGACTGGGCTGGACTTTTACCACGCCTGTTTCATTGCAGCCCGTAAAACACATAAGCTTATGGGGCCCACCATTTTGAATATGTAAAATCTGATCCGTACATCAGGTTCTATCCTCGATTCTGGGCCTCCAAGATGTGCCACACTATAAGAGACAATGGCTATGGTATGCCAACCATAGGTTTTTGTGTGGCGGCACCATGGTAGGTAGATTTCATCGAACCTGTGAATCAGGTGTAACTCATTAGGATGAATTGAATATGCAAAGATAACCGTGCTCAAGGACTCAGGTGGAACTTAGGAGTATTGGAAGCAATTTTTCATTGTTCCCATTTGTACGGCCCATAGGAGTTTTTAATGGGGGTTATCTTTTCTTTGAACGGTCCAAACAATGGTTCTTACCTTAAGGAAAGAGTGGATTTTACTTTCACAATTTGGGTGGACCCCACATGGATTGAGTTTTTTGAGCTCTTGGGGAAATAGGTAAGTATATTAAACATCCAGGCTCCGTCTGTACTGTATATGTGAAATCAACTCCATCCATCATGTGAGAACGATCATGTTAGCCGTACATACAAACGGAAGCCTTGATAAAAATATCAAATGAGCCATACTAATGAAAACAATATAAAATCCTCCTGAAACCTTTGCGTTTGGGCGGCTGGACCACCTGATTATTGGATGAGGCTGAGTTATAAATTTTTCCATTCGGACTTCTAAGTCACACCTTATGAACGGGTTTGATGAAAGATAAACATCATGAATGCCCCCACACATAAACCTATGGTTGGCGTTCATTCCCATTGCTTCCTGTAGTATGGCGCACATAAGTTGGATATCTGTATGATTTTTATATATTGGATTTATCATTGAGGAAAAAACCTGATGGACGGTGTGGATGTAACGTAGACAACATAGTGGGCGCATAGAGCTTTTATTGTTGTGTAGACGTAAAACACGGTGTACATGCATAAATAAATAAACATTTAGAAAAGTGAAAAGTAGGGTGTACATGCATGTGTAAAAATCTACGGCGTACATTCTTACTCTTACTCCTGTGGTAGACTCTCAGGAGTTTCAACACCCGGTCAAGGATTTGAGTATCCATGAAATCCGCTACGGCGTGAGTGTGTGGGGGTGTGTGTTAGAAAAAAAAAAAAAAAAAGTGTACATGCATGTGTTACCTAACAGAAGATGGAAAGACATGCATGCATCATAGAGCACAACATGAAATCATGCCACAGCAGATCGCACTAAAGTGACACAAACCCGGCTGGGAAGCAGACTGGCCCACCCATACATATCAGGCCCAAACATGGCCTAGGTTCAAAGCTAACAGGTACGAGCCCAAACCTGGATCTGGCTTTGACACAAACTCAATGGGTTGGTCTGACAATGGGCCAGGTTTGAACTAGGCCAACGCTGTCTACACCCAGCCCACAAAGTAAATTTTAGGCCTGTAACAGTTAAAAAAGGCCTGAGCCCAACCATGACGATTCTGCAGGGTGTGACCCGTCATACCCATGCACAAGCTCAGCCACACTCTTTATTGCTAGATCTTGGCTGTTTATTAGGTGTGCTAAACATGCATGATATTGACAACAATGCTCTTGAAATTAACCTTAAACAGGTCAGGTAGATGCGATCTTATGCACAGCCAAAGCCCAGCCAATTAAATAATGGACATAAAAATTTAAACCCACGTTTGTCCCTTGGCCTATTATTTTAGCCCAAGCCCAATAATCTAGCTTGACCACCTAACAGACCCATCAATTAGGGCTGAAAGTTAAGTTGGGTTGGGTTGGGTTGGTGCTTGACCCTACCCCAATCCAAAGTTCCTATACCTTAGCCTTAACCCAACCCAACCCAACCCAACCCAACCTTACCTTAGGTTGGGAATTCTCAACCTAATTAAGCCCAACCCAAGCGGGCTTGGTCTGGTGGCTACAGGAAAGAATTTCATTTCTTCTAAACAAATAAGCTAAAATATAGGACAAGTGTTGTGGGGCATGCAACCTATTTGGGAGAAATACTTCTTGCATATCTTGTTAGCTTGAGTCATTGAAAATGACGTGGACCAATGAGACCCGGTGGCATTGGAATTTCCTGCACCTTCAACACATACTATCCACACTAATTTATAATTTTTAAGTAACTTGTATGATGATCATATCCAGGTTGGGTCAGGCAACCCAAGCCTGACCCAAGTTTTATGGGGTCAGTATTTATATAACCAAAGTCTACGACCAAACTCAATGCATCTTGGCCAATCCCAACCCAATGTCAGGCCGTTTTTTTTTTTTTTTTTTTTTTTTTACACATGCACACACACCGCCACACACTCTTAGCATAGTGGAATTTCACCATCTATGGATACTCAGAACCCTTAACCGAGCGTTGAAACTCTTTAGAGTCTACCCCCGGAGCAAGAGTAAGGATCCAGGTTGGTTGCGTAGTGTGGAAAATAAAGTAAAGTGATCACTGCTAAATCAGTGTTGCTAAATCAGTGTCATCACGGTTGCGTTTAGTGGGAGTTTGCATTTCACTATTTTCTTTTTAAAGATTGCTTTTTCACATTTAAGCAAATAAAAACAGTGAACGAAAGGCCCCACTTATTATGACTGACAAGCGACAAGTCACCTTAAAAAAAAACAACACTACTAGTTCGACCCCATCAGAGCTTCCAATGAAACCGAACTGTGTGGGCCTTACTGTGATATATCTCGCACATCCACCCAATAAATCAGATGCGCCTTTTTATGTTGGTCCATGAGCCTGAAAATCAATCCAATCCATGACTTAGGTGGGTCACACCGCCAACAAACAGCTAGAGTCGATACCCAGCCATTGAAACCTTTACGATCATTTATGGGGTTCATGGAGACATTTTTCAGAAATCCAGTACATCTATTATGTGTCTCACTTGGATGAGGAGTTACACTAAGTTTCAGCCGTATTTAAAACTCAGGTTAGTCCCACTAAGTGCTTTTAGATACTTTAGTCAATATAATTGATGGTGTGACCTACTTTAGTTTCAGATAAGGCTGATTTTTGAGATATTCCATATGGGACCCACAAAGTGAATGGTGTAGATGTCCTACATAGATCATGGTGGGCCCCAATTTAGCTGACGTATGATGGCAGATATGTATGTCGCGGCTAATGCAAAATGAAGTGATTATAAAATGAAGTCGTTTGCATGCAACTTACAGTCACTTCCTTCCCACGACACTAACAAAAGCAGTCAACTGTCTACGATGGTGGATCCTGAGATTGAAGACATTGAAATCGAAGTGACTCCAGAGGTTCCAGAGGTTCAAGTCCAAGTACAGGATCCTATTCAAGCTGGGAATGGGAACACTCGAAGAATGGGTATCTTTCAAGTGAGATTTCTTGCCAATATTGCTGTAAAAGGTATTTTGTTGGTGGGATTGCTGTTACTACTGGCAGCCGTATTCCCGTCATCCATCTCGGATATGACTACTAAAAGGATGGTATTTATGGCTACGTTACTGATATATGTTGGACTAGCACTAATGATGAGGTTTCCTGTCGCATCTTAGAAGATGTTGATTGGTTATTTCAAATTACTTATGGATCCTTGCAATGAATATTTAAGTATGGAGTAAGTGAAATTATGTATTTTCACTTCAGTAAATCCTTTCTTCTTAATTAGTGTTTGTTTTCTTACAGTTGTTGTTGGTGTAATGTTTGGATGCAATAGTTATATGATCCTCAGACATACTATATAGTAAGATTTCATTTTTGTTGCTTTTGTGTTCAATATCATGCACGCATGATTGGGCCTGTGTTTGATGAACAGCTTAGATCTTGAATAAAAGAGGGTGGCCCGGCTTAAGCCTGGACTCTTAACTTGTACGTGCAAAAGCATCATGTGCTAAGCTTAGCCCTATTTGTTTTGGACCATCACATATCGGGCTGGACTCAGAACTTGGTCGTGTAAAATCATCACAGGCTACGCTTGGGCCTGTTTGTTTTGGCCCATCACGAGCTCAAGCTGGACTCAGAAACTGGCCCTTCAAAATCTCACGGGCTAAGTTTAGTCCTTTTTCTTCTTTTGGCCCATCACGGGCTCGATCATGAGTCATGAGATGGAACCTGGCACTGGAAAATCATCATGGGCTACGCCCAGGCTTGTTTGTTTCTGCCCATCACGGGCTCCATCTCGGCTCAGAACCTGGCCCTGCAAAATCGTCAAGGGCTTCCCTCAGGCCTGTTTGTTTTGGCCCATCACAGGCTCGCTTACCTCAGGCCCGTTTCATTGTAGCCCGCAAAACCCATAAGCTTATGGGGTCCACCATTTTGAATATGTAAAATCTACTCCGTACATCAGGTTTTAACTTCGATTCTGGGCCTTGAGGTGAAACATCAGAAAGATCCAACACTCGATTGTGCGACACTATAAGATACAATGGCAATGGGATGACAACAATAGGTTTGTGTGTGGCGGCACCATGGTAGGTATATTTTAACTTCATCATACCTTTGAATCATGTGTAACTCATTAGGATGAATTGAATATACAAAGATGACCATGATCAAGGACTCAAGTGGGCCACACGGCTGAACTTAGGAGTATTGGAAGCAGTTTTGCATTGTTCCCATTTGTAGGGCCCATAGGAGTTTTTAATGGGTGTTATCTTTTGTATGAACAGTCCAAACAATGGTTCTCACCTGAAGGAAAGAGTGGATTTTACGTTTACAATTTGGGTGGCCCCCATAGATTGAGTTTTTTGCGCTCTTGGGGAAATAGGCCAGTATATTAAAAATCCCGGCTCTGTCTGTGTGAGCACCATATTGTATATATGAAATCAAATCCATCTATCATGTGAGAACGATTATGTTAACCGTACATACAAACGGTAGCCTTGATAAACATATCACATGAGGCATACTAATGAGAACAATGTAAAATTCCTCCTAAAATCTCTACGTTTGGGCATCTGGCCTACCTGATTAGTAAATGAGGCTGATTTTTATATTTTTACATTCATACTTCTAAGTCATACCTTATGAACGGGTTTGATGAAAGATAAACATCATGATTGCCCCACACATAAACCTAAGGTTGGCGTTCATTCCCATTGTTTCCTGTAGTGTGGACCTCCTAAGTTGTATATTTTTCGGATTTTTATATCTTGGGTTTATCATCGAGGAAAAAACCTGATGGACGGCGTGGATGTCAGGTAGACAACATAGTGGGCGCAGAGAGCTTTTATTGTAATGTAGACTTTGGTAAAACAGGTTTTGTATACGAGGATTGCGTGACTTTAGTAGGCCGGATGGGGCGGTGTGACTTTTGCTGACGTGGATAGAATGACTTCATGTGTATGAGATCTACCCCATCCATCGGATGGGCCATCCAGGGCTTAAAAATCAGCCTGATAACGTTCGGGTGGGCCACACCAGTTGAGATGGGAAGTCCTCCCACCGTTAAAATCATCCAAATTGTGGGTGGGGCCTATCATGCTGTGTATATACCATCCAATCCTTTCATCAGACGCGCCACACCAGGATGAATGGATTCCCCGAAAGCTAAAACATTCCAAGACTCATGTGGGCTACACCATATGAATTTAAAAGTCTTAGGCGTGATTTTATACCGTTCCTTATGGTGTGGTCCATTTAAGTCATTTTTTTAGGTTTACGGTGAAGATGTAGCAGCTCATCAAATGTACGGGTAGATCTTATGCTTATCTATCTCATGCTGTGTCGAAGATCCCCTAACCTGGCCCAACCCATTTAATATTTCAGGGGTATCATTGTCAATATGCATGATTGGGCATATGTTTGATGAACAGCCTAAATCTTGTACAAAGTGAGCCCCACTGACAAGTGCTTTTAAATGTTTTAGTCATGATTTCACGTAACTTTAGATGGTGTGGCCCACTTGAGTTCTGAATACAACTAATTTTTAAGATATCCCATAACTTAGAGGGGTACCCACCAAATGCACATGGTACACAAAAAATTAAGCTTGATTATATTGTGGATTAAAAAAACAACTATTATAGTTAGAGGTGGGCATTGAGTCAATTCAAACCGAGTTAGGGCTGACCCGACTAATTTTGATTTTGAAATAAGCCTGACCCAAACTTGACCCAATTCGGTACCAAGTCTAGCATGCCTAACCCGATTCTAGTTCGGGTTCGACCTAGACTAATCCAAACTGAGTCTGACCCGATCACAAGTACCGATTCAGGTCGAGTCTTGAATTAATATGAGAAAACAGATGGACAGAGTAGATATATAACGCATAAATCAAGATGAGCCACGGTGAGGATCCAACGGACATCGTTCATCCTGAATCATAGCTAATATTCCTTGCTAATCAAGCAGATTTTGTAAATAATTTTTTTATCTTATAAAATTGCCATGAGATGACATGGCCTAATTAAATTTTAGAAGAAAGAGATTGGAGGCGGATTAACTACCAACAAGTTGAATAGCTAGACTCGCTACTGAAGTGACGCCACCAAGTTCTGTGGGGACCACCATGATGTATGTATTGTATCCACATTGTCTATCCATTTGGAGAGATCATGTTAAGGCATGATCAAAAGAATGAGGTCCATCCAAAGCTGAAGCGGACCCCACCATGAAAAACAGTGATGAGAGTGGCATCCACCGTTGAAGCCTTCCTAAGGCCTACAGTGATTTTTATTTGAGATCCACCTTATTCATAAGTTAGTACAAACATTAAAGAAGTGGAAACACAAATATCAGCTTAATCGAAAACTTTTGCGGCCCTTAGAAGATTTTAATGGTGAGCGTACTCTCTTCATGGTTTTCTATGTTGGGGTCAACTCGAGTTTTGGATATGATTCATTCTGTCGCTCATGCCCAAAAATGATCTCTCTAAATGGATGGATGGTGTGAATACAAAACATACATCATGGTGGGACCACATAATTAGGTGACGTCACTTTAGTAGCAAGTCTGGCTGCTTAACTTGTGCGTTGTGGCATCAATTCCCTTGTAGGGGTGGCTACTAGTGAAGTGTGATCTAACAGTGGGTGTACTAACATGCTAACAAAAAAAAAAAACTTGTGCGCTGAATCCTCAAATGGAAACTTAAATAAAAATCACAATGTGCCTTAAGTTAACACAGACATTAAAGAAAGGAAAACACAAATATCAACTTAATTGAAAACTTTTGTGACCCTTAGAAGTTTTTAATGGTGGGCGTAACTCTCTCCACTGTTTTCTATAGTGGGGTCCACTCAAGTTTTGGATTTGATTCATTCTTTGGCTCATGCCCTAAAATGATCTCTCCAAATGGATGGACTGTGTGGATACAAAACATACGTAATGGTGGGACTCACATAACTAAGTGACATCACTTTAGTAGCTGCTCAACCTATGAGCTAAATCCCCAGATGGAAGGAAGCAGGGGAAACATGAAATTCAGTGGGGGAAATATAAAATTTAGTGGGGTAAGGTATTTGGCTTTTAAGGCCTGTTTGGATATCCCGGAATAAGTTACGTTGTATACCTACAGCAGTAGATAAGTAGCTTATTCGAGATAAGTAAGCTCGGTTTAAGATCAATTATAAGTAACTTTTTTTATCGATATATCAAGAGTTTCTCGATCATATCGAGATTCAATCTTCGATATATCGAGCGTTGCTCGATAATATCAACTTTGCCTTTGAAATGTGCAGTAGCCAACAATTTCATGTTTCCCCCGCTGAATTTCTATTTTATTCGGCTCAATTTCATGTTTGCCCCGCTTAATTTATAGTTTGCCCCGCTCAATTTTCAGTTTGCTCCGCTGAATTTCATGTTTGCCCTGCTGAATTTCATGTTTATCCCACTCAATTTCTAGGTTGTCCCACTGAATTTCATGTTTGCCTCGCTCAATTTTTAGTTTGCTCCGCTGAATTTCATATTTCTCCGGCTGAATTTCATTTTTGTCCTGCTCAATTTCTAGGTTGTCCCATTGAATTTCATGTGTGTCCTGCTCAATTTCTAGTCTGCCCCACACAATTTCTAATTTGCCTCGCTCAATTTCATATTTTCCCCACAGAATTTCTAGTCTGTCTCGCTCAATTTTATGTTTACCCCATTGAATTTCTAGTTTACCCCACTCAATTTCATTTTTGCCCCACTCTATTTCTAGTTTGTCCCACTGAATTTCATGTTTGTCCCGTTCAATTTTATGTTTGCCCCGCTTAATTTCTAGTTTGACTATGAAGTGATTAAAATTGACCACAAAGTGACTGAAATGGATTTTCGACTATCGACCCGATAAAATTTTAGAAAATAATTAGGTTGGTTGGCTAAATTAGCTTCTCCTACCCCAAAATCATATGTTGTATGCTAAGTAATTCATTTTAGTTTAGAAGATATGTTTGTTAAATAAATAAACAAAGAAATGAATTAAAAGATAGAAAAATATTTTTATATACTTATATATACATATTTAGAGACATGCTCCCCTGCGCACCTTTGCACACGTGCCATGAGTGTCTAATCTGAATGGTTCATGTGATGCGGAATCCCATGAAACCTCATGTGAAAAATTTTCACTCCAATCTAAAATTCTGGTGGGCCACGGCCAAGAGAAATGCAAATCAAGGGAGAAAACTGTTTTCATTTTTTATAGCCCATCAAGTTTTACATCAAAGTAAAACTTTAGCCTTGGGGGTTTCACGAGGTGCTGCTTCACATGAACGGTTCAGATTTTTTATCCACATCACGTATGATGGGTTTTTTTAAAAAGTTTGTGCGTAGTAGGTACGAACCGGTTTGCATGTGAGTGTTCTGCTACATATTTACATAATTGCTAATTAGAAAAAAAAAAATCGTAAGGGATAAAACGTTGTACTTGTATTAAAAAAAAAAAAAAAAAAAAAAAAAAAAAAAAAAAAAAAAAGACTGCTGCGGCCCTGCTGCCTGGCAGTTTGTCTTTTTTTTTTTATTGTCTTTTTTGTTTTTTTTTCCTGTGTACGTGCTTTTGTGGGTCTCATCATGAGGTTTGTGTTATATCCAAACCATCCATCTATTTGGCAAGCTCATATTAAGGCTTGAGACGAAAAATAAGACAGTTCTAACTATCAAGTGGACCACACTCTAAAAGGCCGCGGGGAATTGAACGTCTATCATTGAAACCCTTTTAGGGGTTATAGAAGTTTTGGATCATTATGAAATTTGTTTTACCTCTTCATCCTGGCCTTTGTGACCTTATGAATAGATTATATGGAAAATAAATGTTATGGTGGGCCCTACAAAATTTTTAACGGTGAAAATAGCTGCTCTTTGTGATGTGGTCCAGTTGATCTTTGGATATGATTTTTTTTTTTTTATATAATGCTCCCAAATGATCTCGGAATATGGATGAACATTGTGGATATAATAAATACATAGCTGTTGGGCCATGTAACTTTGATCTCTTTTGAGCCGTTCGTAAACTCAGTTGGAGGAGCGTTAGCGCTTCTCTCGGAGACGTATTTACGGCTTCAAATTTACTGTCCGTACAAGCAGGTTTAAGTTCACAAGTTAGGTTTGAATTGTTCCAAAAAACCATTGTATAAAAGGTGGGATCTACAGTCGCTAATTTCTCTTCCATGAACCATTGATGTGAACCCATGACGTTGAAATGTCAACGTGAACATGTGGGCCTGCTCGAGTTTGATGCCGACATCTTTGGAGTGTATTGGCTGTTGGTTGGAATCCCAACATCTTTGGTGTGCCCCAATCTCCCGCCGTCTAAGTTAACAGAGACTAGGATTCAATTTTCATATCCTGGACCGAAAGTCGCGCTTGTCTGCTCATCACGTTAGCCGCGAATGTATGAGAATAATGGACACTTAGAAATAATTATATGGATGAGTGGGGTACACAAATCTTGGCTGAGTCATCACGGCGAGAAACGATCATAGGGAGGCTTGAGTTGATGTGATCTGACCAGGTATCTAGCCAACCCTAGTGGATTGGTCGATGACTAAGTCAGATGACCCCACCATGATGTATGTGTTTCATCCATGCCGTCTATCTATTTTTCAGGTACGTTAATAGGCCCATCCACAGTAGGTTTGGACAGATGAACAGTCTGTATATCATATATGTATGATGTGTATGCTAAGATGGTGTGGTTGTTAACTATAGCTTAGATGGTAGACTTTTTAGCCTAGTTTCCCATGTAATCGAGGTTAAAGAGTTGACTTACAGCTTCACTTTCGAGGTAAAAACGTAAACTTTTAATCGTCATTTCTTACCAATTGAAGCAAAATGTTAGACTTTTTACCCTAGTTTATATGTAATTGTGGCTAACAAGTTGACTTATAACTTGACTCTCCTAGCAATTGAGGCTAAAAAGTAAACTTTTAACTACTATTTCTTACTAATTAAAGTAAAATAGTAGACTTTTAAGCCCCGGTTCGTATACAACTAAAACTAAAAAGTTAACTTAGAGTTTCACTTTCACAGTAACTTAGGCTAAAAATTTAACACTTAACCTTCATTCCTTAGTAATTGGGGTAAAAAAGTAAATTTTTAGCTTTGATTTTTATGTAACTGGGACTAAAAAGTAGGCTTTTAACTTCGGTTCCGAAAAAAAAGTAGACTTTTAACCCCAATTCCTATGCAATAGAGGCTAAAAAGTTGACTTATAATTTTACTTTCCTAGCAACTGAGGTTAAAAGGTAAACAGATACTTATTCTTGCTTGGGTGGTAGACTCTCAGGAGTTTTAATACCCAATCAAAGGTTCGAGTATCCATAGGTGGTGAAATTCCACTAGCATGAGTGTGTGCATGTGTGAAAAAATAAAAGGCTAAAAAGTAAACTTTTAACTTCCATTTCTAACTAATTGAAGTAAAATGGTAAACTTTTAACTTCGGTTCCTATACAACTGAGGCTAAAAAGTTGACTTTTAACTTCATTTTCTCAGGTTAAAAATTGAACTTTTAACCTTCATTTCTTACTAATCAAGACATAAAGTAGTAGACTTTTAGCCTCGGTTCGTATGTAACAGAGGTTAAAAAGTTGACTTATAGCTTCACTTTTCTAGCAACAGAGGCTAAATATTAAACTTTTAACCTCTGTTTTACAACAATCGAGATAAAATGATAGACTTTTAGCTTCAATTCTTTAGTAATTGAGACGAAAAACGAACTTTTAACCTCAGTTCCTTAGCAACTGAGGTTAAAAGACACATTTGACCTTCATTTTTTTAACTGAGGGTAAAAAATTATGGTTAAAAGCTTATTTTCTTGTAGTAATGGGCGTTCCATCATTGTTATTTTCTTTCAGTGTGGTACATATGAGATCTGGATCTGTCTCATTTTTGAGCTCATGTCGTAAAATGTTAAAATAGGCAGACGACATGGATAAAATACATATACCATAGCGGGCTACATAACGCAGTTCACTAGCCACTGCTAGGCAATCCGCTTCTAATCAGAGACCCACGGAACCTCTACCGTGGTGTGCTCGCTGTTGAGCTGATGTCACCAAGTTATGTAAGCCTCACCATAATGTATGTGTTATATTCACACCATACCTCCATTTTGAGACATCATTTCAGGACGTGAGACAAGAAACTAGGCAGATCCAAAGCTTAAGCGGACCTCAAAACAGAAAGAAGTGGGACAATAATTCCTACCTTAGAAACATTCCCACTGCACACCATGATGTTTATTTGTCATCCAACGTGTTCACGAGATCACAAAGACGAGGATGAAGGAAAATAAAAATAAAAACAAATATCACGTTGATTCAAAACTCCTATCGCCCCAAAAAAGTTTCAATGGTAGACGTTCCATCGTCCCCCTGCTTTATGTGTTGCGGTCAACTTGAGCTTTAGATCTGTCTTATCTTGGGCCCATGCCATAAAAGTATCTCTTAAAATGATCCGATGGTGTGGATATAACACGTACATCATGCCCACAATACTTGGTAACGTTAACACACCGTGGAGGTCACCGCACAGTCCTTTCCCAAATAGGGATCCGGTAATACCCAACCAGGACGGAGACTGATGTTCCTGTAAGGGGATCCGTGGGGCTTACCTTGATGTATATGTTTTATCCACACCGTCCATCCATTTTTCTATACCATTTTAGGCCATGATGTAAAAAAATAAGCAAATCTAAGGCTCGATTGGGCCACACTATTATAAACAGTGGGAATTGAGAGCCTACTGTTAAAAACTTCTTGGGGCCCCAAAAGGCTTTGATCAAGCTGATATTTGTGTTTTCCCTTCATTCAGGTCCATATGACCTTTTGAAGAGGTTAGATGACAAATAAACCTTACAGTGGAACCCGGGAGGGTTTCAAGGGTAAATGTTCAATTCCCCTTCTCTCTGTGGCGTGGTCCAATCGAGATTTGGATGTGCTTCATTTTTTTGGTAGTTGATGATCTGTATGGATCTAACATATAAATCATGGTGGACCAAGAAATTTCGTCTGCATTTTTAGCAATAGAAAAATTTGATTCCATAGCGCATATTCCTGTATTCCCCAGGACCTCTCTTTCATGGAAAATTTTCTGAGATTGGAAGTGAACGAACAAACAAAGGTGGTTCTAGGTTCCGCATTGAGTAAAACTTTCACCGTTAACAAATATTACTTTATCAGTCGGATCTTAGCCTATTTGATATTTTTGTAATTCGAGGCAAAGTTATTTTCTACTGATAGCCGACTTGGTATTCCTGTAATTTTTAGGCAAAGTTATTTCAGCGATCACACTTTAGCCGACTTGATATTTTTGTAATTCCTCCACAACATGACAGGTAACCTCATGGTACCATTTCTTATGCGAGTATTAAACTCAACACATTTCGATGCTGCTTGAACTCCTGGTACCATTTCCTATGCAAGTATTAATCCTTCTTATAAATAACTTCTCTCCTTCCTCTTCAGACCAATCTCTCTCTCTCTCTCTCTCTCTCTCTCTCTCTCTCTCTCATGGGGGATTCTGAGACTGACAACACTGAAATGGGAGCAGCTATAGAGGTTCACCTGGACGTTGGAGAAGGTCCAGGTGAACCTGTGAACGGGAATCCACCAAGAATTGATTTATTTCAGGTGGGATTTCTTGCCATAGCTGTGAGCATAGCATTCATCTATCTGTTGAGAAAGCCTCTCGCCGGTGACGCAGGGATGAACGTGATGAGGTTGAACACCGTCTTCCTCAAGGATAACTACTTCGAATCCACGGAGCTTCTCTGGACTCCTCACAGAGACTTCTCGAATCCACGAGGAAAGAAAGCAAGAGAATATGAATAAACTAAGGGAACTAAGCAACATGAAAGAAATCAGACTCATACTACAACTAAAACTCTTAGAATTCGTAACTTACTATAAATAGTAAACTTACTATTTATAGACGGTCATGATGTCTACTAGTGTGCAAGGTTTTCGGCCAAAAATAATAAGTGTCCTATTTGGCTTCACCAAACCGTTCTCCTAATTATTCTAAGCACTTTTCATGTTGGACACAACTCCTAAAGCCCAACGGATGAAGAGCTATAAGCAAACTAAAACTTACTATAAATAGTAAAAAAGAAATTAAAACAGAAAAATGACCGTCAATCAGGGGGTTTCTCGCAAATCCGGGCTGCGCAACCCGGCATAGCGGGTTGGTTGGCTAAAGTAGCTCGTTCTACTTCAAAATCATATATTCTGCGTCGGATAACTCATTCCGGATTGTGAGATACGCCCGATCTAAGGTCTGATGGTCCGGATCACTTATGTTGTCGACCGTGCCTTTTCTGATCCATCTTGGTCATGAAATTGTCCGTGACCCGCTCTACATCAGCTGGACTCTACGACTTTGTAATCTACAGCATATTGTTCATGGGATTGCTGCTTCTACTGGCTGCGGCATTTCCATGGTGGATCTCAGCGACCACTGCACTCAAAATGAAGCTCTCTGTCTCATCCTAGAAGTTGATTATAATGCTGCAGTATACAGGCCTTATATGCACGTCAATCTTGCACAACTCGTGGGACTAAGGTTGTCAACGGGATGGGTTAGGCCGGACCAACGTCTGTTCAAGCCCAGCCCGATTCCGATCTAAAGAAGAAGAAGAAGTAAAAGAAGAAACAGCTTTTATATTTGGAGGGTTAGGGTTAGCGTTTGGAGTTATTCTTCATGGGTTAGGATTTCGGTTTGATTTTGAGGCAAATGAAGGATCCATGGAAGAGAGATGGGCCAATCTAACGAGCTTCAAGAAATCTATTACAAGCCCGGCCCATTGACAGACCCATAAAACTGGGAGCGTGTTACCCTGCTGACACGTTAGCGGGTGTTGCCCTGATATGCCATCCGGGCTAGGGGTGCACACGTTTGGTTTTTAAATTTTCTTTTTTATGTTAAAAAAAATAATAATAATAAATATATTTATTTGACTGAGGGTCCAATTCTAGGTTTGGATCAAGGTTCGATTCTACAGTTCGGCTCACGGTCCAGTTCGATTCCACCAAGAACTGAACTGACCTCTAATCCGGGTAACAATAGTCATACAATAGTATACGGTGAAATTTCATGATAGCTTTGTGCTGACCCATTTAAGGTTTCAAGGTATTGTTGTCAATATCATGCATAATTAAGCATATGTTTGATGGACGGCCTAGATTTCACACAAAAGAGGGCGGCCAGGCTAGAGCTTGGGCTGGACGGCCTAGATTTCACACAAAAGAGGGCGGCCAGGCTGGAGCTTGGGCTGGTCTCTCAAACTTGGTCGTGCAAAATCATTATGGGCTAAGCTCAGGTCTGTTTGTTTTGGCTCATCACAGGCATGAGGTGGCCTTCAAACCTGGGAGTGCGAAATCATCACAGGCCAGCCTCGGGCCTTTTTGTTTTTGCCCGTCTTGGGTTGGGCCGGGCTTGAGTCCGGGATTTACTTTGTGAGCTGGGCTTAGACAGGCCTTGGCTCAGCCCAAACCGGATCCGTTGACCCCTACAATTCTCTTTACGTATACAATTTGGGTGGAACTAGGGTCTTTTGTGGGAAATAAGCTGTGTGAAATCAACTCTGTCTATCGTGTGAGAGCCCTTATGTTATCTGTGAATATAACTGATCATCTTTATAAAAATATCACACGAGCCATACCAATGAAAAAATAAATTAAAAAAAATGTAAAATTCATCCTAAAAACTACACTTTTGAGCAGCGTGGCCCATCTGAGTGTTTGATGAGGCTGATTTTTGTAATTTTGCATTTATTCTTCTAAGTGACGCCTTATGAACGGGTTTGATGAAAGGTGGCCCCACACATATACCTATGGTTGGTGTCCATTTCTATTTTTTTCTATGGTGTGGCCCACCTGAGTTGTAGACTTGGCTGATTTTTATACCCCGGACCTAGCGAGGAGCATACTTGATGGTAGAATGGATTTCACATTAATAACATGGTGGGCATAGGGATAGAGCTGTACATGAACCGAGTTAGCTCAGTTTTTTTTTTTTTACACACGCACACATCCCCACACACGCACGCATTGGATTCAAGCCGTCACCACTGTGGGTACTTGAACCTGAGACCCGGTGTTGAAACTCCAAGGAGTCTACCACCCGGGTAAGAGGAAGAGACCCAAGTTAGCTCAGTTAACTCGATCGTCTTGACTCGAAAAAGCTTGATTCGACTCGGTTCAAAACTGGGTTCGAGTCTAATCAAAGTGAATTTTTTAGCTTGAAAAAAAAATAATTTGGAGCCAAGTTCGAGCTTGACTTGACTCGGATCGAACCTCAACTCGAATTGGCTCGATGACTCAGTTATTTTAATATGCATGTTGCTTGCCGAGTATTTGGTGAAATGACTCAATGAAGTATTGTTTCATGTGCATACATTCTAGGCAAGATTATCTAGTGGCAAGGAAGGAATGGATTCAAAACAAATTACTACAAAAAAAAAGACCTTCATATTAAAAAATTACCCTTAAATCATGATTTTGATGTTGCCCACCTAGTATTTGATGCAATATCTGTATATTGCTGTTAATGTTTTGTATTTTGTAAAAAATAGAAGGTGTGCTCTATGTGTTTGAGAAAGTGTCGCATAGGCTCAAACTTAGCTCGAACTCAGCTGGAACTAGCCGGTGCTACTGAGCCCAACTGGCCAGTAAAGCTTGAAAACCGAGCGAAGCTAAGTTTGAACTGAGATTAGTTGGGCACCGGGTCGAGCTCAACTGTGCCAACCTCAACCCAGTTCAACTTGTGTACAACCCTACATAGAGAATTTCGGTCCTCACTCTTGCCCAGGTGGTAGACCGTCAAGAGTTTCAACTCCCAGTCAAGGGTTCGAGTACCCATAGGTGGTGAAATTCCACCAGCATGAGTGTGTGTGTGTGTGTGTGTGTGTGTGGGGGGGGGGGGGGGGGGGGGGGGGGGGGGGTTGTGTGTGCGTGTGTAAAAATAAAAATAAAAATAAAAATAAAAAATAAAAAATAAAAACCCTACGTAGAGAATTTGAGTAAACCAGGTATCTTAGAGGACACTCACGTGACCTCGATTGGTGGATGAAGGACGGACCTTTCAGAGGAAGTTTCTATAGGGAACCTAGGTGTGCCCCACTGTAATGTTTATGAGAAATCCACCCTGTCTATCCATTTTTTGAGCTCATTTTAGGACAAGAGATCAAAAGTAAGTAGGATGCAAGACTCAATTGGGCCGCACTAAAGAAAAAGATGGGTAGGGAAATAAAAATAAAAATAAAAATAAAAATAAAAAATAAAAAATAAAAACCCTACGTAGAGAATTTGAGTAAACCAGGTATCTTAGAGGACACTCACGTGACCTCGATTGGTGGATGAAGGACGGACGCGGATTTCCTGTCAAAAGCCTTTCAGAGGAAGTTTCTATAGGGAACCTAGGTGTGCCCCACTGTAATGTTTATGAGAAATCCACCCTGTCTATCCATTTTTTGAGCTCATTTTAGGACAAGAGATCAAAAGTAAGTAGGATGCAAGACTCAAGTGGGCCGCACTAAAGAAAAAGATGGGTAGGGAAATAAAAATAAAAATAAAAATAAAAATAAAAAATAAAAAATAAAAACCCTACGTAGAGAATTTGAGTAAACCAGGTATCTCAGAGGACACTCACGTGACCTTGATTGGTGGATGAAGGACGGACGCAGATTTCCTGTCAAAAGCCTTTCAGAGGAAGTTTCTATAGGGAACCTAGGTGTGCCCCACTGTAATGTTTATGAGAAATCCACCCTGTCTATCCATTTTTTGAGCTCATTTTAGGACAAGAGATCAAAAGTAAGTAGGATGCAAGACTCAAGTGGGCCGCACTAAAGAAAAAGATGGGTAGGGAAATTTCTACCGTTGAAGCCTCCCTGGGTCATTTTTGGATTCATGTCCTAGAATAAGCTTACAAAGCGTATGAACAAAACGGATTTCTCAAAGGCATCACGGTGGCCCCACCTAAGTTTCCAGCGGAGGAATTTCGTGTTAAAGGCTTTGGAAGAGGGTGCGACTTTTGCGGACAAATGACTTGATGAGATCTACCTTGTTCATCACGTGGCCCACCCTGTGTTTGGGCCGGTGCCCAATATTTAGGCTGACAACACTCATGTGGGCTAAAACATGGAAACAGTTGAGATGGGATGTCCTCCCACCGTTAAAATGGTCCAAATTGTGTGTGGGACCTATCATGTGCTGCATATATATACCATCCAATCCTTTCATCAGATGAATGGGATCCCCAAAATTCAAGACATTCCAAGACTCACATGGGCCACACCATGTGAATTTAGAAGTCTTAGGCATTATTTTACCCAATTCCTTATGGTGTGGCCTACCTAAGTCATTTTTTAGGATTCATGGTGAAGATGTAGTGGTGCATCTAATAGAAGGGATATATCTGATGCATATCTGTCACGCGAAGTAGTCAGTGTGGTGGGACTCCATTTCGGTAGCGATCCCTCAGGTTACCGAGGTTTGTACTGGTTGGTGCTGTGGGCCCCACCATGATGTATGTGTTTTATCCATGCAGTCTATACATTTTGAGAACTCATTTTCACAGATCGGATGTAGTTCAAAAACTAACGGATTAGATTTTCCACGTGTGACACATCTCATTGGTAAAAACATGGTCGCTCGTAAAGTTCACATATAGCCGCAGCATGTAAACCATTTCCCTAACGACTTAGTTGATAATCTGCTGGAATGTGTTGATGATACGCAGACACTTGAAATTGTGCATTTGACAGAAGCATAAATGAAAACGAGCTGTTGAAATCATGTAAATTGCTTTAAATAGAATACAAACTAAAACTAATTTTAGTTTAGTGATTTTAATATCAGAATTAAAAATTCTCATTAAATATAAACTGTTGTTTTCTTTGATCTTGACTGGTGATTAAATATCAATTAATCAAACAACAACAGTTAAAATACACCACAAGCGCCAAAAGACCTTATAATTTAACACGGTCTCAAAAAATGGTTTTTTTTTTTTTTTTGATATCACGGGAAGGGAATTGGATTGCGTAATGAGTTACTCTGGGCGCTCTCATGGAGTAAACTCAGTTGGGCCTACCTTAAATGTATGTGGTCTATCCACGTTGTCCATCCATTTTTCCATCTAATTTAATAGGCCGAGCTGAAAATTGAAGCATATACAAAATTCAAGTGAATCATACCATAGGAAACAATGTGGATAATAATATACATAGCGGAAATTACAAATATAAGCTTGATCCAAAACCTCCGTGCCCCTTAAGAAATTTCTAAGGGATGTAGTTCAAGTCAGCTGTTTTCTTTGGTGTAATGTCAGAAATAAATCCTGATAGGTCCACGTATCTTTGTGAGAGCTCTTATTAGGTATGTTTACCATTTCAAAGTCGGCCTCATAAGCCCTTTATATGTGCTTAAACCTCCATCTCATAATCCGTATCTCGCCTCCCTTCCCCCTCTACGATGGCAGATTCTGATATTTACAACATTGTAATTGAAGCGGGTCCAGAGGTTCACATCCTTATTCACACATGATGAAAGATATAAACCATGATGGCCCCACAAGTGAATCTATGATTGGCGTCCATCCCCATAGGAAACTATGGGGTCGCCCAAGTAGTAGATCTGGCTGATTTTTATAATCTGTAGCTAGCATCAAGGAGCAAAACTGATAGACGGATTGGATTTTACCCTGACAACATGGTGGGGCACCGGTTTTGACGACGACGCTTGCCTGACTTTAGTATCTGGCTTTATCGTTATAAGATTTGCTAACGACGACGCTTGTGTGACTTTAGTAGGATGATGGGGAGCCGATTAGGTGAGAACCCCGCCACAACCAAGATGGTGCGGCCTATACCGTGGGGCCCACCTTGAAGTACGTACTCTGTATCCACACATTCTATCCTTTTTTCAAGATTATTTTATAGAATTATCCCAAAAATGAAGCATATCCAATAATTAGGTGGATCATATTCTAAGAAACACTGGTGATTGAACATCCTACCATTAAAAACTTCTTAATGCATACCTTAAAGTGTCTATAGCTTTTAATTTCCATCCAATCTTTTGATAAGGTCACATAATCCTGGATCAAGGAAAAAACAAATATCAGCTCGATCTCTTTAATTATTCACACTAAAAATCAAACATTGGGATTATCATTGAATCATAATTATAAGAGCATAGCTTCTTTATGGTATCACCAAGAAAATTAACGGTTGAGATCACTAGACCACTTAACATTTAAGTCCTAATTTATTAGCTATACTGCAAATAAAAATAATGCCATTTGTAAGTAGGAAAGCTCCATGAGATCAACCACACGCTATAATTTTAATTTTTAAGGACATTCTCACCACCTTTGCATAACGTTTCTGGAAATCATTCTTATTCTCTCCACGCTTCACGCATATTTTGCAACTTAACTCTCTCCACGCTCCACTTTGCATACGCATCTCTAACTTTGACCACTGCATTTCTAACTTTGAAGCGGATTGCGTAACGAGTAAGTCAGCCTACTGAGTAAACTCTTTAGGGTCCACCCTTATTTATTTATTTTATCCACGTTGATCCATTTCAACATATAATTTTAAGGCTTGAGCCCAAAATAAAAGCATACCCAAATTTCAAGTGGACCACACAATTGAAAAAAGTGTGATTGAACCTCTGCCATTGAAAATTGCAGCCAATAAAGTTTTGGATCAAGCTGATTTCCTCCGTATGGTAAAAGCATACTGAGTTACTCCATATGCAATCCGATTTCTTCTGGGTCCGTTTGGACAGGTGGATTAGAAGGGATTGAATAGTATTAGGGTGGATGGCATGGATTTCAAGGTAATGATAGTGTTGTCAGTGGATTGTCTTAATATCCATGGGACCCAGGATTGCTATATCGAGTCCGTTTTTCATGCACGGCTAATCACGGGATTAAACCTTCTCATCCTTTCCAATCCCTCAAACCAAACATGTCTAGACAAATTTGAATGAATTAGGGTGGATTGGATGTGATTTAAACGTAATGATGGTGTTGTTAGTGGATTGTCTTAAGAGCCATGGGATTGTTATCCTGGGATTAGATCACCTAGTCTGGTTAGTACACCTGGCCAATTCCAAGATTTAACTTCTAAACCCTTCTAATACCATCCAATCCGCTTGACCAAACAGGCCCTTAAGGAAGTGGATTGCGTACTGAGTAACTCGATACCCTTGTAGCCTATTGAGTAAATTCTTTGGGTCCACCCTTATTTATTTATTTTATTTACTTCGTTAAACCATTTAAACAAATAATTTTAAAGCTTGAATCCAAAATAAAAGCATACCCAAATGTCAAATGAACCACACAATAGGAAAAAGTGTGATTGAACCTCTGCCATTGAAAATTGATCAGAGGCTATAAAAGTTTTGGATCAAGTTGATGTTTGTGTTTCTCTTGAGCCATGTTTTTGTGATCTTATTAGCAGTCTGGACCTTAAGAAGGTTTCATCGGTGGAAATCATTTTGCCATACTATTTGGTTTAGTACACTTAAGGTTTAGATATACTTTCATTTTAGGCTAAATCTCTAATTTAGGTGGGGGGAATGTATGGACAGTACAGATAAACTATATACATTCATAGTGGGCTCAACTGA
This sequence comes from Magnolia kwangsiensis, assembly GCA_037074715.1. Taxonomy (NCBI): domain Eukaryota; kingdom Viridiplantae; phylum Streptophyta; class Magnoliopsida; order Magnoliales; family Magnoliaceae; genus Magnolia; species Magnolia kwangsiensis. Next base: position 88,749,280 of record CM073586.1, read on the forward strand.
GTTTACTCAGTACAATAAAAGCATACTAAGTAACTCAGTATGCAGTCTGATTTCCTCTAACTTGCTGACTTTTTTCGTAAGCAAGCAAGCTGGCACGTCAAAGAAGCAGCATAAACGAAACCCATTCACAGGAAGTTACTGTGGTGTAAACTTAGGTTGGGCCCACCATGATGTTTGTGAGAAATCTAACCTGCATATCTGTTTTGTGAGATCATTTTAATAATTCAACCAAAAAATAAGTAGTATAATACTTATGTGTGCCGCAAAAGAAAAGCTAGGTAGGGAAGTTCTTACTGTTGAAATTCCTTTGGGGTCGACAGTGGTGTTTACATGCCATTTATACTGTTCATTATGTCATTCCTACTAAGATAAACTGAAAACACAACTATTAGCGTGATTTAAAACTTCTATGCCCCCGTAAATATTTCAACTGCAGAATTTCAATTCTCACGTTTTCGGCCCACTTGAATATTGACTCATTTTTAGCCCGTCTTAAAATGATCTCAAAAAATGAATGGACCGGGTGGATATATATATATGGTTTAGACATCCAGCTCAAATGTATGTGTCTCTCACTTAGACGAGGGGTTCATCCAAGTTTCAGACGAATCCAAAGCTCAGGTTGGCCCCACAAGTACTAGCTTTTTGATATTTTAATCATAATTTCAACAGATTTATGATGGTGTGACCCACTTGAATTCCATGTACGGCTAAATTTTGGGATACGATGGCATCTCTGAGCGTCGCGACATATGCAAAATGAGGTTGGAATAAAATGTAGTCGTTTGCATGCAACTTCGGTCATCTCCTTCCCAAAACAACACCACCAACAACAGAGCCCTGTCTCTACAATGGCAGATTCTGAGATGGAAGACATCGAAATCGAAATGGCTCCAGATGTTGAAGCTGAGATCGACAACACTGAAATCGAAGCGCCTCTGGAGGTTCACCTGCGCGTTGGGGAACGTCTAGGTGAAACTGGGAACGGGAACCCTCTAAGAATGGGTTTATTTCAAGTGGGAATTCATGCTAATATTGCTGTGAACGGAATTTTGTTGATGGGATTGCTGCTACTACTGGCAACAGCATTCGCGTCATCCATCACGGAGACCACTGCTAAAAGAATGATATCGATGGGTACGTTACTGATCTATGTTGGGCTAGCACTCAAGATGAAGCTTCCTCTCTCATCTTAGAAGTTGAGAAATAGTTATTTAAATGAGCCTTTAAGTTAGTTTTCAAGTATCAGTCAAAATAATGTCTTGAATCAATCTCTTCTGCTTCTTCTTCTTCTTCTTCCTCTTTACTGACGAGGGCTTGTTTTCTTGTTATTTGGATATACAGTAGTTTTATAATAGTTATATGATTGCATATGGTGAGATTTCATGATAACATGCTTATTTGTGCCGTACCCATTTTAAGGTTTCAAGGGTATTTTTGTCAACATCATGCATGTTTTCTTCTTGATCAATTCTGTCCATCATGTGAGAATTCTTTTATCTTATCCGTACATACAAACGATCATCTTAATAAAAAAAAATATCAATGTGTTCAAGATATCTTGCTTTGCGCTGAGCTTGGGCTGACCCAAAGGCCTGGAGGCTGGACCCAGGCCTAATATTTAAGCTGTGTGTAAGACCCCATCAGACGGACCCTGCCCATTTAAGGTTTCATGGGTATTATTGTCAATATCAAGCATGATTGAGCATATGTTTGATGAACAGCCTACACGTTCTTGCACAAAAGAGGTAAACGGAGAGTGAGACGCAAATACATTCCTAGCATGGTTAGACCCAAACAAGGTTAACCATAAATTGGCCATAATGTTTGACCTAGGTATCATTAATGTGGGGTGCACAACCTATCAACCTTAACTATAACGACCCATATGAGGTGAACCAACTCAAAGCGGGTCGCATCTATCTATTTCGTTAGAAAATATGTGCTTTCATCTTAAAAATGAAAATTTAAGGACAAATTATTATTTTTAATAAATTTGAATTTATATATATGTGTGTGTGCGTGCGTGCGCAGAGAGAGAGAGAGAGAGAGAGTTTTAGATTTTCTTCTTTTTTATAAATAACTTCTAATCAAGACTCTTATAGCAAAAGTTTATTCAGAATATTTATTTTTAAAAATTAGGCTTTAAAAGAGTTTTATTAGAAAAAGAATTTTACTAATTTTGTTAATTACGAATTTTGGATTTATTTTTATTTTTTTCTATATTAATGGTGTAAAAGGAATATATGTATTAGACAATCATCAAACAACTACTTTTCGAAATTTTAGATTTTATTTCTATTTCTTTATTTTTCTTCACGGATTCAAGGTATTTATGTAGTTAGTTATTGTGAGGAAGACGGTGATCGACCTTATCACGTTCATCCCTCTGCTGCAGAGGTTGGCTTAGCTGCAGATGAGCCTTAACTCAGGAACTTAGCAGTGCAAAATCATCATGGGTTAAGATCAGGCCTATTTTTGTTTTGGCTCATCAAAGGCTCGAGCTGAACTTGAACCTGTCCTTGCATAATGATCACCGGCCAGGCTCGGGGCCTGTTTGTTTGGTCCATCCGTTGGAACACAGCCCATTACGGGCTTGGAATTGGGTTTTTACCCCTGTTTGATCGCAGCCCATAAAAAGCATATGCTCCATGGACCCCACCATTTTGAACATGTAAAATCCACCGTTACTTACATGTGAGGGCTCTGGTTCAGCCACCACAACAGCTGTTCTGATGGGCTGCACCTTGGATGAGAGATGTGCTGGAGATCATATGGATTTAGAGATCCAAACCCTTAAATGTGAGGATATAAGAAAACGGAGCTACAGAAAATATACCAATGGTCCATTTTCAACTAAAAAAAGGGCAAAATATCAGAGAGTCGGGACCTAAGGACCCTCAAGAGTTAAATTGAATCTCTGATCCATGGATAGGCCCATTAGACCAATGGTTCGGATCTCCTAGCAATGGGCCCCACGTGTAGTGAATCGCATACATCTACCGTTATTTGATCTTATGCCGGTGTACTATATCTGTAAACATCTACAACGCTGAAGTATACATGGCTTACGTGAACCTCAATCTAAACCGTTAAAATCGTAGGAACCTTCGTGGATAGAACAAAGCCAGATTTGATCTACCCACGTTAGCGTGGCCATCAAATATTGGGTTAATCAGAAGCTTCAATGGTTCCGTAGATCTGATATTTTGGGAATGTTCTTCTCAAATAGGCCCACAATTTGAACGGATTTGATTCCTTGTAAACATATGCCACGTGTACCACATTTCAGTGCATGCCTACGGGGTGTTTTGCGCATGGTATTGGGAAGGATCAGGTGAGATGAGATTCAAAAAAAAAGTAATCATTAGTTCGTTACGTATGAGAGAGATTGTCCCTGTTACCATGGATAAGCCTGCCGGATATACCCACCACCATTTAAAACTATTGGGAATAACGCATATGTGTTATGTCGAAATCGTTCATCTATTTTGTAACTTCATTTTATGGCACGGCCTAAGAATGAAGTAGATCCAAAACTTATGTGGCCCTAAAGAAGTTTTCAATGGTAGGTGTTCACTCCCTGTTGCATTCTGTGGTGGGGTCCACTTGAGCTTTAGATCAACTTGAAATTTTTGCCTATGCTCTAAAATGATCTCAAAAAATGGGTGGACGGCATGAATATAGCCCACACATCATGCATGGTGGGACCTACACAACTTGCTAACATGAAATGGAATTGGCATGTAACCAAATGCAATTCCATCTAATCTAATTTAAAGCTTTTCCATTTTTTCCATACATTGAGTGAAATTGTGCATGACTAAATGCAATTCCATCCCACCTAATCCCATCTATTACCATCGCACCCTATGGTTTTATAATCTTCCAAAGTACCCAAAGGCATGGGTCAATTTTTCAATGGCACTTGTACAACTTATGGGACCACTACTTTGGTCAAGGACCCCATGAAACTTGGAAGTGGATTGGTTGGTATACCACTAGGGGTGCACATTGAACCGGTAGAATCATGGAACCGGACCGGAATCGACCAAATGGCCCGGTCTGGTCCGGTTCTAGAGTGCACCGATTCCGGTTCCGGTTCCAAAAATCAAAGAACCGGTTACATCGGTTTGGTTCTCAGTTTGGGGGTATGTACAACTAAATCGAACCGTGAATCGATCCGTATAACCAAACCATAGAACTGAACCTGGAATCGAACTTGGAACCGAACCAAGAACCCTTTGATTGTTTCCATATTTGACTCATGATTTATGGTTTATAATGCACCATTTAATTATTTTCATAAATATATTTTTGCACGCCTTATACAATATCTAAACCATTCATCAAATGGACCACAACATGGATGGACATGTGCTAGATAATAAAATTAAACATGTGATTGGGCTGGATTATAAAAAGCCTAGAACCGTGTAATCGATCCAGAACCGAACCGGTTTTAACGGTTCGGTTCCGATTCGGTTCTAAGGTGCCAATGGTCCGATTTCGGTTTCGAATATTCTAAAACCGTTAGGAACGGTTCGGTTCCGATTTCACCCCAGAACCGGACCAAACCGACCCGTGTGCACCCCTATGTGCCACACATCAGCTGTATAGCTGATATATCAGTAAGTTCTATGGGTCTCATCATGAGGTATGTGTTATATCCAAACCGTCCATCCATTTTACGGGCTCATCATAAGGCATGAGTAGAAAAATAAGACAGATCTAAATATCAAGTGGACCACACTGCAAAAAATGGTGGGGGATTGAACATCTACCATTGAAACCCTCTTGGTGGCCACGGAAGTTTCAGATCAATATGAAATTTGCCTTTTTATGTATGTATTTTTGACCTTATTAACAGGTTGGATGGAAAATAAACGTTACAGTGGACCCTGCGATTTTTTATCCTCGCTGCTATTTTTGGCAAGTCCATTTTACCATTGGATATGATTCATTTTTTGTCTAATGCTCTAAACTGATCTCGAAAAGTAGATGAATGATATGGATATAATAAATACATCATCGTCGGGCCTATGTAACTTTGATCTCATTTGAACCGTTCGTACTACTCAGAGCTTAAGGAGCGCCGGCACTCGTTTTCGCACCACACGTAACTTTGATCTCATTTGAACCGTTCGTACGACTCAGAGCTAGAGGAGTGTGGGCTGTCGTTTTCGCACAACACGTATCTACACCAGCCATATTGCCGGTGTGTGGTACACCAACCAATCCGCTTCCATGAAACTTGGGGCCAGGATAGACGACCCCCCATTTCGGACGTTTATTTAAGTTACACGTGTGCCACGTGTAGAATTTCTGAGCACACGCTTTTAAACTTTTCATCTGGATGCGGATTTCCTAGCTCAAAACCGAGGTGGGGCCCACTGCAATGTTTGTGAGGAATCCACCCCGTCCATCCGTTTCGTGAGATCATTTTATGATATGGGGTAAAAATTGAGCTGGATATAGTACAAAGTGCACCAAAAATGTGAGTATTGAATATCCACAGTTGAAATATTCATGGGGCTATAGAAGTTTTGAATAGGCTAATATTTGTACGTTTAGTTCATCCCAATAGGAATGATGTTATGAATGGTATGAGTGGCATGTAGGCATTATTATCGACCTGGGAAGGTTTCAATGACAAAAATTTACCCATAGTGCAGCCACTTGAGTCTGAATCCTGTTCACTTTTCGTCTCAAGTCTTAAAATGATCTTTAAAAAAAATAATAATAAATGGACGAGGTAAATTCCTCGCAAAGATCACACTACTATATTTCACCGATTCGGCTGGTCCCTGATATCTCGATGCCACCCCGGAAGCTATACCCAAAGCAGCCCAGCCCGGTCGAAGGGCCCACCATGGGGTGGATGTGTGTGACAGACTGACATCCACTCCGTCCATCGCTTACCCTAGCTCATGTAAGGACATGAGCCCAAAAATAATACTGATCCCAAACTCAAGTGGGCCACACCAGGCAAAAATGTGCTGATAGAGATGCCTTACATTAAAACTTTGGCGGGTCCCACCGAACTTCTGGATCAGGCTGAATTTGATTTTTTACCTTGTGTTGAGGGTCAAATAGTGCATATTAGATCCCATTTATTACTTGGATTTACGAGCATAATATTGTTTAATGCCCAGTTTTAATCGTGTTTTGTTGCAGGGTGTGATTAGGAGAGTTGACTGAAAAAGGATGCCAAAAGCTTGAATTTAACGTTCTGATGATCACTAGGGCAAGGGACGGACTTCAGAGGACTAAGATTGACGGATATAAACGGTTAGAAATCCGAGAAAACTAAGAAACTGAAGCTCAAGTGGCTTGAAACGCATTTAGAATGCAAGATCACATGGTTCCCGACATCTGATCGGTCCGAAACTTTATACATGAGATAAGGGCCATAAATTAACCGTACATTTTAAATTTCAGCTCTTGGATCACTATAAAAGTACTCCAACTGACCGATCAGCTTATAAACCATCGATTCTGGGCCCACCTGATATTTGGAATTGCCTCAAATTTGGAGTTAACGGCTTAAATGAGGAGTCAAAACAGATGGACGGTGCAGATTTCTCCAAAACAGTGCAATGGATCCCATATGAGATGGGTGTGTAGAGTGCATAAATACACTAGCCGTGCATGGCAAGTGTTGACTGTCTCTGACCGAAAGAAAGGAAAAAAAAAAAATAAAATTCCACCACGTCAGCGCACGGACAGCCTATGTCTGTTTTGCAAATGGCTGTGGGCTCCACACGTGCCCCGTAAGCTCAATCCAAACCATCCACCGTGTAAACAGCCGCGAGCACTACAAAACCATGTTTACACTTTTCATCCATGTGTGCACACGTGTGAGATACGGAGGCCATAAAAGGGCTGCCCTGCAACGTTCAAAACTGATTCTTTTGTGATTTCTTCTCTGGGCTACGTCAATGGACGTTCAAAACCACCCATTCTTAACTAAAATTTCGTTCTGAATCCAATGGATAGGGTGAATTTTCCAGAAAATGCTTATGTGGGGTCCACCGATCACAACAGCGAAGTGGTGCGAAAGGTTTCACACATCTGCGAAAACTGACTTTTTCAGGCGGTTTTGGCCCACCATCTTTGATCATATGGCAGATCTGAACCGTCTATCATGTAGAGGACCCAAGAAAATACTAAGGGATGGTGTTTCTTTGAAATTTGAGCGAGGAAAGTAGCGTGTTTCGAGGTACCGAACTTGGCTGCGAAAAAGCTTTCACTAGGCATGCATAGCTTTCCAAATCCGATTCAAATTCAATTTTCATCACTCCAGCAGTTATTTAAGGAGGTTTTGGATGTGGGGAGCATTCATTCAGACCTTGGGAGGAAGATCCTTGGCTTGGAGGGGAGAAACGTGGAGCAGTCCTGGTCGTGGAAGCTAAGCAGGAGAGAGAGTTGGTTTTTTTCCTTTTTGTTTTGGTTTAATTTTATTTTATGGTTAGCCTAATTATGATTATGTGTGGCTAAACCTCTTAGCTAGGGCTAAGAGGTGAAGCTTGTAGCGTGATGGGAGACGTTTAATTATGCCTTTTGTTTAATATTGAACTGATTTTGATTTAATTTTATTTTGGGAATATTTTTAGTTCTTAATGGTCTGTTGTAACTGAAATTACAATGGGTCTGCGATGCTTTTAATATTTCTATTTTCTTTTCATGTATATGATGTTAGGAAACCCTGTTGTTCACTATAGTCTCCTGGGCATGATTGGATGTCGGTACCCTTCCTAACCTTCATACATGTGATGGGTTGGTAATTAGTTTAATTCTGTTGTTTGCCATAGTCTTTTGGGCATGGTTTGGTGATGGAATCCATTCTAATTCATACACCTTTCATCTCTTTGAAAACTAGATCAACGGCAGTTCAGTAATTTTCATGATTTTTTATGCAAACATAAGTTCTCCCTGATCTCTACAAGTGGATCCTCTGAATCCGTAGTTTCCTATCTCTGATTTGTTTCCTAAGTTTTAGATTAATTATTCTACAAGTATTCAACCATTGCTAATTGATTTAGAATTCATCTTAGCCTAGTTCTAGTTCTAGTTAGTTTTACATAACGTACAAGTTTCAGTCCCTTGGGATTCGACCTCGGTCTTACCGAGTTTATTACTACATCACAACCCTGCACTTGGGGAGTGAACAAGTTTTTGGCGCCGTTTCCAGGGACTGACGGCTACGTTTTTCTGAAATTAACTAGTTTAGGATTAGTTTAACATTAGGATTTCCAATTTTAGATTTTTCTTTCTTAGAACTAACTTTACTCTTTTGTAGGGTCCTTGATAAATCGTCTAAAGTGGTTTTAACATAGGAATCTCTAATCGGGTAACTTCTTTTTAACTTCTTCCCCTCTTACTTTTCACTTTACTGTAGGACCTTCTCTTCTATTTTTCATAGGATTAAATTCGAGTTAAGGGTTTCATCATGTATATGCATGAGTGGCAACGTCAGTATGCTGAGAAGAATAACTTATTTTGGGATGATGATGATATAAATCAACCTATATCTCAAAACTTTTCTGAAACTATCATCGAGAACCGATCAGAATATAAAAATCCACCGGTTAAGAAATCCTTACGTGATTATATGTAGGAGAACAATTACACCCCACGGATTAACAAAATAGTACGTGAGTGTTGGGGTTATCATAACTATGGTTGCGAGAATTATGATCACCCATCCGATAAAACAATGCGTGATTCTATCATGAGTGATAATAAGTATTACCAACCAGTAGATTCTCCCACTTATGATCAGTATGACTATAACCAGTGGAAACATCAAAATTGGAAAAATGAACCAACTACATGTTATAATGATTATTCTCTTGGATCCCCTACCTTTGAGATCCATCCAGAAACGATCCAAGAGGATTCATATCAGCGTAATCTTTCGGCCTGTCTTGTGGAAATGAAAAAAGTAATGGAAACAATGAAAGGACTCGATGCGCGCTTTGATAGGATAGAGGAGGCTCGGTCATCCCAGCCACGACCTAATCCAGAAATACAATGCGAAGAAAGTGATCCGCACTCACTTTTAAAAGAATCTGAAATTTGGAATGAGGAGTTGGATTCCGTTAATGAGCATGTGATTCAATTTCCCGATGAGTCAATCTCGATGACTGTTCGAAAGAATGGTGAAGATACATGGGTGTCTTTTAATTACATTAATGATGACACACCTTCCTTACATGACACACATGATTTCAATGATGAGGAGGTTAGTTTATTTGAACCTCAACCCATGCTAAGTGTAGAATGTGAGGAAAGTAATCTCATCCCAAATGTGCACTGCACTGGACTAGAACATGATTACGATCCTGAATGTGCAGCCACAGTCTCCTTGGAATCCCTCTCATGTTTAGTCCAAATCAATGATCAAGACGTACATGAAGTGGTCGGTCATAATGAGCCACTCCCCTCACCTGACATGTCTGATTCAAAGGTGGAGGATGAGCCCTTTACAACTGACCCTTCCAACTCTTGTGAAACATGTTTGGACCACTTCTCTGAATCGAATGATGATATGATTCAGGAGACGAACGAGCCACCTGATACAACTCTGGAATTTGAAACCACCCAGTTGAGGACACCATCTGAACTGTCAAGTTTTGACGATTCAATGCCTCTTCTGAGTAATATCAATGAACAGAGTTCGCCCATCAATACTTCGTCTACTGACCCTCAATTTGTCTGTGCAGGACGAGAGCAAGAGAGTGTACCTCCATCCACTTTCAAGGATGATGGATTCTTTGCGCAGATCATCACAAGCCACAAAAACGAGTCACGCTCATCTGAATTTTCCAACTCGTGGGATTGCTTGACACACTTTGCGGTTTCAAACGATCTCATGTTAAAAGACAAAGTGGATACCTTGCGAGATAACATCTCGATAGTCATCACTAACCGAACGAACCCTTATTCTGAAACCCTCTCTTCCCCTGATCCTAAACGTATACTAGTAGAGGAAGAGGAACTGAATCTAGAACCGAAGTTTGGAGCTTCGGAATATGTTGAGACTACATTACTTTTTAAAAAGTTTTCTAAACTTTATTTACTTGTAGTCTTTGATTCACCATGCAATACTAACGTTGAAACTTCTTCTGTCTTAGGTGAATCGTATAAATTATGAATACCTCAAGCAATTCAATAGAAAATTTTTTATGAGGTACATAAGTCTCTCTGGAAAATCATGCTCCAGGGCGTCCAAGCCTATTGTAAAAAGGGCTTTTGGATGATCCTGTTGAGGAACTTATTGAGAAACTTATCAAGATATTGGCCGGAAGGGGAACCTTGAGGTATGATCGATTCGATGTTTGTGGGTAACATTACTGCAAACCCTCACGAGACTACAACTCGTCCACTAGGGGTAACCTAGGGGTTTAAAGGCTTGTTGTATACGCTAAATGTAATCGAGAACACCTGCGAAAGTGGTATAGGTAGGATTTTATTTTCGTTATTTTTGTTCTGCTTTCTCTCTCTTGCTGACAAGCTTCCATGCCGTGATCTATTGGAAACTCTCTCGATTCGTTATTCAGGTACTATCTTCCCATCACTTCTCATTTACTTTCGTTGTCCCATGTGCATTGCATGCTCATATCTTTTACATTGAGGACAATGTAGATTTTTAGGTTGGGGGTGGGGGATTAGGTAACCTAATCAGTATTTTCTTGGTCTTGAGCAACAATTGTGAAAAATTTTTGAATTTTTCTGAAAATTTTTATGAATTCGAAGTGATTTTGACAAATATCCTTGATTTAAAATTGTGAGATATATGATGTTGATAATTTATGATTCTTGGATTCCGTATCGGTGGCATTCTGCAGTTAAGATCGAGTTGTTAAACCATGATTAAAAGTTTTAAACATTGATCGCATTAGGATTTCACATGTCACATCTCGCTTTCACGTTAAGACTTCAGTCTGATATTGAAGGGTTAATTTGGTAATCACTAAGCACGAAAGGAATCAGCCTGAAATATCTTGCCATCATGGTATAAAAATTGGAAAGGTTGGATAATTAATCTTCACCATAGGTTTGCTCCCTATAGGTGAGGATTTGATTCCCCTTCCTTGGCATTACTTTGAATAGAAAATCACAAGTTAATAGGCTAATCTATGAGGCAAGTTTTGGATTAGGTTTTGGTTGTCATGAATTTTCTTGTTGGTTACCAATGATATCATGAAATTGACGATTGGATCTCTTAATGATGATAAGCTGAGATTAGACTATACATCCATGGATCTCAATGTTTAAAATTTTTCTAATTGATGGATTAATGCTTTACACTTGATTATGAAGTCTACTGTGCGCTTGAGCTCAGGAGAAAATAATTTCTAACATTCATGAATATTAAATTTCTCGTACTTTGTTCAAAATCTCACTCGATTTCATAGAAAGTTCTCCTATAATTCTCAACTTATTTTTCGCATAATTTGCTCGGGACTAGCAAAATGCTGGTTGGGGGTTGTGTTGAGGGTCAAATAGTGCATATTAGACCCCATTTATTACTTGGATTTACGAGCATAATATTGTTTAATGCCCAGTTTTAATCGTGTTTTGTTGCAGGGTGTGATTAGGAGAGTTGACTGAAAAAGGATGCCAAAAGCTTGGATTTAACGTTCTGATGATTACTAGGGCAAGGGACGGACTTCAGAAGACCAAAATTGATGGATATACACGGTCAGAAATCCGAGAAAACTAAGAAACTGAAGCTCAAGTGGCTTAAAACGCATCCAGAATGCAAGATCACATGGTTCCCGACATCTGATCGGTCCGAAACTTTATACATGAGATAAGGGCCATAAATTAACCGTACATTTTAAATTTCAGCTCTTGTATCACTATAAAAGTGCTCCAACTGACCGATCAGCTTATAAACCGTCGATTCTGGGCCCACCTGATATTTGGAATTGCCTCGAATTTGGAGTCAACGCCTTAAATGAGGAGTCAAAACAGATGGATGGTGCAGATTTCTCCAAAACAGTACAATGGACCCCATATGAGATGGGTGTGTAGAGTGCATAAATACACTAGCCGTGCATGGCAAGTGTAAAGAAAGAAAAAAAAATAAAAAATAAAAATTTCTTACGCACCACGTCAGCGCACGGACGGCCTGCGTCCGTTTTGCAAACGGTTGCGGGCCCCACACGTGCCTCGTAAGCTCAATCCAAACCATCCACCGTGTAGACAGCCGGGAGCACTACAAAACCATGTTTACACTTTTCATCCATGCATGCACATGTGTGAGATACAGAGGCCACAAAAGGGCTGCCCTGCAATGTTCAAAACTGATTCTTTTGTGATTTCTTCTCTGGGCCACGTTAATGGACGTTCAAAACCACCCATTCTTAACTGAAATTTCGTTCTGAATCCAATGAACGGGGTGAATTTTCCAGAAAATGCTTCTGTGGGGCCCACCGATCACAACAGCGAAGTGGTGCTAAAGGTTTCGTACATCCGTGAAAGCTGACTTTTTCAGGCAGTTTTGGCCCATCATCTTTGATCATATGGCAGATCTGAACCATCTATCATGTAGAGGACCCAAGAAAGTACTAAGGGACGGTGTTTCTTTGAAATTTGAGCGAGGAAAGTAGCGTGTTTCGAGGTACCGAACTTGGCTGCGAAAAAACTTTCACTAGGCATGCATAGCTTTCCAAATCCGATTCAAATTCGATTTTCACCACTCCAACAGTTATTTAAGGAGGTTTTGGACGTGGGGAGTATTCATTCAGACCTTGGGAGGAAGATTCTTGGCTTGGAGGGGAGAAACGTGGAGCAGTCCTGGTCGTGGAAGCTAAGCAGGAGAGAGAGTTGGTTTTTTTCCTTTTTGTTTTGATTTAATTTTATTTTATGGTTAGCCTAATTATGATTATGTGTGGCTAAACCTCTTAGCTAGGGCTAAGAGGTGAAGCTTGTAGCGTGATGGGAGACGTTTAATTATGCCTTTTGTTTAATATTGAACTGATTTTGATTTAATTTTATTTTGGGAATATTTTTAGTTCTTAATGGTCTGTTGTGACTGAAATTACAATGGGTCTGCGATGCTTTTAATATTTCTATTTTCTTTTCATGTATATGATGTTAGGAAACCCTGTTGTTCACTATAGTCTCCTGGGTATGGTTGGATGTCGGTACCCTTCCTAACCTTCATACATGTGATGGGTTGGTAATTAGTTTAATTCTGTTGTTTGCCATAGTCTTTTGGACATGGTTTGGTGATGGAATCCATTCTAATTCATACACCTTTCATCTCTTTGAAAACTAAATCAACGGCAGTTCAGTAATTTCCATGATTTTTGATGCAAGCATAAGTTCTCCCTGATCTCTACAAGTGGATCCTCTGAATCCGTAGTTTCCTATCTCTGATTTGTTTCCTAAGTTTTAGATTAATTATTCTACAAGTATTCAACCATTGCTAATTGATTTAGAATTCATCTTAGCCTAGTTCTAGTTCTAGTTAGTTTTAGATAACGTACAAGTTTCAGTCCCTTGGGATTCGACCTCGGTCTTACCGAGTTTATTACTACATCACAACCCTGCACTTGGGGAGTGAACAACTTGGATTCAACTTATGAACGGGTTAGATGACATACAAACAAAATGATGGGGTTCAGGAAAATTTCAATGGTGGGCATCTCATCCTCTGTTTACTTTGGAGTGGCCCACTTGAGTTTTGGGTCGGTCTGATTTTCTTGGGATCCAAGCTTTATCGGGTTAGTATTTGTATAGCCAAAGACTAAGATCAAATTCAATATATCCTGCACGATCCGAACCCAATGTGGGGTCGGTTGGGTTGAACCTGTCCGACTTTCAGCCCCACTTTCAATGGCTGAAATTGAGCTATCAATAGGCTGGATAGACTAACAAACAAAGCCCAGCCCGTACCAAGACTACTAGGCCTATAAGAGTAGAAAAAGTCCAAGCCCCAATAACGAGAAATGGTTGGACCTGCTGTTGACCCACTGCAGCCTGAAATGAATCAAATCCATGATTTTCACATCAACATTTTTAATTCATTTATCGATCAGGTGGACTACAAATCCATAAAGAGACCTACATATGTAGGTATGACCATATGAAGTCTGAGCCTGCCCAGCTGAAAAAAAAAGTGACTTGAACCCAACCACAGCCCAAAAATTAATCAGGCGATGCATGCCGGCCCAAAGCCCAGTAAAACCAGTAGGCCAGCTGGTCCCATAGGATGAATCCGATCAGTTGAAATCTGGGCAGAAGCTAATCCTAAGCCCGGCCAATTCACAGCCACACCGCAAGAGCTGAGAGGCAATTTTACATTATTTCCATTAGTGTGACCCATCTAAGTGTTTAACAAAGCTTATTTTCTGTATGAACGGTCCAAATAATTGTTCTCACACGTAAGGACAGAATGGATTTTACATATACAATACATTGGTCTAAGAGAGATCGAGTCCTTTTCACGTTGCAGAAATAGGTCAGTGTAAAACACCCAAGCTACATCTGTGAGGCCACCATGTTGTATATGTGAAATAAACCCATCCAAAATGTGAGAAGGCTTATGTTAGCCGTACTTACATCCGATCACCTTCACAATATATATATAATATGGGCCACACCAATGAAAATAATGTAAAATTGATCTCAAAACTTGTAAATTTGGCAGGCGTGGCCCACCTGAGTTTTGGATGAGGTTGATTTTTAATTTTTTTTTTCCATTCATACTTCTAATCCACACCTGATGGATTCGACGAAAGATATATACATGATGGCACCACACACAACCATATAGATGGAATCAGTAAGCAGATAATGGACCCGGATTTCAAATAAAACTTTTTAATATCACTGAGAAAATAAAGGGCATAGAGTATTTAGTATATAAAGTAAAGTGATCACTGGATAAATCAGTGATACCACGGTTAGGCATAGAGTTTCCATTTCACTAATTTTTTTTAAAGATTTCTTTTGGTCCAATTATTAAGAGGACAAGTCAACTTAAAATAAAACAACACTACTATTTCGACCCATTAGAGCTTCCAATGAAATCGAGTTGTGTGGGCCTCAATGTAATATATGTCGAACATCCACCCATCAATCAGATGCACCTTTTTATGGTGGTCCATGAGACAGAAAATCAGTCCAATCCATAACTTAGGTGGGTCACACCGTCAACAAAAAGTTAGAGTCGATACCCAGCCATTGAAACCTTTATGATCGTTTATGGGGCTCATGGAGATGTGTTTCAGACATCCAGGACATCCATTATGTGTGTCTCACTTGGATGAGGAATCACACCAAGTTTCAGCCTTTTCTAAAACTCAGGTTAGCCCCACTAAGTGCTTTTAGATATTTTAGTCAGTATAATTGATGGTGTGATCTACTCGAGTTTCAGATACGGTTGATTTTTGAGATATCCCATATGGGACCTATCAAGTGAATGGTGTAGATGTCCTATATAGATCATGGTGGGCCCCAATTTAGCTGACATATGATGGCAGCTATGAATGGCGCGATCGTATGCAAAATGAAGTTAAGAGTAAAATGAAGTCGTTTGCATGCAACATACAATCACTTCCTACCCAAAACATTAACAAAAACAGCCGGCTGTCTCTACGATGGTGGATTCTGAGATTGAGAGCGTTGAAATGGAAGTGGCTTCAGAGGTTCAAATCCAAGTACAGGATCCATTTGAAGCTGGGAAGGGTATAACACTCCAATAATGGGTTTATTTCACGTGAGATTTCTTGCCAATATTGCTGTAAAAGGTATTTTGTTGATGGGATTGTGGGCGCTAGTCCCATCATCCATCTCGGATATGACTACTAAAGGGACTATATGACTACTAGAAGGATGGTATCTACCTCTCGGATATGACTACTAAAAGGATGGTATCTATGGCTACGTTACTGATATATGTTGGACTAGCACTAAAGACGAGGTTTCCTATCTCATCTTAGAAGATGTTGATTGGTTATTTCAAACTACTTATGGATCCTTGCAATGAACATTTAAGTATGGAGTCAGTGAAATTATGTATTTTCACTTCAGTGAATCCCTTCTTTTTAATTAGTGTTTGTTTTCTTACAGTGGTTGTTGGTGTAATGTTTGGATGCAATAGTTATATGATCCTCAGACTGAGTATATGGTGAGATTTCGTATTCTCATGCTTTTCTCTTCAACATCATGCATATTTGGGCCTATGTTTGATGAACAGCTTAGATCTTGAACAAAAGAGGGTGGCCCGGCTTAAAGCTTGAGCTGGACTCTTAATTTGTATGTGCAAAATCATCATGGGCTAAGCTTAGGCCTGTTTGTTTTGGACCATTATAGATCGGGCTGGACTCAGAACTTGGTCGTGTAAATCATCACAGGCTATGCTTGGGCCTGTTTGTTTTGGTCCATTACAAGTTCATGCTGGACTAAGAACCTGGCCCTTCAAAATCTTCACGGGCTAAGTTTAGTCCTTTTTCTTCTTTTGGCCCATCACGGTCTCGATCATGAATCATGACATGGAACCTGGCACTGCAAAATCATCATGGGCTATACCCAGGCCTGTTTGTTTCGGCCCATCACGGGCTCAATCTGATCTCGGAACCTGGCCCTGCAATTACCTCAGGCCTGTTTGTTTTCGCCCATCACACGCTCGCTTACCTCAGGCCTGTTTCATTGCAGCCCGGAAAACACATAAGCTTATGGGGCCCACCATTTTGAATATGTAGAATCTACTCCGTACATCAGGTTCTATCTTCGATTCCGGGCCTTGAGGTGAAACATCAAAAAGATCCAACACTCGATTGTGCCACACTATAAGAGACAATGGCTATGGGATGACAACCATAGGTTTGCGTGTGGTGGCACCATGGTAGGTGGATTTCATCAAACCTGTAAATCATGTGTAACTCATTAGGATGAATTGAATGTACAAAGATGACCATGATCAAGGACTCAAGTGGGCCACACGGCTGAACTTAGGAATATTGGAAGCAATTTTGCATTGTTCCCATTTGTACGGCCCATAGGAGTTTTTAATGGGTGTTATCTTTTGTATGAACGGTCCAAACAATGGTTCTCACCGGAAGGAAAGAGTGCATGTGGACCCCACATAGATTGAGTTTTTTGCGCTCTTGGGGAAATAGGTCAGTATACTAAAGATCCAGGCTCCGTCTGTGGGAGCACCTTATTATACATGAAGAACGATTATGTTAGCCGTACATACAAAACGTAGCCTTGATAAACATATCACATGAGGCATACTAATGAAAACAATGTAAAATTCCTCCTAAAATCTCTACGTTTAGGCAGCTGGCCCACCTGATTATTAAATGAGGCTGATTTTTATATTTTTCTATTCAGACTTCTAAGTCATACCTTATGAACGGGTTTGATGAAAGATAAACATCATGATTGCCCCCACACATAAACCTAAGGTTGGTGTTCATTCTCATTGTTTTCTGTAGTGTGGCCCACCTAAGTTGTATATCTGTCGGATTTTAATTTCTTGGGTTTATCATTGAGGAAAAAACCTGATGGACGGCCTGGATGCCAGGTAGACAAGATATTGGGCGCAGAGAGCTTTTATTGTAGTGTAGACTTTGGTAAAACAGGTTTTGTATATGAGGATTGCGTGACTTTAGTAGGCCGGATGGGCCGGGCGGTGTGACTTTTGCTGACGTGGATAGAATGACTTCATGTGGATGAGATCTACCCCATCCATTGAATGAGCCATCCAGGGCCTAAAAATCAGCCTGATAACGTTCGGGTGGGCTACACCGGTTGAGATGGGAAGTCCTCCCACCGTTAAAATCATCCAAATTATGTTGTGCGTGGGGCCTATCATGCTGTGTATATACCATCCAATCCTTTCATCAGACGCGCCACACCAGGACGAATGGATTCCCCAAAAGTTAAAACATTCCAAGACTCATATGGGCTACACCGTATGAAGTTAAAAAGTCTTAGGCTAATCATTCCTTATGGTGTGGTCCACTTAAGTCATTTTTGGGATTATGGTGAAGATGTAGCAGCTCATCAAATGGACGGGTAGATCTGATGCATATCTATTCTATGTTGTGTCTAAGATCCCCTTATCCGAAGTAGTTCTTATCGATATTTATACTTTTTCCTGTGATATAGTCTGCTTGAGCTTTGGATATGCATCAATTTTGAATTCAACTAATAAAATGATCTGCAAAAACGAATATAAACCACGTGCATTCAAGGTGAGCCCCAAAAGAATTTACTATGTACGGTAAGAAGAGGGTTTGCTGGTGTACCGCACACAGCTAGGTAGCTAGCTGCAGGCGCGTAGCTGCAGGTATGTGTTGTGCCAAGACAAGCATTGACGCTCCGGAGCTGCGAGTTGTATGAACGGTTCAAAGGAGATCAAAGTTATATGACCCCACAGTGATATATTTATTATATCTATGCTGTTCATGGATATTTAGAGATCATTTTAGAGCATTTTCTAAAAAAATGAATCATATCCAAAGATCACCTGGACCACACCACAAATAGTGGGGGGAGTTATATGATACTCTAGCAGTCGTATGACGCTTGACGAACAGGCAATCAGAGATTGGACACGTGGCAGTATTAACTCAATCTAAACTGATTAAATCATAGAATATATTCTCTATAAGCCACAATCCTAACATTAGATTGTTTGAACAATCCTATCTGTTGATTCATGGACATTTGTTCTTGAAATAGGACAATATTATATTTTAATTTTGTAACCGTCCAATAAATATCCAGTAATCTGATATTTAAAAATATTAGTAAATTTTAATTTCCCATTTTTATCACATCTGAACTGGAAGGAATTATTTGGACAGTTCAATTTAACTAATATATGCCAAGTATGCAAATTCTAATTGCCTGCGTATCGCCCATTACACTCTGGTGGAGTATTAAAAGTTTTTCTCTTAAAAAACGATAGGTACGCTATCTTACTCTGTATATAAAAAGTAAGTTTATTGATCATTCGACACGCGGGGAGAGCTGCACAAACACAGTCAATATAAAAAATTGTACAAAATCTGACCTTTCTATATGATTGAAAATAATATTCAAATATTAATTTTTAATAATCAGCTCATTTTTACTCTTTATTTTTTTGGGCTACAATTTAAAATATGAACTGATGGTTAAATGATCTTCCCTATCTGTCCATTTAATTTGCATTATTTAATCTATATTAGTATTTCAATAAATTAATTTTATATATATATATATATATATATATATATATTCCATATGATGAAAGGATCCGATTAATTATATATATTCTAGTATTTTTGCATGTGAATCGGGAATTCTCTTACACGCATGGAATTAGTAAAAGTACTATAGACTAAAGGCCGTGCTATGCTATGAGGTGAATCTCATAGCTTCATATTAACTAAAGGACGTGCTATGCTATGAGGTAAATCTGTCCTGTTTGGCCGGCTGGATTAGACAAGCTTAAGTGAACAGGAATTGCATCTGGTCGTGTGCAAATCCATTTAGTCCGTGTCAATTTTACTCAAAGTTAGCAAGTTGTGTAGGTCCCACCATGATATGTGGGCTATATTCACACCGTCTATTCATTTTTTGAGATCATTTTAGAGCATGGACCAAAAAAATCAAGTAGATCTAAAGCTCAAGTAGACCCCACCATAAAAAGCAACGGGGATTAAATACTTACTGTTGAAAACTTCTTTAAAGTCACATAAGGTTTGGATCTGTCTCATTTTTAAGCCCATGCCATAAAATGAGGTTACAAAACAATTAAACGGTTTAGATATAACACATGTTTGTTATTCGCAAAAGGTTCAAATAATGGTGGGTTTATCCTTTCAATGTACCACCATATTAGAAACAAAGCAGGCAATTAAGCTTATCCCACGGTAACAGGAATCAATCTCTTTCATAGGTAATAATTATGCTTTTTGAATCCCGTCCCACAAAATCAAAACGAATGCAAGGCCCTAAAGTATCATACGCGCATAGGATTGGTAACATATTAGTATCAATTCTCATACCATAAAGAAATGATACAGATCGACCGCATGAGGCTCTCCTTTAGATCGGGCTATGCAAGCCCTACTGTGAACTAACATCAATCGAAAATCCATCCAGTCAATCAGACGCCACATTTTATTGTGGTCGACGATCTTACAAACAAGGTCAATTTATGATTTACTTAGGCCGCAAAAATTGAACCATTGAAACATTTATGATCCTTTATAAGGCTCACTAAGATATGGTTCAGAAATCTAGCCCATTCATCATATGTGTCCTACTTGGATG
This sequence comes from Magnolia kwangsiensis, assembly GCA_037074715.1. Taxonomy (NCBI): domain Eukaryota; kingdom Viridiplantae; phylum Streptophyta; class Magnoliopsida; order Magnoliales; family Magnoliaceae; genus Magnolia; species Magnolia kwangsiensis. The sequence continues at coordinate 88,769,575 of CM073586.1, forward strand.
AGAAGTCACACCAAGTTTCAGTATACAAAACTCATATGGTCCCACCAACTTCTTTAAGATATTTTAATCATGGTTTCACACCAAATTTCAGAAGTATATTTTAATCATGGTTTCACACCAAGTTTCAGAACAAATAACGGTGGTACCCACACAGTGGAACTTATCCCTATTCCTCGTGCAAGCATTTCCCATATGACGAGTCGATTAAGTTACCTCTCTCTTTCTCTCCTATAGATACACCCTCTCTCCTTCCCCACCAAAACTAAGCCACGCTCCTTCCCCACCAAAACTAAGCCACGACCTCTCTCTCTCTCTCTCTCTCTCTCTCTCTCTCTCTCTCTCTCTCTCTCTCGATTAAGTTACCTCACTCTTTCTCTCCTGTAAATACACCCTCTCTCCTTCCCCACCAAAACTAGGCCACGACCTCTCTCTCTCTCTCTCTCTCTCTCTCTCTCTCATGGGGGATTCTCAGACCGAGATCACTGCAATGGAAGCGCCTCAAGAGGTTCGCATAGTCATTGAGGAACGTCCAGTTGATGCAGCTGTGAACGGAAACCCGCCAAGAATGGCTTCATTTCAAGTAGGATTTCTTTCCAATTTGGTTGTGAATGGCATTTTGTTGATGGGATTGGTGCTACTACTGGTGGAAACATTCACATCATCCATATCAGAGACCACTGCTAAAAGGATGTTATCTACAGGTATGTTACTGATCTATGTTGGACTAGCACTCAAGATGATGAATATTCCTGACCCATCTAAGAAGTTGATAAATGGTTTTTTAAATTGTACGTTTGGATCCTTTCAATTGGTCAAAAAAAAAAAACTTGTTTTCTATTTGTTGTTGTTGTAATTTTGGGAGAGCTGAGTGTGTATCATCTATTACAGTTTATATGGTAAGGTTTCATGATATCATATATCTATTATAATTATAAATGTACCTGTTATTTGAAATTCCGATATCTGTATTATCTTTAATGGTGCAGTCTACATGGCTTGTATACACGTCAATCTTATACAACTTGCGGGACTAGGGCTGTCAACCGGCGGGTTGGGCTGGTCTTGGCCAAGATCTGACTAAGCCCAGGCCATTATGTTTACGCCGGCCCTCGCCAAGCCCGAGCCCAATCAAAAGGAGAAACGAAAAACAACGAAGAAAAATAAAAAAAAGAAACAGCTCAGTCCAATTCGACTCAATGCCCAACTCTAATTAAGGTTAGGGTTAGGTTTTGGAGTTATTCTTTATAGGGTTGAGATTTCGGTTGGTTTTTGGGGCAAATGGAGTGTTGGGAAGGAGATTTAAGGCTAGGAGAAGCCAAGGAAGAGAGAGAAGTGGGCCAGGCTGATGAGCTTTTGGACATCTTGTCTAAGCCCGGCCCAATTAGAAACTTGCTTAATGTTTAAGCCCGCCCGGCCCTCAGGCCTAATTAAAGTAGCTTAAAAGCCTGCTGGCCTACTCGGCCCATTGACAAAAGACGGACTCCGATATGCCTGTGCAAAATCATCACAGGCTAAGCTCAGGCCTGTCTGTTTTGGTCTATCCCCAGTTCAAGCTGGACTCAGAAACTGGCCTGCAAATTCATCATCCACTTAGCTCAGCCTTGTTTGTTTTGGCCCATCATAGGCTCGAGATGGACTCCAAACCTGTTTGTTTCACTCCAACATGGTTTTTTTTTTTTTTTTTTTCCAATACACACCACATGCAAATCCAAATCCATTACCTCAATGTTGAAACCCACTCTGTCTACCACAGCCATGGGTTGGAATCCGGCCCATCACAGGGATTGGCTGGACCTCTGTCTGGGTTTTACTTTGTGGGCTCGGCTGGATTTCTACTGCACCTGTTTCACTGCAGCCTGTAAAATGCATAAGCTCTATGGGCCCCTCATTTTTAATATGTAAAATCCACTCCATCCATCATGATCCATCCTCAATTCTGTGCCCTGAGGTAAAACGTCAGTAAACTACAACAGCTCAGCTACAAGAGACAATGGCTAAGGGATGCTAACCATAGGTTTGTGTGTGGGCCACCATAGTAGGTAGCTTTCATCAAACCTGTAATCAGGTGTAACTCATCAGGATGAATTGAAGATACGAAAATCACCATGATCAGGGACTCAGGTGGGCCACACACCAAAAAACTTACAAGTATTGGAAGCAATTTTGTACTGTTGCCATTGGTATGGCCCATATCAGTTTTTAATCGTGATAGTGGATTTAACGAACTAAGAGGGAATGGGTCTTTTGCGTGCTTGGGGAAATAGGTTAGTATTAAACATCTATGCTCCGTTTGAGGGACCACCATACTGTATATGTCAAATCAAGTCCGTCCATCATGTGAGAACCCTTATGTTAGCCGTACATACAAACAGTCATATTGATAAAAAAATCACATGAGAAACAAAGTAAAATTGTTACTAAAACCTCTACATTTGTGCAGCGTAGCCCAACTGAGTGTTGGATGAGGCTGATTTTTGTATTTTTGTAATCATTCTTCTAAGCCACACATGATGAACGGGTTTGATGAAAGACAGACACTATGATGGCCCCACACATAAACCTATATGGTTGGCGTCCATCCCCATTGTTTCCCCTGGTGTCATCCACTTGAGTAGTAGGTCTGGATGATTTTTACATCATGGTCTAAGCATCAAGGAGCACACCTGATGGACGGTGTAGATGTCACACAGACAACATGATGGGCCGAAAGAGCGTTATTGGTTTTAAGCTTCCGGTCAAATAGGTTTTGTAGAGGACGCTTCCGTGACTTTACTAGGCAGATGCGGGTGTAACTTTCACTTATGTAGACGTAAAGACTTCGTCTGGATAAGATCCATCCGTCCATCTGGTTCGCCGCCCTGTGTTGGGATCGTTTCCAAAAAAATAAGCCTGACAACATTCAGGTGATCCACACCGTGGAAAAAGTTGAGATGGGAACTGTCACCGTTAAAATCGCTCAAATTGTGCGTGGGGCCTATCATGCCATGTATATGCCATCCATCTCTACTGGGCTTTCGGGCGTGACCTGATTTGGGATGGGTATTGGCTGAGATAATAGGCTTGGTGCTGGACCCAAATGAGTGGTTTACGGTTTCAAGGTCATTTTTGTTAATATTATGTATAAATAGGCATACGTTACATAAACGACAGAGTGTGGCTTGGCTCGGAACCTTTTTTTTTTTTTTTTACACACGCACACACCCGCACACACTCACGCCACACGCACACCGTCGGATTTCACAACCATGGGTACTCGAACCCTTGACCCAGTGTTGAAACTCCAAGGAGTCTACCACCCAGGTAAGAGTAATGACCCAAATTAGCTCGGAACCTGGTTGTGCAAGATTATCATGAGCTGGACTCGACCCCGTTTGTTCTGGCTCATTATAAAGTGTTGGAAAATTGGTTGAATTAAATAGACTATTAAAATAAAATAAAATTTGGAGATAGAAAACTTATTAAATTGAGTCGATGTGTGACTGAGTCACTCGGCTTGAAATTGAATTAGCTCCCTTTAGAGACAGCGTCCCAAGTGCAATCAAGTTTCTAGAGCAATCGACTTCTAGGATACAACGACTATGACCCAGTCTCAGCGGTGCACTCACTGTATATGGGCTCGAACCACTTACAGTTTAATTCGAAAGTGCTGAGTTGACTCAGCAATGAACTCAGTAAAATGCTTAAAATTGTATCAGAGAGAGTTTTTAAAAGAGAGTTTATTTTCATATATTTGAAACTAGAATCGGAAGTCTTTATATAGACTCCGAAGTGGTGCATAAGCATACCCAACAGGGGTGACCAACTGGAAGGGATGCATCTCTCTGATTTAAAACGAAAAGGTGTAAGTGCGAGTACACTCTCGTACATAAAGTCTTGCGAGTACCCACACACACACACCTACGCAAGTACACTCACACCACACCTGCACCCACGCCCGTCCCATCCCGTCACGTACGTGCACACGAACTCGGCTCAGCTTAGCGCGCGCGCCCACAAGACCAAATTCATAGGTCTCTTGAAAGGGGCTCAAGCCCAAGATAAAAATGCTATCTTATATACAAGATAGTTTACTTTGTCAAATCTGATGTGAGATAAAAATCACAACTCAAAAGTATTTTGACTTTTTAAATGTGAAGGAAAAACACCAAAAATTTAAAAATTCAAATTTTAATATATTTTAAAACAAAATATAACATAATGTTGGGCAGACTGAGGTCTAAGTTATACTTTGTGGGCAGGGCTTAGTTTCAACCTTTTCCCAACCCAAACCTGGCCAACGGACAACAGTAATTCTATCTCAAAGTGGAAGGGAAATACCTTTGTAAATTCTGATGCTTGGTGTCTTCTCAAAGATTAGATCATTGCGTTGAGATTCTTCCGTATCTCGGGAGATTTATTGGTAGCCGCTGATTCGGGAATAGCCTATCTGTCACCATTTTTGCGTTACCACATGGCCCTTAGAGCCATGCTTACCGATCCAAACCGTCAACATGTTGGCTCGGCAAGTGGAGACCATGCTCAAGGATCCAAACCATCTATATATTGGCGCCTGCGGCCGCATTCACTAGTTTAAATCTACCTGTTGGCATGGAAAGTGCTGCCTATATTTCGTGATCAAAACCATTTATATGTTGGGAGTGCATAAGGTATTACTCCTACAATGGGGCCCACCATGATGATATGTTATATATCCACACCGTTCATCCACCATTAGAAACTTTCTAAGGCCCTCCATAATGTTTGTTTGACATGGACTTATCTCAGCCCTGTTTGTTTTGGCCCACTATAGGCTCGAGATGGACTCCAAACCTGTTTGCTTCACTCCAGTATGATTCTATTTTTTTTTCAATACACACCACATGGAAATCCAAATCCATTATCTCAATGTTGAAACCCACTCTGTCTACCACAGACATGGGTTGGAATCCGGCCCATCACAAGGATTGGCTGGATCTCTGTCCGGGTTTTACTCTGTGGGCAGAGCTGGATTTCTACTGCACTTGTTTCATTGCAGCCTGTAAAATGCATAAGCTTTATGAGGCCATGCAGTTTTAATATGTAAAATCCACTCCATCCATTAGGTTCCATCCTCAATTCTGGGCCCTGAGGTAAAAATATCAGTAAGATCCAACAGCTCAACTTCACCACACTACAAGAGACAATGGCAGAGGGATGCTAACCATAGGTTTTTGTGTGGGCCACCTTGGTAGGTAGCTTTCATCAAACCTGTAATTAGGTGTAACTCATCAGGATGAATTGAAGATAGAAAAATCACAACGATCAAGGACTCAGGTGGGCCACACAGTATAAACTTACCAGTATTGGAAGCGGTTTTGAATTGTTGCCATTGAAATGGCCCATATCAGTTTTTAATCGACAGTGGATTTAAAGACCCAAGAGGATTGGGTCTTTTGCGCGCTTGGGGAAATAGGCAAGTAGTAAACATCCATGCTCCGTCCGTGAGACCACCATTCTGTATATTAAAATCAAGTCCGTCCATCATGTGAGAAACCTTATTTTAACCGTACATACAAAATTTTATATTGATAAAAGTATCGAATGAGCCATACTGATGAAAACAATGTAAAATTGTTACTAAAACTTCTACATTTGTACAGCTTAGCATGAGTGTTGGATGAGGCTGATTTTTGTATTTTTCTAACATTATTCTAAGCCGCACCTGATGAACGGGTTTGATGAAAGATAGACACCATGATGGCCCCATACATAAACCTATGGTTGGCATCCGTCCCCCCGTTGTTTCCCTGGTGTCGCCCACCTTAGTAGATCTGGATGATTTTTACAATCTGGTCTAAGCATAAAGGAGCACACCTGATTGACGGTGTAGATGTCACAGGGAAAACATGGTGGGCCCAGAAAACTTTATTGTTTTAAGCTTTGGGTCAAATAGGTTTGGTAGAGGACGCTTAGGCAGATGTGGGTGTGACTTTCGCTTATGTAGACGTAAGGACTTCATCTGCACAAGATCCATCCGTCCATATACTGGGCCACCTATGTTTAGATCAGCCCTAAAAAAATCAACGTGATAACATTCAGGTGGTCCACACAATGGAAAAAGTTGAGATAGGAAGTCTCACCGTTAAAATCGTTCAAATTGTGCGTGGCCTACCATGCTGTGTATATGCCATCCAATCCTTTCATCAGACGTGCTACACCAGGATGAATGGATTTTATAAAAGCTAACATATTCCAAGACTCGCGTAGGCCACACCATGTGAATTTAGAGGTCTTGGACAAGATTTTACACCGTTCCTTGTGGTCCACTTAAGTCATCCTTTTGGATTTATACCGAAAATATAGCGGCATCTAATGAAGGGGTAGATCTGATGTATATCTGTCACACGCAACGGTCAGTTTGCGATTTCGGTAGCGTCGCCTCCAGTCCGACGGCGGAACAGATCGGAAGCGGGCTGTGTCTTCCCCCTGCCAGGATAGACTCGATCCTGGCAGGAGTTCTGTGGGGCCCACCTTGAAGTAAGTGTTTTATCCATGCCTTCCATCCCGTTTAAAAGATAATTTTAGTTCATGAGCCTGTAAAGGAGGAAGATCCAAGGCTCAACTAAGCCACACTACAGGAAGCAGATGTGATAGTGATGCTGCTTTTGAAACCTTTTTATGGCCCACAGTAATGTTTATTTTTCATCTAGCTTGTTCGTAAGGTAACATAGACTTGGACGAAGGGAAAACAAAAATATCAGCTTGGTAAAGAACTTCTCTAACCCCCAAAAGTTTCCAACGGTAGGCATTCAATGCTAACTATTTCCTGTGGTGTGGTTCATTTGACCTTTGGATCTGCCTCATGTTTGGGTTGCTAACCTAAAATGATATGGAAAATTCAATGGACAGCGTGGATAAAACACATACATTACGATGGGGCCCATAAAGCTCCTGCCAGGATGGAGTAGGATGCAATCCATGTCTGTATTGGTTGGCGCTGTGGGCCCAGCATGTGTTTTAGTGCAAGATCCGGGATGTTTATTAGGTGAGCCAGCAATGCTTGATATTCACAAGAATACCCCTGAAACCCTAAAACAGACTGAGCTGATGGGCTCTCGTGCACAGCCCAAGACCGGCCAAGTAATTTAACAGGGTAATGATTTAGGGACGCGGATTGGCTACTGACAGGTTGAGTGGCCTGGCTACTAAAGTAACGTCTCCAAGTTCTACCGGCCCACTATGACGTATGTGTTGTATCCATACCGTCCATCCATTTGGAGAGATCATTTTACGGCATAAGCCATAAAATGAGGCAGATCCAAAGCTCAAATGGACCCCACCACAGAAAACAGTGGGGAGGTCCACCGTGATGTTTATTTGAGATCTAACCTGTTGATAAGTTCACACTAAATATGAACAAAGGGAAAACACAATTATCAGCATGATTGAAAAATTCTGTAGCCACTAAAAGTTTTTAATGGTAAGAGATCAATTCCCACAGTTTTCTATGGTGCATTCCACTGAGCTTATTATTTGGCTAATGCCCTAAAATGATCTCTTTGCCAGTTACTTCAATAGCCAATCTGGCTACTCAACCTGTCAGTGGCTAATCGGGTCCATGATTTAGGTTAAGGTTAGCCCCTGGGTGCACTATTTTCACCCAAGTCTGACCCAAAGGGCCACTAATCCAGGAAATTTCGAATAGACGAACGTAAAAAGCTTACCTGAACCACAGACCATATGGGCTTGTCTAGTGGGCCCAAACCCATCCCAAAATATGGTTGGTCTGAGGTTGACCCCCCAGCTTGAAAATTAATGAAATCCCTGTTTTGCACATCAACGTTTCTAATCCATCCATTGATCAGGTGGACCACATGCAGAAAGAGATGGACACTTGGAGAAATGAATCCTTCTATCAACTATCAACGAGCTTGTGTTGCCCAATGGATAATTGGAATGGCATATTTGTAGGATGGACCACATGTACATGTGAACATATGAAGTCAAACCAGCCTGCCCATTTGGGATAAAATGACTTGAAACCCAGCACAGCCAGAAAGTTGATCAGGCCATGCACCCTAAGCACAGGCACTATCAAAAGCCGGGTGGGCAACCTGGCCCATTGTCACCTGTGCACAGACCATAGGCTGGATCCGATCAGCTGAAAGCCGGTCCAAAGGTTAAGTTAGGCCAGGCTGATTCGCAGCCTTAATGGGAGTAAACTCTTTTTTACTTTCTCTCACATGTGTCAAGATGGAACATGTGTGATAAATTAGTTTCAAGACAAGGTCATGGGTTCAAATACTCATTGCAGTGAAATTGCACTGTAGTGTGTGGGTGTGAGTGAAAAATAAAATTATTAATAATAATAATAATACAATAAAATACAAAGTTATGATTTTTTGTCTAAGAGGTAACCATAATGACCATTTTTGAGTAGTAGACTGGTTAGTTGGGCATAAGGCCTAGATAATGATGTTGATTAGATATTGGTTCCTTGCAAGTTCTTGTAGAATAAGCTATTATACAAGTGTTCCATGTGGGCCCACTAGGCCTATCGATAGGTTGGGTTTGAGTTGGTTCCTATACTACCATACCCACATTAACTGGGTTCTGGGTTTTGCTTGGTCTGGGCCTAGTTCTTGAATGCTGGACTCATATCCTTTCAGGTTGGTTTTCATCAAGTCTGGTCTGATGGGGTTTTGGGTGTGGCCTGATTTGGGATGGGCTTTACCTGAGCTTGTAGAGCTGGTGCCGGACCCAGGCTCACACAGTGTCTAAGGACCCATCAGATTGGCATGACTGGTTTACAGTTTCGAGGGCATTTTTGTCAATACTATGCACGATTGGGCATATGCTCAATGAACAGCCTAGATCTTGCACAAAAGAGGGTGGCTTGTCTCTGAACCTGGTTGTGCAAGATCATCATGGTCTGGGCTCGGGCCTGTTTGTTTTAACTCGTCACAAGGTTGGGCCAAACTCAGGTCTGAGTTGTACTTGTGGTTGAGGCCTAGTTTAGGTATTGGTTCAACTCAAACCTGGCCCATGGACAATAGTAATTCCATTTGAAAGTGGGGAAATGACTTATGGGAAATACCTTTGTGAATTCTAATGCCTGATGTCTTTTTGAAGATTAGACCATTGCATTGAGATTCTTCTGTATCTCAGGAGATTTATTGGCCTATCTGTCACCATTTTTGCTCTGCCGCATGGCCCCTGGAGCCATGCTTACCGATCCAACCCGTGTTGATAAAATGCCCACTGTTAAAAAAGATTTAGAGTCCATCGAAGTTTTAGATCAATCTGATACTTGTTTTTTTTCCCTTCATCCAGCTGTGTGTGACCTTATGAAATGGGGAGATGGCAAATAAACATCAAACGGAGTCCTGTTAATGTTTCAACGGTGCGAATCATCGTCCCTACTTTTTGTTTGTGGTGTGGTCCACTTGACCTTTGGATATGACTCAATTTTTCAGGAATATGTTAAAATGATCTCAGACAGTATGGATATAATAAATATATCATGGTGGGGCCACAGAACCTGGTGATGTAAAAACACCACCCAGGTCTAACAACCATGCAATCCGGTTGCGTGACTTTACTAGCGGATGGGGGAACGCAGGAACTTACTGCAACAGAAAGCTAGGTGGGGCCGCTGATGTTTGCAGGAGATTTTTCTGGACCGTCCGTTTTACCCTATTATATTTGGACATGGACTAAAAATAATGCAAATCCAAAATTCAAGTGAACTGCACAACACGAAAACGTGAGTTGGTAAATGCCTACGGTGAAGTATCCGTTGATCTCTTATGATGTTTATATGGCATCCATACTACTCTTAAGGTCTTTTATGCTGGGATCCAAAACCATGGCCCATGAATGTATTTCAAGGGTGGACGTTAAATCCAACTTAATTCCCACAAACATCGCACCCAGCTCCTAGACGCACGAAGTCTCTGCCAAAGCTTTTCGCAGGAAACTGCGTCAGCTTTTGAAGCGTCCTTGCTGGAGTTAAATTAAAGCTAAATAGTATTGTGCTTTTGCTGACGTCAGATGGGGGCGGGGTTTTTGCCGCCTCCTTGCCGACGTCATATGGTAGCGTATTTTTGCTGACGCCAGATGGTGGTGTGGCTTTTGCTGACGTAGACGAAATCACTCCATGAAGATAAGATAAAAGTTGAGACCGAAAGACCAACTTAAAATCGTCCAAATTATGTGTGGAGCATACCATGTTGTGTATATGCAATCCAATCCTTTCGTCTTACATACTCGAAAACGAAGACATTCCAAGACTCACGTAGGACACACCACGTAAATTTAGAGGTTTTAGGCATGATTTCACATGGTTCCTTATGGTGTGGCCCACCTAAGTTATCTTTTATTGCATGTTTGGCCCGCGAAATTCAATGAGATTAGGAGGGATAGTATTGTAATATTTTTCCTAACCTATTTTAGTGCCTATTTAGGCGGGTGGATATTAGTCTATCTCAAATGGATTGGGGATTTCAGTATAAATGGAGGGACTGCGAAATCTCTCCTTGGATTCGAAGTTCGAATCAATTTAGGGATTTTAGTATAAATAGAGGGATTGCGAAATCTCTCCTTGGATTCGAAGCTGGGACTGCTGCTAGCATCGAGCCCACCCCACAGTCTTCCTCAATCCATTGTACAGACCAATGAGGTGAGAGGTATCAAGTAGAGGTGGTTGGGCAAGATGGCGAGAGTGGAAATGTTGGCGCCAAAGCAAGGTTTATTTATAGATATGTTTGTGATTTGTGGTGGTCCTCGGATGTACTTTGGTGGAGAAGAGGTGAGCAACGACGGCACCAAACCCTTATACAAAAGAGGTAAGTGTCCTTCTTCTCTTCTGGAGCCAACGTCGTTTGATTTATGATTTTCTCGGCATTGATATCTTCTTCTGATTTTTGGTATGATGCTTTCTGATTTTCGGCACTTATGAAAATTTTCTTAGAAATTAGGGGTTGATATCTATGCGATGTGATTGGTAGTTCACTTGATTTTCGGGACTGAAAATTTTCTTAAAAATTAGGGATTTGCTGCCTGGACGATGTGCATTGTAGGTCGCTAGATTTTCAAGACTGACGTGTTCTTGTAAATCTTGATGGGATGCTTTCTATGACTATGTTTTATCCATGTATGGAAATCATGAGCTCATAAATGGGATATGGATGGGTTATATGCATGTGGTCACTGAAGCCAAAATGTGTTACTTGCATGGAAATCATGAGCTTCTCTCTGTTTATAATCTACATGTGTAATTACTTCCTATGGATTCCTATAAATCTGGCCTATAGGTTAACATACAAAGATTGTTTCATCTCATTGTGGCCAAACTCATGTTACTATAGAATCATACTATTGTGTCTCACAAGTTCATGCTTCAACTGTGACATTTCAATGTATATCCTTCAAGGATGTTCATTTTAAGGATCTATATTTAAATTATCATCCAATTCAACAACTAGTCATGGATAATTTTGTATTTCTCTGTTATTTCTTTTATTCTTTGTAACTGTTTCATTTCCTATATTAACTGCAAGCAGTGTATTCTGTAAACTAGTTCAATACATGTTTTGTAAACTCCCTCTGCTCCTTTCTTGATTCCAACTAACTGTGTCATTTCCCAGCATCATATAATTTCTGTTAACTTATATTCTCATGTTATTGTCTCATGTTCTGCTCCATGTTAACTATAAATAGTGTTTTCTGTAAATAAATAAATAAATAAACTAACAATTTCCGTAGATCACTGTGTCATTTTCTTGCCCCATGTAACTGGTTCATTTCCATCTCCATGCATTTCATGATTCTTGGATGATGAGCCAGTTGGCATGGAAAGGCAGTACCCTCATGTGGCTCAAATAAATAGATTCTAATCTCTTTCATGTTTATGCTTCAACTGTGAACAATTGGTGATGCATTTTCTGTAAAGCATTGAAAGGCATGTGTGTCCAAATGGAACTTAGAGTTTCATTATAGATTTTTTTTCAGTTTCAGTACTGACTCTGAAATTGTGTTATTTCTTATATTCTATGTAGCAGTGTCATTTCCCTGTATAGTATAATTTTTGTAAAGTTGGATCCTAATCCACTTGTTTTATTTCATGTTCTATGTTAACTGTGGGTAGTCTATTTTGTAAACTGGTCCATAAGAATTTTTACAGCTTCTGTGTCAGTTCATTTATTTTAAGTAACTGTTTCATTTCCATATCTATGTGTTTCATGCTTCTTGGGCCATGAGCTTGTTGGCATGGAATGGCATTATCCTCATGTAAGTTAAATAAATAGATGTCGATCTCCTTCATGTTCATGCTTCAACGATGATATTTCAATGTATATCCCTCTAGGATTTTCATTTTTAAGGATTTTGATATATTTTATCTTCTAATTTAAGTATTTTGATATGCTTCAAGCATTTTCATTCAAGCATTCTGATTATATCATTATGATTTTGATCCCTCTAGGATTTTCATTTTCAAGGTTCTCCTTTACAGTTTCAATATAGACTATAAAACTGATGTATATCTATTCTATAAACTGGTATAGAACATCTTGTGAATTTTTTTGTCAGTTCCTTTATTTTAAGTAACTGTTTCATTTCTATGCCCCATGTAACTGGTTCATTTTCATCTCCATGTGTTTCATGCTTCTTGGATGATGAGCTTGTTGGCTCATAAACTTGCCAATACATATAAGGATGAAGTTAAGTTCGTAAACTCACTAGACTCGAATAGCCATTTCCCTCATCTCCCTAAATGAGTGATTGTCCGACGAGACGAAAGAAGGAGTGGCTTTCCCAAATAAGCCCTGTGCTCGTCCAAGGAGGGAGTTTGCTTTACCCAATTCCTCCCCTTTTTTATAACAAGGCAGAAACCATCCGTCTGGAATTTTGAAGGGCTGTTGAGAGTTCAGATAAACATAAGGGTAATCATGTTTGTCAGATAAATAGAGGGTGACGCAGTTCATATTCATGCTTCAACTGTGACATTTCAATGTATAACCCCCCAGGATTTTCATTTTGATTTTGATTTGTTTCATCTTCTGATTCAAGCATTTTCTGTTAACTTATGTTCTCATATTACTGCCTCATGTTCTACTCCATGTTAACTATATATAAACTGTGTTTTCTGAAAGCTAGGTTTTGGTTAGGTTTCAGTACAGACTCTGAAACTATTTGATTTCCTTCATGTTCTATGTAGCATTGTCATTTCCTTATATATTGTAATTTCTGTAAACTTGGATCCTAATCTACTTACTTTATTTCATGTTCTCTGTTAACTATGAGCAGTCTCTTCTGTAAACTGGTCCAAAATAATTTTGAATTTCTGTGTCGTTTCGTTTATTCTAATGAACTGGGCAGTCTACTTGATTGTCAATCATCTGGGGATTGTACTCTTTTTAGGTGGCTTATGGGTTGTGGAGTGTAGCTCAGGGCTTGTTTGGATTCAAGGATTCATTGAAGCTATCAGGTATTTCCATTTAATCATGGATTTTCTAGGAAAGAAAAATCCTCCAAAAGTTATTTTCCAAATCCACAAAATGATTGAGACTCTCAAGAGCAATAAAAGCTCTCCTCTTGAATAAATCATCCCCAAATCCCATAAATTTGTAGCTTGGTTCCTAAACAACAGGCCTTAGGATTTGCCAAATCCCTTTCCCAGGAAAATTGATAAAATTTTCAAAGGCATGAATTTAGAAATCCATATTCCCATTTTCCTGATCCCAAACAGGCTCTTAGCTTGACTGAAGCCAATAATTGAGCTGGTTAGTTTTCTATCCTCACTCTCCCAATACCATATGCCATCTTCTTTTCATTGACTTCTCTAATGGAAATTGGTGCATATGCTGAGACCAGCTGACAAGCTCTCCTAGATTTCATATTCTAGGTGCATTAGTGGATTTTGCAGTTTATTTGAGCAATTTGATTTTCTTAGAAATGCAAGAAACAAGATGCGGTTTACAAGTCCAGTGTTGAAGCCATCTTAAAAGCAGCAGGTATATGCGTCATGTCTAAAGTTGATGAATGAAGAGTCTACACTTTATCTATTTTAACAAGCAGACTGGTGACAGTCAAGCGGGCTACCCTATGTCGTTTCATTTATTCTAAGTAACTGTTTCATTTCCTATATTTTCATTTTAAAGGATTTTGATATGTTTCATCTTCTGATTCAAGCATTTTTTGTTAACTTATATTCTCATGTTACTGCCTCATGTTCTACTCCTTGTTAACTATAAACAGCGTATTCTGAAAACTAGAATTTTTACAGTTTCAGTACAAACTTTGAAACTATTTGATTTCCTTCATATTCTATGTAGCACTGTCATTTCCCTGAATATTGTAATTTCTATAAACTTAGATCCTAATCTACTTGTTTTATTTCATGTTCTTTGTTAATTGTGAGCAGTCTATTCTGTAAACTGGTACAAAATAAATTTGTTATTTCTGTGTCGTTTCGTTTATTATAAGTATCTATTTCATTTCCATGCCCCATGTAACTGGTTCATTTCCATCTCCATGTGTTTCATGCTAATCTCATTCATGTTCATGCTTCAACTGTGACATTTCAATGTATATCCCTCTAGGATTTTCATTTTCAATTATTTATATCTAAATTATCTTCTGTTTCAAGCATTTTCTGTAAAGTATTGAAAGGCATCTTCTGTTTCAACTGATTTTTTTGGTTCTAAAGAAAATGAAACTTTAAAAATAAATTATAGTTTTTTCGATTCAATGTAACTGTGTCATTAGGATATGTTTATGTGATGAAATCGTTATCTTCAATATCCAAAATTTGTGGTTTCATTCAAAATAAACTAACGTAATTCATCAAGTTCAGGCTACAAGGTTTTTTTTTTGTGGTTCTCAGAAATTTATTCCGCACGGGCCATGTTCAGTAGAATTTCGGGTATGTATTCGGGCATCTACATTTCTACTAATGACTAAATTATTTTTATTTCCATTCACTACTATCACTTTCTCAAACACATTGTAATTTCATATCAGTTTTAGTGAAACGTTTGGATATATGTTGTAAATATAACATTTCATTTGTCAAAATGCTTTGAGGCTCTGATCTATATTTCATCACTAGATGAAGAGATGGAAAGGTCTATTGTCGTTCAAGCGATGACAGCTTGTATAGCAGCTATTGGGGAATACTGTCGCATATACATGTTCAAACAATTGGCACGACACAGCGATGATGAGCGGGCGAGGCTCATCAACTCTATCATTCGAGCCACTGATAGGGATCGTGTAACTTAACTTAGGATAACTCGAGATGCTTTTTTAAAAAAAAAATTATGTTCTAAACTATGCAAGAAGACACATCTGCACGATACTCGTAATATGAGTCTTGAAAAACAGCTGGTTATTTCCCTACACATCATGGGCCATAACGTTCGTAATCGAGTAATAAGACACATATTTATTTGATTAAGTGAAACCGTTAGCCGCCACTTTCATCGTGCATTAATTGTCTTTCTATCAATGTACCCCGAGTTCGTTAAAAAGCACGGATCAAAAACACCCTCTGAGGTCCAAACAAATATAAATTGGGCTGCGTACTTTCACATATCATTTTGATTGAATGCTAATGTATATTTATATTGTTATTCACTTACATCTATTAATAAGTCTGTCCCTAAATGAAATTTGATTAAATGCATTTAGGATTGTGTCGGTACAATTGATGGGACACATATACCTGCTCATGTCCAAACAACCGATCATGCGAGCTTTCGCAATTGGAAAGTGGTCCTCTCTCAAAACATATTTGTGGAATGTTCATTTGATATGAATTTTTTATATGTATTAGCCAGTTGGGAAGGTTCTTCTTCAGATGCGAGGGCACTACATAACGCTTTGACCCAATCTGATGATCTCTTACTTGTCCCACATGGTAGTAGTAATATGTTCAAAGATTACTCATCTGATTAATATTTATGAATGATTCAATTATCCACTTAATAGAACATTCATTCAAATATGTAGGAAAATATTATGTTGTTGACGCTGGATACGCTCATTCACCCAGTTTTATGGCTTCATACCAAGGCGTTCAATACTACTTACAAGAATATCGAACCGGGAGAGCACCTGTAAACATGTAGTTGTTTAATTACCGACATGCACAACTGTGCAATGCCATCGAGTGTTGTTTTGGTGTTATGAAATGCAGATTTTCCTATTGAAGATAGCAATGCAGTATGAATTTCACACATAAGTGAAAATTGTGATAGCCTGTTGTGTCTTACATAATTTCATAAGAATCGAAAATTAGTCTTATCAAGATCTACAAGACGCTTGTATACCTATAGCTGATGTGGAGAGTAACCCAACATTGCATAAGGTATCAATGAATGATGAAAGGTAATGGTTGCTGAGAGTTACTTAGTGAGAGAAGGAAGCGTGGATTAAAGTACGTAGTGATATTGCAACTCGAATGTGGGCAGATGCGCAACAGAATAGTAGGAGTAGATAGTTGAATTATTTATAGTTATTTTATGTAATCTATATAACCAAAACATTATCTGTTTTATATCTCATAATATTAAGTACTTATCATTGGAATTATGGTTTCAAAAAAATTTAGAATACAATTCCAAATAAGTATGTCCAATTTCTGATTCTTCTTACTACCGTCATGTAAATTCTAACCTTGTGGGTTGACATTAGATGAGCTTTATCTATACTTGACACGTGTTGCATGCGTAGGTGGAATGTCAGACTTTTAGTCAAATGATACATCGACACCGACACAGTCGCTGGTTAAAATACAAGTGCTCCCAACTGGATGTTCTCTATGGGGAAAGACGGTGAAATCCCTAGCCGAGCCTCTATCTCGAGCAACAAAAATCAAATGGAGTGGAGCAATGGATCAAGGACTATTCGACACATTACTCAAACAGGTTACATTGGGATGTAAAGCTGACAATGGTTTTAAAAGCTATGAGCTAACAGTCTTAGAGGAGGAGTGAATAGGACTATGCCAAATAAAAATTTCAAGGTATTGAAATAATAAATAAATCAAAATAAATCACTGATCTCAATATCAGTAGTATTGAGAAATTGATTCAAACTTAGTTCATAAGACAACCTTACACCAAAAATAAAAGTTTAGGTAGGACAACTTGATTTCATGAACGAAGTAATGATCAGGATCACAAACTAAGCAAGAGACAAGAGAGCTATCTATTACAAGCATTCACCACACAAGCATAAACAAATTACAATCATTCACCACAGATACAAAACTTAAATCATTCACCACAAACACCAAGAGTTATACTGGTTTGGTGTGTACACCATGTTCACTCCCCAAGTGTAGGGTTGTGATGTAGTAATAACTCGGTAAGACCGAGGTCAAATCCCAAGGGACTGAAACCTGTACGTTATCTAAAACTAACTAGAACTAGAACTAGAATGAGATATAATCTAAATCAAATAGAAATTAATGGAATAATGATGGAATAATTATCTAAAACTTATGAAAATCAGAGATAGAAAACTAGGGATTCAGAGGATCCACTTGTTTAGATCAGGGAGATCTTATGCCTGCATCAAAATTCATGAAAATTAACCGAACTGTCATTGATATAGTTTTCAAGAGATGAAAGGTATATGAATTAGAGTGGATTCCATCACCAAACCATGCCCATGAGACTATGGCAAACAACAGAATTAAACTAATTGCCAACCAATTAACATGCTATGAAGGTTAGGAAGGGTACCATCATCCGCCCATGCCTAAGAGACTATGGTGAACAACAGGGCTTCCTGGCGTCATAAACATTAAAAGAAAAAGAACATGCTCAAAGCCATTGCAGACCCATTGCAATTTTAGTCACAACAGATCATTAAAGACTAAAACTATTCCCTTAACTAAAATCATCATTCATTCAGTCTAGACAAAAGGCACAAGTAAGGTCTCTCCCATCATGCCACAAGCTTCACCTCTTAGCCCTAACTAAGAGGTTTAGCCACTCATGAATGAGCTGAACGTATTAAAATAAAATAAAATAAAAATAAAAGAAAAAAAATAAACTCTACTGCTCCAAGTCCCTGCCAAGTCAAGCCCCCTTGCTCTTCCTCCAAACTGATCCTCTGTCCACGTCCACCCCCAGCTTTCCCTGCATCTCCCCCTTTTATAGCAGCTAGAGTCGGTCAGTGCACAAGGAGGTCAGCTAGGTCTTCCACACAAGAGGCGGTGCGTAGCTTTTATGCATAGAAACAAAAGGGACTGCGCTGGTTTCCTGATGGAATCTACTCCTTCCACTGCTGATGAAATCCACTCCGTCCACTGCATTCACCTCGAAAAACCTGATGGGAATCACTGTTTTCATATCAACTTCGGTGTGGTCTACAAATGTTTTCGTTGCACCGTCAATCCGATGTTTGAATGGAAGAGATTCCATATTCTTGAATTCTTCAAATTCCGTCAGCTAGGCCTTAGTAAGTGTAAGACCCGTATCTTAGTCCGTACCATTATATAGACTTCCGCGGTCTTATCGGTAGAATTTTGGCAACCTTCGACCCTTAACCTATATTTACGCATGACCCTGATTTATATGCTGTCAACCTTATCGACTCAACCCAAGACCATTACCATAGCGAGCGCGCCATCGCTGCGGTTCTGATGCCGCGACTTGCCCGCCGAGGCGATACCCTGGTCAAGAGATGTGGGCCAAAGTTCGGTGCGAGGAAAATGCCGCGCGTTGAGAAACCCAAGAGAATCTCTACGATGTGTCACATTAATCCCATCAATCAATCAATCCATCAATCCATCACATGTCAAGTACATGTTAAGTACACATCACTTTCACCCTCTCCCATGCAAGCCACAAAAGTCCTCCATGCCCATACCTTTCTTACACAAATACCTCAAAAGTCAACAAAGGTGTCTTACACACCCATCACCACATCCATCCATCACACACTCTCTCTCTCTCTCTCCCTTTACAACTCCTTCTCTTTTTCTCATTTTCAAAAGAAATCCAAAGGAGAGAACCCTCCATACGTATGAACTCTCTAAGCTTTCCCAAACTTCAAGTGTGGCCCACTTTCCTACCCCATTATCTCTCATCCTAGCCATCTATTCCTCATCTTCTCTATTGAAGTTGAAGCTAAGGTGCCAAGGAACCCATAGGAGCAAGAAGATCGGACGGTGGGTGCATGATCATAGTAGTTTTCCTTATTTTTGAGATGGGCCAAGTGAGGCCAACCGATCAATGGTTTGGATCTCATTTGGGACCCTAAGATGTGGCCGATGGCCCACTTTGATCATCATGATCATCCATGAAGGGGCCATTCTCCATGGACCCCATCATGAGTTTTTTTCATTACATTTAAAGGTCATCTAGACCGTCTAAATTGGTGGAGAAAGGATCTCCACCGTTGGATTTGATTTTGTTAGATTTATGTGTAAAGGGACCCGTTTTATTGTTCGATCTCTTCAAGGGAGGGCTCATAGTGGAGGAGCCCTCCATTACAAGCCTGTCCCACTTTCCATCTCTCTCTCCCTTCTCATTTCAATTTTTTTATTATTTTATTTTATTTTATGTCATTATATATGGTTGTGTGGCCCACTTGGATGGACCCCACTAGGATGCATGTTTTGGATCCAATCCATTTTTAGATGGAGCCCACCTTGTATGTGCATGGAGTAGCCATGTGATGGCCCACCTAATCAGGGCCCACTATTATATTTTTTTTTAAAAGGCCAAACTGTCCAGCGTCTGGGACGCTCGACGTCCCTGTATATATATAAAAAAAAGGGGCTTTTGAGGTGAGCCACTTGCATAGGCCCCACCTTGATGTATATATCCAATCCAAGCCGTCCATCCTCTTACCCACATCGTTTTAACTGTTGAGTAAAAGAATGGGGCTGATCTGAATATCCGGTGGGCCATAGCATGGGGAACATTGGCAGTTACCATTAAGAAATTTTCTGGTGTTTCTATGCACCGAAAAAAATTCGAACTTCGGACTCTTTTTGTCTGTTATGAGCCGTAGAACTCTATGGCTGGAGTGGATTCCTAGGTAGCGGGCCCCACACATAATTTTTGGTAAAAAAAATATAGAGAAGAGGAAGGGAAGCAGCGTTGTTGCTTATGTCAGACAGGCAGTAGGCGCTGCCTGTAGTGCTGATGCCGAGTGGGCGTCCCAGCAGCCACCCACGGTTGCTTCCGTGGGCCCCACCATGATGTATATGTTTGATCCACGCCGTTCATGAGGTGGGTCCCCTCCTCAGGTAGGCCCCCTCCAAATTTCAGCTCGATCTAAAACTCAGGTGGCCCACATCATAGGAAACAGTGGGATCGCACCTATACCATTGAAATTCATTTTTGGGCCCACAGAAGTTTTGGATCGATCTGAAATTTGTATTTTCACTTCATCCAGGTCTGAGTAACCCTATGAGTGGGTTAAATTTCAAATAAACATTGGGGTGGGCCCCAGTTGGAGCCCACAGTGATATATGTCTTATTTCCACCGTCCGAAGCCCACCTTGTTATTTGTGTTGTTCCCTCACCGTCCAGCGGACGGTGGAGCTGGAGCCCACCTCGTGGTGTTTTATCCGCGTTGTCCATCCCTGGACGGTGGGCCCCACCATGTTTTATGTGTTATATCCACTCCATTCATTTGGAACGGTGGGACTTACCCCTGACCGTGACCCTATGAATGGTTTGGATTGCAAATAAACATTGCAGTGGGCCCAAGGTCCACGTGACCTTATGAAAAGATTGGGTTGCAAATAAATATTGCAGTGGGCCCTATAAACAGTTTGGATTGCAAATAAACATCACGTTGGGCCCCAGTTTGGATGGAAATAAACATCATGTTGGGCCCAGTTTGGATGGAAAATAAACACTTTGTTAGGCCCATGGGATTGGACCCATTTGTTGCATTTTAAAGCCCATGGAAGGAGGCCCATTTGATTTGTATAAGGCCTATGGGTTAGGCCCATTTGATTATATAAGGCCTATGGGTTAGGCCCATCTGATATATATAAGGCATAGGGGTTTAGGCCCACTTTGATATACGTGTAAGGCCTATGGGTTAAGGCCCATTTGACGTACATATGGGGTCCAATTGATGTGGCCATTTGTTGCATATAAGACCCATGAGATTAGGCCCATTGAATGCAATCTAAGGCCCACGGGTTATGACCCATTGCAATGCACATAAGGCCAATTGGTGCAGCCCATTTACGTGGCTCATTTGATGAATAAAAGGCCCACATGATATGATCCATTTGATGCATTTAAGGCCCAAAGGGACATACCTAAAGTCCATTGCAATGTGTAATCCTAATACGGGTTATGTAACGATGTTTACGGCGATCGTGCCTTGGGAGCAATGTTGGTTTGACGTCCACATTGCGAGCATAATGTTGGTTGGATGTCCACATTACGACTCTCCCTAGGGCCCATTGATAGGCCGTAATTATTGTGTAGGCCCATCTACGTTGTAAGGATAATTCATTACTTTGTAACATGTTTAGTATAATTCCGTTACTCATACCTATACACATCATATGTATGCTTGATATGAGGAATGTTTGATTACCGCATAAGCCGTTGGGCCGAGACATTTACGAAACTTCATATGTGATAGAGCTTCCCACATGAGCGCATGGTGCGCACAAGATTGCTGCATGATTGAATAGTATGATTCATGCATTTCGCATTGAGTGATGTGGTTACTGTACGCCCGAGCTACATCGGGGCCGTAGCCTCCACAGATGCATCGTGGTTGGCAGGATTGGATACCAAAAATTTCATTCTACATGGGGTGCTATAAATATCCCTAGGTGAAAGTCTCTAAACCCTTATGGTACCAAGAGGTTGCTCCAACGTCTAAACCGAGTGGGTAGATGAGTGTTGAGTGCCGATTACTAGACGGTTACACTCTCCACTGTGTTGTGGTCGGTTGGAAGGGGGTGCGGCCTTACCTGCCGGAGTGTAGGGGGCAATGCTAGGCTGAGTTTGACCAGCTCGAGGAATGGGTCCGCTATTGACGAGTCGTGCCCGATATTGGCAGATGGATAGTGAGGTCTCTTCTACTTACCTTATCACGTGTGATGTGGCGGCGATCTGGTTTAGAGTGTACTAGACCCCGATGATACCCCAGATTTGAGCTGTATTGATATGTGGACTTAGATGAGGATTGTATGTTTAACTTGCATCTTGCATCCCATAGCCTTGGTACGGCTCATGACATTATGGATCCATCTGCATACTCTGCATTACTCTGATATTGCATGATCATATTACTATCTTGCGCACACACTTTCACCACCCTCTAAGCTTTCTATAAGCTTATGCACGACCGTTACGTGCAGGTGACGTTGGTGCGCAATAGCGCTGAGGCAGGAGCACGTTGCAGAATATTTTAGAGTTTTTGTTCTTTACCATTGTATTTTCTTTTATGCTCATTGTACTTGTAAAGTTTTTGATCATAGTGGAAATGTAATGGAGTTCTTGGTTGTTGTTTGTGGGTTATGCCTTTGGTTGTGCTCATTACAAATCAAACTGACGTTGAAAAATTCTCCCCGTAGCATCCCAGGATCGGAACCTGGCGAATGGGAGCTGGGAGCCGAGAACGAGGTTCTACGGGGGCTGTCGGCGCCGAATTCGGCAATCGGGAATTCTGTGAGCCCGGTTTTTGAGTTTGGGGCATGACAGAAGTTAGTATCAGAGCATAACTTGGGAATAATCGAGAACAACATTACATATTTGCTATGAGTGTAGAATGGCTAAGTCCTGAAGTTCGGATAGCTTCGTGATCTTCCATTACAGACCTTTAACGTGCGTGCCTTCAAGAATTTTGAAGTTGATAGGCGCCTTCACTCTTTCTTGTAAGATATGGCGCGTGAGAGAGTTACCCGATCGACTCCCGCACCACCACCTGAGGATCCCGCTCCACCACCTGCGGCTCATGCATGACCACCTACGATGCATGTTCCTGAGTATCCTGCTCCTCCACCAGAGATTTCTACTGCTCATCCTGAGTATCCTGCTCCTCCACCAGAGACCGGAGCGGAGCCGACCGTATCCGTGAGTGCCTCTCAGTTGTAGCAGATGTTACAGGCTGTGACAGATGCACTCCATTGGCAGGACAGGCAGCCAGTTGTTTCACCAGCACAGGTAGAGCAGGATCGTGCTAGTGCTCTTTTTCGTGACTTTCGACAGCTCGATCCCCCGCGTTTCCAGGGTGAGCCAGACCCGACGGTAGCTGAGAGATGGCGCGCCGATGTGGAGAAGGTATTTGAGATTATGGGATGTACGGCCGAGCGGCGAGTTCGATTAACCGTATTTCTTCTCCATGGTGAGGCTGAGCACTGGTGGACATCAGTTTCTCGAGCAGCAGGCGCCGACTTTGTATGGACATGGGAGATTTTGTGGATCGGTTTGACCGACAGTACTTCCCTGATCACATCCAACGATAGCGAGCGTTGAAGTTCGAGGCCCTGGTGCAAGGCGATATGACCGTGGCCCAGTACGCGGCTCGTTTTGTTACACTGTCTAGATTTGCACTATATCTAGTCGATGATGAGGGGCGAAGAGCCCGCTGCTTCGAGGACAGCTTACGTTACGGTCTTTGCAGCCGTGTGATTGGGCATGAGCTTTCAACTTTTGAGGAAGTGGTGCGGAAGGCCGAGATCTTCGAGACTGAGTGGGCCGATTCTCAGTCTGATCGCGGTCAGAGGAGAACCGGAAGAGGCAGGCTTCTTCCAGTGATTCCCAGCAGCGTCGACCACAGCAGCAGAGGAGTACAGTCGTCCAGCCTTCCGAGCACCAGCAGCACCTTCGACACCTCCACCACCACCTCCTAGACAGTTCACCGGCACTTGTTTTAGGTGCGGTGCGACGGGACACCGTTCATGGGAGTGTCTCAGCCCCCAGCAGCAGTAGAGAGGTCCACAGCAGCAGAGGTCTCCACAGCAGTAGAGACCCCCACAGCAGCAGCGACAGCAGCCCCCACCACAGAGGCCACCTCAGCAGCAGCATCAGCATCAGCCTTAGAGGCCGCAGCAGCAAAGGTAGCAGTTTCGACCGCCTCAGCGACCCCATCAGTAGCAGCAGTACGCTCAAAGGGGACAGACACCTCCCCAGCCGGCTCAGGCTAGATCTATGTGGCTCAGCAGGATCCGCAGTCATCTGGAGGAGTTGTTGAGGGTATACTTTCAGTTTCTGTATGCATTACACGTGTGTTGTTTGATTCTGGTGCATCGCACTCTTTTATGGCCGAGAACTTCTGCCGATCGACCGGCTTACCTTTGGAGTCTTTTGGTGAGAGCCTATCGGTATCGACTCCCTTAGGGAGGACTGCAGTGTTGGGCTGATTTTGCTCGTCTTGCCCTGTTCTAGTTGGGGATATCTTTTTGCCTGCCAATATGTTTATGTTGCAGATCTCCGAGTTCGACTTCATCCTAGGCATGGATTGGCTCGCCGAGTACTATGCCATTTTAGACTGCGCCGCGAGGATAGTCACGTTTTGTATACCCGGCGTGCCGCAGTTCCAGTTCGTTGCTGAGCCCAAAGGAGATCGGTTGTCTTGTTTGATGTCTTATGCCATGGAGGAGCCTATAGTTATGTGCATCGATCAGTTGCCCGTGGTTTGCGATTTTCCTGATGTGTTTCAGGAGATTCCAGGATTACCGCCTCGTCGACTCACCGAGTTTCAGATCGATCTCATGCCTGGTACCACGCCTATTTCGAAGGCCCCGTATCGCATGGCACTGTTGGAGTTACTGGAACTGCAGAAGCAGTTGGACGAGTTGCGAGAGTTGAGTTTTATTCGTCCGAGCAGTTCACCATGGGGAGCGCCGGTACTCTTCGTAAAGAAGAAGGATGGCTCGTTGAGGCTCTACGTTGACTACCGCGAGCTCAACAAAGTCACGATCAAGAACAAGTACCCGCTCTCTAGGATTGATGATTTGTTCGACCAGCTGCAGGGAGCACAGTTCTTTTCGAAGATTGACCTGTGTTCCGGTTATCATTATATTCGGGTCCGAGATGAGGACATTCCGAAGAAGGCATTCAGGACGCGTTACGGTTATTTTGAGTTTCAGGTCATGTCCTTTGGACTGACCATTGCACCCGCGGTCTTCATGCAGCTGATGAACGAGGTCTTCCACCCTTATCTCGATCAGTTTGTTGTAGTCTTCATCGACGACATTCTGATCTATTCGAGGACTCGTGAGGAGCATGAGCAGTACTTGGAGATTACCTTGCAGACCCTCCGTGCACACCAGTTGTATGCGAAGCTGGAGAAGTGCGAGCTCTGGCAGGAGGAGGTGAAGTTCCTCGGTCACGTGGTGACGAGGGAGGGTGTCGCAGTGGACCCCTCGAAGGTCGAGGTAGTGCGTCAGTGGGGCCAGCCCACGACTGCGATAGAGATCCATAGTTTCCTTGGTTTGGCGAGCTATTATCGACGTTTCATTGAGGGTTTTTCTCGTATTGCAGCCCCACTGATCAGGTTGACTCGGAAGGGCGAAGAATTTATTTGGAGTGACGCCTGCGAGCGAGCATTCACGGAGTTGAAGGATCGCCTGACGTCCGCTCCTATCCTCACTCTTCCCTCTGGGAGTGACAGATTTATTGTATTCACTGATGCCTCGCATATTGGTTTGGGTGCTGTCCTGATGCAGCACGGGAGACCAGTGGCCTTTGCGTCTCGTCAGCTCAAGTTTCATGAGCTGAACTATCCTACACATGATCTGGAGCTGGCTGGAGTTATCTTCTCACTGAAGGTGTGGAAGCACTATCTTTATGGGGTTAGGTTTGAGCTCTTCTCTGATCACAAGAGCTTGAAGTACCTCTTCTCGCAGTCTGAGTTGAATATGAGACAGAGGCGCTGGATGGAGCTCTTAAAAGACTATGATTTCGATCTCCAGTACCACCCGGATAAGGCAAACGTGGTGGCAGATGCCCTCAGCCGTCAGCCACGAGGCCTAGTGGTGCATATGATGATTCAGGAGTGGCGGATGCTTGAGGATATCGCAGCGTATGATTTTGAGTTCGGCCTGCAGTCTTCCATCGTATAGTTATCGAGCCTGTCGATTCAACCCTCTCTTGTAGCTAGGGTGATTAAGGCTCAGCAGGCTGATTAGTCGTTGCAGAGTTATATGGCTGAGGCGGCATCTGAGGGTCAGGCAGATTGACAGATTGGTATAGACGGTGGACTTCTCTTCAGAGGTCGATTATATGTCCCGGATATTCTAGAGTTGGGCAGAGATCTTATGACCGAGGCACATCGATCGTGATTTTCTATCCACCCTGGCTCGACGAAGATGTACCGTGACATGAGGCGACAGTATTTTTGGGCGGGAATGAAGCGCCAGATTGTCAGTTTTATGGCCGAGTGTGACACGTGCCAGCGTGTCAAGGCCGATCATCAGAGACCTCCAGGTCTATTGCAGCCGTTGAGCGTCCCGATGTGGAAGTGGGAGCACATGTCGACTGATTTCATTATGGGTTTGCCGAGGACTGATGAAGTCGGTACATTTGGGTTGTTGTGGATCGTCTGATGAAGTCGGCACATTTCCTTGCGATGCGTGTGACTTGGTCTATGGACCGGCTTGCGAGATTATTCATCGAGGAGATTGTGAGACTGCATGGAGTTCCAGTCTCGATCGTTTCTAACCGAGACTCGAGTTTCACGTCTCAGTTTTGGAAGAGCTTTCAGCGAGCGATGGGGACTGATTTGTAGCTCAGCATCGTGTACCATCCGCAGACCGATGGCCAGACCGAGAGGGTCAACCAGATCCTCAAGGATATGCTTCGGGCTTGCGAGATTGATTTCGGGGTAGCTGGGATGAGCATCTATGATTGGTTGAGTTTGCGTATAATAACAGCTATCAGGCGACCATCGGTATGGCTCCTTTTGAGGCATTATATGGCAGACCATACAGATCACCGAGTTGTGGACCGAGGTTGGAGAGCGTCGTCTCCTAGGTCCTGAGCTTGTGCTGGAGACGTCAGAGGCTATTGACATCATCAAGCAGAGGATGCACATAACTCAGAGCCGATAGAAGAGTTTTGCTGATCGACGGTGTCGTCCCTTGGAGTTTGAGGTAGGGGACCATGTGTATCTCAAGGTCTTGCCCATGAAGGGCGTAGTTAGATTCTGAGCGAAGGGCAAGCTTGCCCCGAGATTCATAGGACCTTTTGAGATCACTGGGTGCATTGGCGCTGTGGCCTATCAACTTGCCTTGCCATCACAATTTTCTGACGTCCATGACGTTTTTCACGTGTCCATATTGAGGAAGTGTGGGTCAGACATAGTTCCCGTTATTGATTGACAGTCGTTTGAGGTTCGTGAGGATGCTTCTTACATTGAGCAGCCAGACCGTATCCTTGATCGGAAGGAGCAGGTCCTCAGAACCAAGGTCATTCCGTTGGTGAAGGTTCAGTGGGGTCACCATTCTGTAGAGGAGGCTTCATGGGAGCATGAGGCCTAGATTCAAGACGTTATCCTCATCTCTTTGATGGTTGATCATGTATTGTATTTTGTATGCTATCTCTGATTCTATATGATGATGTTATGTCTCTTCTTCATCATGAGTTATGCCTAGTTGCGATGATTGTGTAAATTTTGAGGACAAAATTTTTATTAGGAGGGGAGAGCTGTAAGACCTGTATCTTATTCCGTACCGTTCTGTAGACCTCCGCGGTCTTACCGGTCGAATTTCGATAACCTTCGACCCTTAACCAATATTTACGCACGACCCTAATTCATATGCCGTCAACGTGTATTGACTCAACCCAAGGCCATTACCATAGTGACCACGCCATCGCTGCGGTTCTAATACCGCGACTTGCGCGCCGAGGCGATACCCTGGTCAAGAGATGTGGGCTAATGTTCGATGTGAGAAAAACGCAGCGCGTTGCGAAACCCAAGAGAATCTCTACGAAGTGTCACATCAATCCCATCAATCTCATCAATCAATCAATCCATCAATCCATCACATGTCAAGTACATGTTAAGTACACATCACTTTCACCCTCTCCCAAGCAAGCCACAAAAGTCCTCCATGCCCATACCTTTATTACACAAATACCTCAAAAGTCAACAAAGGTGTCTTACACACCCATCGCCACATCCATCCATCACTCTATCTCTCTCCCTTTACAACTCCTTCTCTCTTTCTCATTTTCAAAAGAAATCCAAAGGAGAGAACCCTCCATACATATGAACTCTCTAAGCTTTCCCAAACTTCAAGTGTGGCCCACTTTCCTGCTCCATCATTTCCCATCTTAGCCATCTATTCCTCATCTCCTCCATTGAAGTTGAAGCTAAGGTGCCAAGGAACCCATAGGAGCAAGAAGATCGGACGGTGGGTGCATGATCATAGTAGTTTTCCTTATTTTTGAGATGGGCCAAGTGAGGCCAACCGATCAATGGTTTGGATCTCATTTGGGACCCTAAGATGTGGCCGATGGCCCACTTTGATCATCATGATCATCCATGAAGGGGCCATTCTCCATGGACCCCATCATGAGTTTTTTTCATTACATTTGAAGGTCATCTAGACCGTCTAAATTGGTGGAGAAAGGATCTCCACCATTGGATTTGATTTTGTTAGATCTATGTGTAAAGGGACCCATTTTATTGTTCGATCTCTTCAAGGGAGGGCTCATAGTGCCGGAGCCCTCCATTACAAGCGTGTCCCACTTTCCATCTCTCTCTCCCTTCTCATTTCAATTTTTTTATTATTTTATTTTATTTTATGTCATTATATATGGTTGTGTGACCCACTTGAATGGACCCCACTAGGATGCATGTTTTGGATCCAATCCATTTTTAGATGGAGCCCACCTTGTATGTGCATGGGGTAGCCATGTGATGGCCCACCTAATTAAGGGCCTCCACCATATTTTTTTTTAAAAGGCCAAACCGTCCAGCGTCTAGGACGCTGGACGTCCCTGTATAAAAAAAAAAAAAGAAGGTGCTTTTGAGGTGAGCCACTTGCATAGGCCCCACCTTGATGTATATATCCAATCCAAGCCGTCCATCCTCTTACCCACATCGTTTTAACCGTTGAGTAAAAGAATGGGGCTGATCTGAATATCCGGTGGGCCATAACATGGGGAACATCGGCGGTTACCATTGAGAAATTTTCTGATGTTTCTATGCACCCAAAAAAATTATAACTTTGGACTCTTTTTGTCTATTACGAGCCGTAGAACTCTATGGCTGGAGTGGATTCCCAGGTAGCGGGCCCCACACATGATTTTCGGCAAAAAAAAATATAGAGAAGAGGAAGGGAAGCAGCGTTGCTGCTTGTGTCAGACAGGCAGCAGGCGCTGCCTGTAGCGCTGACGCCGAGCTGGTGTCCCAGCAGCCACCCACGACTGCTGCCGTGGGCCCCACCATGACGTATATGTTTGATCCACGTCGTTCATGAGGTGGGTCCCCTCCTCAGGTGGGCTCCCTCCAAATTTCAGCTCGATCTAAAACTCAGGTGGCCCACACCATAGGAAACAGTGGGATCGCACCTATACCATTGAAATTCATTTTTGGGCCCACAGAAGTTTTGGATTAATCTGAAATTTGTATTTTCACTTCATCCAGGTCTGAGTAACCCTATGAGCGGGTTGAATTTCAAATAAACATTGGGGTGGGCCCCACTTGGAGCCCACAGTGATATATTTTTCTTATTTCCACTGTCCAGGCGGACGGTGGAAGCCCACCTTGTTATTTGTGTTATTCCCTCACCGTCCAGCGGACGGTGGAAGCCCACCTTGTTATTTGTGTTGTTCCCTCAAAGTCCAGCGGACGGTGGAGCTGGAGCCCACCTTGTGGTGTTCTGTCCGCGTCGTCCATCCCTGGACGGTGGGCCCCACCATGTTTTATGTGTTATATCCACGCCATTTATTTGGAACGGTGGGACTTACCCCTGACCGTGATCCTATGAATGGTTTGGATTGCAAATAAACATTGCAGTGGGCCCAAGGTCCACGTGACCTTATAAAAAGATTGGGTTGCAAATAAATATTGCAGTGGGCCCTATAAACAGTTTGGATTGCAAATAAACATCACGTTGGGCCCCAGTTTGGATGGAAATAAACATCATGTTGGGCCCAGTTTGGATGGAAAATAAACACTTAGTTAGGCCCATGGGATTGGGCTCATTTGATGCATTTTAAAGCCCATGGAAGTAGGCCCATTTGATTTGTATAAGGCCTATGGGTTAGGCTCATTTGATTATATAAGGCCTATGGGTTAGGCCCATCTGATATATATAAGGCATAGGGGTTTAGGCCCACTTTGATATACGTGTAAGGCCTATGGATTAAGGCCCATTTGACGTACATATGGGGTCCAATTGGTGTGGCCATTTGTTGTATATAAGACCCATGAGATTAGGCCCATTGAATGCAATCTAAGGCCCACGGGTTATGACCCATTGCAATGCACATAAGGCCCATTGGTGAAGCCCATTTACGTGGCTCATTTGATGAATAAAAGGCCCACATGATATGGCCCATTTAATGCATTTAAGGCCCAAAGGGACGTACCTAAAGTCCATTGCAATGTGTAATCCCAATACGGGTTATGTAACGATGTTTATGGCGATCGTGCCTTGGGAGCAATGTTGGTTTGACGTCCACATTGCGAGTATAATGTTGGTTGGATGTCCACATTACGACTCTCCCTAGGGCCCATTGATAGGCCGTAATTGTTGTGTAGGCTCATCTACGTTGTAAGGATAATTCATTACTTTGTAACATGTTTGGTATAATTCCGTTACTCATACCTATACATATCATATGTATGCTTGATATGAAGAATGTTTGATCACCGCATAAGCCGTTGGGTCGACACATTTACGAAACTCCATATGTGACGGAGCTTCCCACATGAGCGCATGGTGCGCACAAGATTGCTGCATGATTGAATAGTATGATTCATGCATTTCGCATTGAGTGATGTGGTTACTGTACGCCCTAGCGACATCGGGGTCGTAGCCTCCACAGATGCATCGTGGTTGGCAGGATTGGATATCAAAAATTTTGTTCTACATGGGGTGCTATAAATATCTCTGGGTGAAAGTCCCTAAACCCTTATGGTACCAAGAGGTTGCTCCAACGTCTAGACCGAGTGGGTAGATGAGCGTTGAGTGCCGATTACCAGACGGTTACGCTCTCCACTGTGTCACGGTCGGTTGGAAGGGGGTGCGGCCTTACTCGCCCGAGTGTAGGGGGCAATGCTAGGCTGAGTTTGACCAGCTCGAGGAATGGGTCCGCTATCGACGAGTCGTGCCTGATATTGGCAGACGGATAGTGAGGTCTCTTCCACTTACCTTATCGCACGCGATGTGGAGGCGATCTGGTTTAGAGTGTACTAGACCCCGGTGATATCCCAGATTTGAGCTGTATTGTTATGTGGACTTATATGAGGATTGTATGCTTGACTTACATCTTGCATCGCATAGCCTTAGTACGGCTCATGACATTATGGATCCATCTGCATACTCTGTATTACTCTGATATTGCATGATCATATTACTACCTCACGCACACACTTTCACCACCCTCTAAGCTTTCTATAAGCTTATGCACGACCGTTGCGTGCAGGTGACATTGGGGCGCAGCAGCGCTGAGGCAAGAGCACATTGCAGAATATTTTGGAGTTTTTGTTCTTTACCATTGTATTTCCCTTTATGCTCATTGTACTTGTAAAGTCTTTGATCATAGTGGAAATGTAATGGAGTTCTTGGTTGTTGTTTGTGGGTTATGCCTTTGGTTGTGCTCATTATAAATCAAATTGACGTTGACAAATCCTCCTCGTAGCATTCCAGGATCGAAACCTGGTGAATGGGAGCTGGGAGTCGAGAACGGGGTTCTACGGAGGCTGTCGACACCGGATTCGGCAATCGAGAATTCTGTGAGCCCGATTTCTGAGTTTGGGGCGTGACAGTAAGCTAGACCGTGGGAGCCTAACAGACAGTCCAGATTCAACTGTTGATTCCTGATGGTGGCCCACAATAATTTTCCGCAAGCTCTGTTGCGGAACAGAGCTTGCGTAGGACGCTGTGATGGTCGGTGCGCCCCACAGTGCTGTTTTTTTATGCAATCCACCCCGTCCATCGTAATCACGTCGAGAAACCGTCCGGGAAGGGTGTAATTTGGAGTGAAATCGGTGCGACCCACTTGATCTTTTGTTTCACCGTCCATCTTGCTTTCAACGGCCAGGATGTTCCACTAGCTTGCATGGGACCAGAAGATCACCTAGGTAAGGGTCTTGGCCGTCTCTTGAGACAATTTAACGGTTTGGATCATTGAAACAGATGATTAGTGGGGCCCACAACGTAAATCAACATCAGACAGCGTAGACGCTGTTGCTGCATTTAGTAAATTTGGAAGAAAGAATCGGTCAAGGGTCTATTTGACCGATTCTTTATTGTCGTGCATGGTCGTGCACTTGTGCACTATGCACACTCGTGCTCAAATGGGGTCCACTATGTTACTTATCTAAAGTCTGCTCCGTTCATTCTCTTTGTCACATCCTTTAATCCGTCAAGGACAATTTTGAAGCATATCCAAGTAGCAGGTGGGCCACGCTTAGTGAATTAATGGGCTGATCTGTCCGTTAGGCCACTTCCACAGGGATCCAATGGTTGAAATTCGACGTGTACGGTTAATTTAGGGTCTTCAGGCCATGTATATAGTTTCAAGCCGAACGGATGACGGGAACCTTATGATCTTGCATTCTGGACGTCTTTCGGGCCACTTGAGCCTCAATTTCTCAGTTTTCTTGAATCTCAGGCGTGAAATTCCGTTGATCTTGGTCCCCTGGAATCTGTCCCTTGCCTTGGTGTCTTCATATCTTTAAATCCATGCTTTAAGCGCCTTTTTTCCAGTCCAGACTCTTAAAGTCACCTTGCAACACAAGCACAGGTAAATCGGCCTATAAACAGTATCATGCTCGTAAATTCAGACAATAAATGGGATCTGATATGCAATATTTGACCCTCAACATACCAACTATTCTCAAACAACCAGACCTACTCTACTCCCAATAATCACAACCCACATGATATTGATGTTCACTAAAAAATAAAGTTTTTACAAGTTCACCTTCAAACCTGAACAGTTGTGATTTTAAAAGAGCTGTCACAAACAAAACCCCATGCTGAGATTTTCTAGCTATTACGGTCAAAACTAATGCAAAAGATTTACTAGATATCTCAAAGAAACTAAAAACAAAAGTATAGAATAATACTTATCTTCTCTTTAAAGATGTTCTTTATGTAGCTCGTATAACCTCTTCACTTAATGTAAAATGTTCAATGTCCAGTAATACAATCAAGGGTTTTAGATTCTAAATTGATTTTAAATTAATTCAAACCTCAGGACCTCAAGCTATTTGTTTGAATCCCTTAGATCTCAAAACACGAGTGATTACTCTCTTTAAAATATATAATTTATGAAAAAAGATCAAGGAATTAAAAACAAAAGCTATATAAACAAAATGTAAAAATACCGTGTAATAGCTTAATGATAGAGGAAACTTCTCTCTTTTTAAATAAAGGCTTTTCTTAGCTTGGATTGGTAATTTCAGAATGAAAGAATTCCTATATCGATAGGCTGAAATGTTGTTGCTTCGACTTGTCTAAGGTCTCCTTCAACTCGTTTAAGAACTAACTAAATTTCAAATTTTGGGCACGATCAGAGAAAATAGACTTTCGACTGATCGAAAGCCCTACTCGACTGGTCGATGGCCCTCTTCGACTAGTCAAGGGTACTAAAAATCAGTCACTGGGCTTTGAGTCAAGTACCCCTCAACTGGTTGAAGGTATCTCTTCAACTGGTCGAGCAGCCTACTCAACTGGTCGAGAAACTACCAGAAATTTTTTATTTTTGAATTTAAATTCTAAACTAGTTGAGTCATAGGTTAGACTAGTCAAACCAAGGCTTAGACTAATCGAACTAGAGCCTAGCCAAAGTATAAAAACCCATATAAGTTTAACATTTGAAAGCACCCAAGTCTAAGGTCTTTATAGGGTCATTTATACCTGAGAAAACTGGATATTGAAGTAAAAAGCTTGAATCTTCAATAGTGCACAGTTGATCTTCTACTTAAATGCCAATCGAAGGTGGAGCTTAATCTTTTAATTGAAGTGTAACTTGAACTATCCATCTTCATGACTTATGCTTATGCTTGCACTATCCAACTTCATGACTTGTTCGTGAAGAACTTTCCATCTTAATTCACTTGAAAGTTCATTTGAAGGTGAACTTTCCATCTTATAGTGTGAACCATATCATAAGTTGTTTTGTCTCATCGAAATTTAACAAACAAGAGTGTGCACAACACTTACAATCTCCCTCTTTGTCAAATTCGTGACAAAATACTTAGTACAATAATCACAAAAGATGTATCTGAAATTTCTTAAAATTTCTTCCTCTGCTACTCCCCCTCAATGTGAGCTTCTCTCTGCTTTGTACTTTGTATTACACCTGTATTATAACACATACTTCCAATGCACAATTCCAACAAATATCGACATTTTCCATGCATTCTAGTATTTTCTCCCCCCTTTTGTCACAAATTGACAAAGGAAAGAGTATTAATATGAACATATTATATATAACTGAATCATCAGAATAAGAACTAGATAATCATAACTAAACCATGAGATAATCATTATAATTAAGTTCAGCACAGGAGTAAAGCATTAAGAGAGTAAAAAGACAGAGTATATTCCACGAGTTAACAAGTTAAACACACATTATTAAGAGTTATACAGCCCAACATGAAACAAAATAAAATCAATGTAATCAAAATTAGAAGAGGGCAGAGGATGTATAAATGGGTCAATCTGGTGAAGTCCTTTAGTAATGTGATGAAAGTATTTATGCATATACTTCATTGAAGATTTGTGACTTTTAGTCAGACTGTTCTATGATACCTTCAACTCAACAACCTTCTCCTTTAAAGATTGAAACTGATCATCAACCTGAAAAGGCTAAAAATTAGGATCAGCTTCATCGTCTGATTCCAATTCTTCAAAAATATCATCCATAAATGTGTCCTCAAGCAATGGTGCTTCTTCTTCTTCAACATCGTCTTCATCTCTTTGACCGAGGAGGTACTCCAAGTTCACTGAATATTTGTATTATCAAAAGGAAGAACAGCCTCAAGTGCCTTAGTAGATGGAATGACAACGTTGCAATGAATAACAAGAGTTGTCATAAGATATGCAAATGGTATAGAACCATGACCTGGATGAATACATAATTGAATGATCAAGTAAGATATCAAGGATGGAAGACAGATAGGTAAGTCAAATGCAATGGCATTGTAGCGCCCCGAAATTCAAAGATCGAGCGGCTACTCGGCTCCCGAATTTTCGAGTGCCACGTGTGCAATAATGAGTCACAAATGCATATAGTTAATCAGGTATTAGCAAACAATGATGAATTAGACTAAGCATATTTAATTGCTAATTAGATAATTAAGTTTCAAGTGCTACTAACCAAATAAAGTTTCATCGTAAATTCATATCCACATAATAACTTAATAAATTCAAATAACAGTCATCCAGGGATCCAATCTTATACTCTCATCACACCTCAAAATGATCTGGGCGCTGGCACAGTCCCTCTGGCTAATAAGGCCCGCCAAACTCCTGGTAATATGCTCGCTCCTCATCATCGTCGGCACCAACATCATCCAATGCATGCTGCTCCATGGTACCTGTGTCTATATCGGGTTCTGGTTGGTGTTTTAGAACATCGTCCCAGAGTGAGAGTGAGTGATCAACTCAGTGGTACCATTAGCAATAGGCATACGAATTATCATGTATAGAATACATTTAATAAATATAAAGCAGCATAAAATCCTAAATAATGTTATTAATGCAAATGCATGGTTATGATATGATGCATGCTCCTCACCAACCAGCGCTCCCTCAAGCGATGACAACTAACGTTCGCCATGAAATAACACTCCCTCATAAGCGACCTCAACTGCATAATTGCCAATAAATATAATGTAATATTGTGAAATATGTTATCTTGGTTGATTAGTTAAGTTCATTCGTCCAGCAGGTTAGGAAAACTGAAATACCCTCGGTGAGGTTATTGTCCTAATTCGATCGTGTGGCTCAGGGGTCATGGTCATGTGACTCTCATGACCCTTAGCCCTATATTAGGGTCGTCAATCCCAAAAAGAAGTATATACATGGACGAAATCAACTGGGACTTAAATGTCCTACTCGCGGTCACTTTAAGGAGGTCGTCACCCCAATACAGGTCGATAGTACAGGTACAAGGTCCCATACCACCATTTCTAGCTCATGAGTCTAAGTGCTCAATGGACACTCGTCACCCCAGCGTAAACTGCAGCACAGGCATAGTGTCCCATACCACCATCCCAGGCTCATGAGGCTTTGTGGGCCGTAAGTTTATAGCTAATAGTGGGTGCAAACATCTTGGGGTACTTCGGGTTCATATAGGCATGATTAAATAAGGTTAACATACAAGGATGGTCGACTAGTAATCAATGTGCCCTGACGGGCTGAACCATAACTAATCGGCTTGAGAACACTGTCTCGTGTAGTCGAACTACGACCAACAACCTACGGTTCAACTATTCGGGCCAGATTTACTCATGGATGGGTCTAACAAATACTATCCAAGGAATTTTCGGGTAATCGACCAATCCAAAGGGGTGATCATGCACAATACGCATCAACATGAACATACAATATTTCACCCAGGCATAGAATTGTTAGGTAAGTATCGCGACATTTATCAAGTCTCAACACTCCATATTTTCACATAAGCATGGTTATTCACATGAGCAAGAAATCAATTAATATTTATCATTTTTTAGCAATCCAAGCATAATGTTAAGCATAGTTATCACCAAATAGGGGACTTAATAATCAATAAGCAGCAAATTAGGAAATTTAGGCAAATACAACCTACATGAATATGCAAAGGCATGGGTCACAAATTGGGACATTGGGGCTAAACCCTTTCCCGAAATTTTGTTAATTCCTAGTCCATTAACCTAGATTTGTAGTCCAATTGAAAATTCAGCTACATGCACTAACGATCCACCAAATTCAGCTACATGCACGAACAATCCACTATTCACATTTATTAAATCTATATTAGATGCGATAACCGGCCACCTAAAGGTAATGATCCTCACCTATTCTTAGTTATAGGTTGCTGAGATGGTTCTAACGACACCGGGTCCGTAAACTTGAAGTGTCGGGTCTCTGCATTGCATAAAATGGTCAACAATTACATGTATGTTGTGAAAAATTAAGGAAATAGGGTGTATGATCCTAGTTTACCTTAGATGGGTTGGCATTCCTCTTCTCCAATGGTAGAGAACGACGAGGAGTTACCGGAGAAGGAAAGGACGTTGAGATTTTTCAAATTAGAGCACCGGGACCACATGTAAGCACAATGGCCCCTTTTTCTCTCCTCTCTCTCTCTCTCTCTCTCAGCTGAGAAATGGAGTTTGAGAGAAAGAGGGAAAATCTTAAATATGCCTAAGTTTATTTCAGATAACCCCAGTGTTTTAGGTAATTTCCCAAATAACCAAGTGGGGCCCATCTTATGTTATTGAAGCTGCTCTGATGGACCCCTGGCCCATCTAACACATGGGATAGGTACCCCATTACCCGATGAAGGGTTGGACGAAGTTTAATCA
Source organism: Magnolia kwangsiensis (assembly GCA_037074715.1). Lineage (NCBI taxonomy): Eukaryota > Viridiplantae > Streptophyta > Magnoliopsida > Magnoliales > Magnoliaceae > Magnolia > Magnolia kwangsiensis. Next base: position 88,807,240 of record CM073586.1, read on the forward strand.
CAAATGGATGCGAAGTTTTGCCGCAACAGCCCGATTCGCAATCTACGGTCACCGTTCCATATCAGCAGTCAAATTTTATGGGTAAGGGCTAGGAATTATTTCCAACCTTCGGTGTGAATTTAGAAGTGATCCAACGGCTAGAACGCTCAGATTTATAGACTCAAGCAGTAGGGCTAATTGATTTAATTTCTTTAGGCCAGGCGAATTGCAGTTTGCAAGTGCCAGCAGGGTAGCATTAATCAACCATTTCTTTACATCCTCTGAGCCTAGCGTCCGTATGGGACCACAAGCCTAGCGAGACATAAGGCCTGACAAAATTTTAGGATTTTTGGTCCTTCCTCGGGAGATATACGGCTCGTATGGACAGCCGCTAAGTATGGCTCAGTCACCTGGCTCTACGGCCTGTGCTCAGCCCCTGCACGATTTAATTTAATCTCATTAGTGGTTAAGTTTGACATTAATTAGTCCATAGTAGGCCCACATGTACAACTGAATTATCCGATCCTGTGTTGGTTCGCATGTGTGTCTGAGGACACTGTTCCCTTTTTGAATAGGGCGTTATAGGCATGAAGAACACGAGACATAAAGGGAGTAAGTTCAGAATTATTTTCGAAGTGAGGATACACATTTGAAGTAAAGATACATTGAAGTACTCTGAATCTTAGAATCATTTAGGTGGCACGAAAAGCATTACCAGAATTCCATTCGGCATTAAACCAACATAGTTTCCGAATAATGTCCCGACACTCAAATTCATACATTCTATCAGCAAGTAGTGGAATGGGTATGCCTTCATCATTTACATTCACATCAACTGATACAAAGGCTTCATCGTAGTCAATTCCTTCTATTTGAGTGTATCCTTGTACAACCAGTTTAGCCTTTTTTCTAATTATATTCTTCATTTCATCAAATTTGTTCTTGAAAATCCATTTGGTTCCAATTATATGTTTACTAGATGGTTTAGGAACCAAATACTGAACATCATTTCTTACAAATTGATTTAACTCTTCTTGCATAGCTACTATTCAATTCTCATCGGTAAGTGCTTCTTTTACATTAGTCGGTTCAATTTGAGATGTGAAGCAAACGTAGTTACAGATATTCTCTAACTCTTTTCTTGTTCGCACACTAATAAGAGGATTACCTAATATCAGATCAGTAGGATGATCTTTGACTGATCTAGCATAAACTGGATTAGATGAAGAGCCAGGTTTCTCAATATATTTGACTTCATCATCATCTAGACTTGGTGTAGGTGTGATCAGGTGATCATCGTTAATTACAATGTTAATGGATTCCTACATCACTCCTGTTCTTTTATTAAGAACACAATATGCTTGACTATTCAGAGCATAACTCAAGAATATTCCTTTATCACTCTTAGCTTCAAACTTCTCTAAATTTTTCCAGTCACGTAATATGAAACACTTACTTTCAAAATTTTGTAAGTATCTAACAGTTGGTTTCTTATTGAACAATAACTCATACGTTATTTTATCTTTTGATTTTCTTATATACACACGATTTATAATATAGCATGCGGTATTAACAGCTTCAACTCATAAGTTTTTTGGTAAATTCATGTTTTTAACATAACATTGGTCATTTCTTGTAGTACTATATTCTTCCTTTCAACAACCCCATTCTGTTAAAGTGTTTTAGGAGCAGAGAACTCATGTGATATGTCATGATTTGTACAAATTTTTTTAAATTTGATATTTTTAAATTCAGTACCATGATCACTTCTGATATTGATTATATTTACTTTTTTTTTTAGTCTGAATTCATTTTAGTATTCTTTCGACTTCATTGTAAGTGTCAGATTTCTCTCTCATGAAGGCTACCCAAGTAAATCTAGTAAAATTATCAACGATAACCAGAAAGTACTTCTTTTCACCTCTACTCGCTATTCTTTTTGGTCCAACTAAATCCATATGGAGAAATTCAAGAGGTTTGATTGTGGCTAAGGAGTTCACTTTCTTATGACTACTTCTAATTTAATTTACTTGCCAATTTGGCATGCGCCACATATCTTTTCTATCTTTTTTAATTTGGGTAGAACTCGAATAAGATCTATTTTGCTTAATTTATAAAGATTTCGGTGGTTAACATGTCCAAGACGTTTATGTCATAGTTCCATTTCGTATGTTTAGACCATGTAACATGAAAAGTTAGAAGAGCATGACTCATTGATAATATATCAATTTTCAGAAGTCTTACGACCATTTAATATCACACAACCTTTCTCATTTGTAATCTCGCATCCGTGATTAGTAAATTTCACGTTGTGTTTGTTATCGCAGATTTGAGATATACTTTAGAGATTCTATTTAAGTCCTTCAACAAATAAAACATTTCAAAATGAGGAAGGTTAAAGAGTTAAACAGTACCTTGACCTATAATTCTGCAGTTGCTTCCATCACAAAAAGTAACTGAACCATCATTTATTTATTTGAAGTTACTGAATATTTCTTGTCACCTGTCATATGTCTTGAACATCCACTGTCCAGGTACCATTTTGAATGGTTAGAAAGGCTATGTGGGCAACAAGACAAGTAACTTTTGAAACCCATTTCATTATAGTTCTGGTTTTAAGAGTTTCATTGGTTTTTCTCTGTTTATGAGAGTTGAAATTTCTTTTACTATTAACTCTGATCTCATTCGAGTTAGATTTAAGAAGCTGTTTAAGTAATTCCACTATTTTTTCAGCTAAAGGATTATATCTTTGATTTATATAGCTGATGACATTAGAATTAATCTTAGAAGCTTGAAAAGATTTTGAATTTTTGAAGTCATTTTGGTTATAGTTCCTCAAATTCTTACCTTTTGAATTTGAGGATTCTCCTTTTACAAATATAAGAGATGCATTTTTACGTTTCAGTTAACTATCTTTGATATAGCCCAGACCCAATTTATCAACACATTGTCTGGATGCAGTTAGTAGTTTTTTCAGCTTAAGGTCTCCATTAGCATATCTCCAAGTATCTTTAGAACTCAAAAGAGAAGAAACTTCGAGTTTCATATTTTCATTTTCAATTCTAAATTTTTTAAATTCTGAGGTTTTGGAATTTAAATCAAAATTTTCTTATTCAAAACAATCAGAAAGATGAGCTTTTTTCAAAATATTATTTTCAAGTTCTTCTTTTAGTTTAAGATATTTTTCCTTTTGAATTTTTAGTTTGACAGTTATTTTATAAGTTTCCCTGTATAGGGCATTGTAGGCGTCTTGAAGATCATCTTCATTCTCATTTTCAGGGTCACTCCTGAGATTCTCATAATCAGATAAGTTATAGCTATTTGAGGAGGTGACTCTGACTATAGTCATCAAGGCTTTTACTTCATTTGAATTTTTTTTATTCTGAATCATCTGACTCAGGAGAACTTTTAGAGCCAAATGATTCATCCCAAGTAGCTATCATGCCCTTTCTTCTTGATTTATCCATTTTGAGACATTTATTTGCCAAATGCCAATATTCATGAAAGTTGAAACATTGACTGTCTTTTAAGATTTTCAGGTTTTAGATTTTTCCTTTCTTTTATCAGACGGTTTTAAAAATCAAATCTTTTCTTATTTTTAAAAATTCTGTAAAACTTTTTAGCAAGTAAAGCCATATCATTCTCTGTATCTTCAAAATCAAAATTAATATTGTTATCTTTTGAAATAGATTTGGATGACTTAAGAGCAATGGACTTACCTTTATGAGCTTTAAAATTTAACTCATATGTTTGGAGAGAATTAACTAACTCCTCAACCTTTATTAAATCAGTATCTCTCAGTTCTTGAATAGAAGTTACATTGGAATTAAATCTCTTAGGAAGAGATCGCAATATTTTAGCATAGACCATGCTTTCTAGGATTCCATCTCCTAGACCCCACATAGAATTTATTATATCATTTAATTTCATATAGAAGTCCATGAAGGTTTCAGTTTCTTCCATACAATTTTTTTCAAATTTTGTAGCGAGGATTTGAACTTCAGATTTTTTTTACTATAATAGTTCATTCACGTGTCATTTCAAGAATATTCTAGGCTTGTTTAGCTGTATCACATGAAATGATTCTCTTGAATTATCAGGTAATAGAGCACAAGTAATGGCATTTAAGGCCTTAACATTTGCACTGCTTTCATTTTTTGAGGTGTAGTCGTTTTTCATGTACTGGGTTCCATCACTACCTAGAACTTCAGAAAATGGTGGTTTCCATTTGGTTACAGTGGCTTGCCACATGCTTTCATCTAAGGATTTTAAGAAAATCCTGATTCTGGCTTTCCAATAAGCATAGTTAGAGCTATCAAAAGGTGGTGGCCTGGTAATAGACAAGCTATCGAAATTTAACATAATGAAAGATCTATATCTTTAAACTCAAGGAACTTAATCCAAAAATATGAGCAACTTAGCTCTGATATCACTTGAAGAGGTGAGCTAATAGTCCTAGAGGAGGGGTGAATAAGACTAAGCCAATAAAAATTTCAAGGTACTGAAATAATAAATGAATTAGAATAAATCACTGATCTCAATAGCAGTAGTATTGAGAAATTGATTCAAACTTCATGGGACAACCTTACACCAAAAATAAAATTTTAGGTAGGACAACCCGATTTCATGAACAAAGTAAGGATCAAGATCATAAACTAAGCAAGTGACAAGAGAGCTATCTATTACAAGCATTCACCATATAAGTATAAAAAAATTACAATCATTCACCACAGATACAAAACTTAAACCATTCACCACAAACACTAGGAGTTATAGTGGTTCGGCGTGTACACCAACTGTTTTCAAATAGCCACACCTACTCCACTCTTAATAATCACGACCGACGTGATATTGGCGTTCACTAACAAATAAGGTTTTTAAAGGTTCACCTTAAAACCTATACAGTTGTGATTTTAGAAGGGCTATCACAAACAAAATCCCATGCTGAGATTTCCTAGCTATTTTAGTCAAAACCAATGCAAGAGATTTTTTAGATATATCAAAAAAACTAAAAACAAAAGTACAAAATGATACTTATCTTCTCTTTGAAGACGTTCTTGATGTAGCTCGTAGAACCGCTTCGCTTGATGTAGAATGTTCAACATTTAATAATACAATAAAGGGTCTTATGTTCTAAATTGATTTTAAATTAATTCAAAGCTCAGGCTACTTGTTTGAATCTCTTAGACCTCAAAAGAAGAGTGATTACTATATTTAAAACATATGATTCATGAAAAGAGATCAAAGAATTAAAAACAAAAGCTATAGAAACAAAATGTAAAAAAATCATGCAATAACTTAATAATAGTGGGGACTTCTCTCTTTTTAAATGAAAGCTTTTCTTAGCTTGGCTTGGTAATTTCGAAATGAGAGAAGTCCTCTATTTATAGGTTGACTAAAAGCTTGAATCTTCTTCTTAAATCAAGGGCTTTATTGCTTCGACTCATCTAAGGTCTTATTCAACTCGTCTAAGAACTAACTAAATTTCAAATTTTGGACACGATCAGATAAAACAAACTTTCGACTAGTCGAAGGCCCTACTCGACTGGTCAAGGGCCCTCTTGGACTGGTCGAACACAGGCTTCGACTGGTCGATGATGATAAAAATCAGTCGCTAGACTACGAGTCGAGCACCCCTCGACTGGTAAAAGGTGTCTCTTCGACTAGTCAAGCAACCTGCTCAACTGGTCGAGAAACCACCAGAAATTTTTAATTTTTGAATTTAAATCCCGTTTGACTAGTCAAACTAAAGTCTAACCAAAGTATAAAAATTCATATAAGTTTAACATTTGAAAGCACATAAGTCTAAGGTCTTTCTAGGGTCATTTATACCTGAGAAAATTGGATATTGAAGCGAAAAGCTTGGATCTTCTTCTTAAATCTTCAATAGTGCACAGTTGATCTTCTACTTGAATGTCAATCGAAGGTGGAGTTTGATCTTCTACTTGAAGTGTAACTTGAACTATTCATCTTCATGACTTATGCTTATGCTTGCACTATCCAACTTCATGACTTGTTCTTGAAGGAGAACTTTCCATCTTAATTCACTTGAAGATTCACTTGAAAGTTCATTTGAAGGTGAATTTTCATCTTATAGTGTGAACCATATCATAAGCTGTTTTGTCCCATCGAAATTTGACAAACAAGAGTGTGCACAACACTTATAGGTTTCAAGAGGAAAGCATACCCAACAGCTGCTGAAGAGTGAAGTATACAGATATTGTTGTGAACTAATGTACGTGCAGAACCAGTTGAGGTATTACAAGAAAGAATATAATGTCGTCAAGGACATGATGGCGTCTAGTGGGTTTGGATGGGATAATGAACGAATAGTGGTTACAGCCCTTATCGAGGTCTGAGAAGAGTATCTTAGCGTAAGATCTGCAAAAGTAGAGTTTACAAAATAATTTCATGTATTTCCATATTTTAATGACCCTTATATAGATATTATTATTTCCTTACTTACAAGTGGTCATTTGGTGCAGTCTCACCCACGTGCTAAAAAACTCCGCTGTAAAAGAATCGAGAGAATGGATGACTTGGCGGTTATTGTCGGATCCGCTTAGGCCGTAGGACGTTACGTTTAAGGAAGTAGGAGTATGACTACATCCTCCTTTCGGATTCAATGAGATCTCAATGAGGCTTGGATGAATCTTGAAGATGATCTTAATGATACCATTGACCTCTCAGAGGATAACTTAGAAGACTCGACAGGGAACAATCAATTTCATCGGATACTCCCTCAATGGAAAATTGAATGTTCTGCGGCACTCCAACTCGTACATTCAATTCAAATAGTAGCCGGGGTGGGACTGCATCAAAGAAACGTATGCGACCTCCTCATCCCTATGATGTACTCAACATCCCTCTTTAAAATGTTGCAAAGGTTATGCGTGATTTTGGCCTAGGCTAAGAGGTAAATCGTACAAGAAAAGTATTTGATGTCCTCGAAGAGGTGCAAGGGTTGACCAACTCAGAATTCATCGAAGTCGGTCAACTGTTGAGTAGGGATGAGAAGTTGGCATCATTTTTTGTCAGTCTTCAACTTGAGTGTCGCGTCGGGTTGTTGAAGAAAACACTTCGTGATAAGTTTAGGGATGTAGGTATTGGCTTGGTTTAACAGGGACTATGCCCTGTTTCTTACACTTTCTTCTATGTGGATCTGTAATAACTTTTTCAATGATACTTTCACTTTGAGATTGGTGTATTTAGTATACAATGTATACCAAACTAAATGATGTTATAATGAATATTTTGGAGATGTAATAACTTTAATAGATATATTCATATGCTTGCTAGATGCACATTAAGACAGATAGGACCACACACTTCCACCAGAGAAAGGGTACGTACTCACAGCTTTTTTAATACATTTGATCACAAACACTACTCTTTTTAGTCGATTGGATATGCCTCATAATTTTTATACATGTTTATATTCAATTACATTTGTATACATTTCAATAATGGACATGTCAATGTAGATGGATAAGGAAAAGTACTACGTTATACTAGTAGGGCGTCGACCGGGCATATATCTGTCATGGGATGATGCTAAATTGGAAGTTGAAGGATACAGTGGCAATAGACATCGAGCTTTCAAGAATTAAAAAGAAGTGTTCGCATGTTGGGATAGTCACTTCGGTAATAACAGTGATCAATCGGGACTTGGACAAGGATCTTATGCAGGATATGTTGTCGCATGTTGTGACGAGGTTGACATCTTTCATTTGTCAACTTCGTCTATCCAATAGATGACCCAAGCCATGGTTTTCAAAGCCACGTCGACTGATGACCCTGCCGTGTCTTTTGGAGAGAAGTTAGGTGCATTTGTGACGGCCATCCTGGTTCTTTTCTTCACTTTATATATTATAATTAAATAGTAGGGACAGGTGGTAGTGTTTCGGATTCAAGAGTACTACTTTTCAACTTTCTTTTTGGTGGGTGATTTTATCACATGGGTGTCATTTGGTGCGGTCAACTAAATATTTAGGCCTGCTTTAGGTAAATTGTGATTTTATCACCACTACTCCATTTGGTGTGGTCCACTGGATATCTAGACTTGCTACACGTGTAGGTGATTTTAATGCCCCCAAATCATTTGGTGTGGTCCACTGGATATCTAGACTATATTCATTTTTTGAATGACGCCATTTACACCATCTGTTAGTTATATTGGATGGCCTGGATACCGCAATCTTCATTTGGTGTGGTCCACTTGAGACCATTTTTCTGGGAATTTCAGGTGTCCTGCGTACCACGCGCAACATGCATTTTGAGTTAGAAAATCAATCCCGGGATAAGGATCCATATATACAAACGGGCGAAACAGTTTCACCTCCCAGATTACTTCAATCTCATGCCCTATCCAAACACAATCACCATCGTCGTCCTTGGATATTCCAACCTATCCAAACAGACCATCAAAACCTATCCCGGGATATTGCAATACCGTGGAACTTAAACCCATCCACTAGCAACATCATCATTACCTTAAAAATAGTTTCATCCCTTCTAATCCCACCTAATGCTACGGGCCAAACACGCCCTTAGGATTCATGGTGAAGATGTAGCAGCACATCTAATGGACGAGGTAGATCGGATGCATTTCCGTCACACGCAGATGTCAGTTTGCTCCGTGTGGGACTTGATTTCTGTAGTGACCCCTTCAGTACTAGTTGGTGCTGTGGGCCCACCATGATGTATGTGTTTTGTCCTTGCAGTCTATCCATTTTGCGAGCTCATTTTCATGGATCCGATGTGGCTCAAAAACTAGCGGATTGGATTTTCCATGTGTGACACGTCGTTGGTAAAAACACGGGCGCATGTAAAAGTGTGTATTTGACAGAAAAATGAAAACAAGTAGATGAAGATATCATGCTTTGTGGCGAGCTTGGGCTAACCCAAAGGCTGGACCTGGACCTAATATTTAAGCATGTTTATTAATCAGGCTATGCTTGTGCTGTGTTTAAGACCCCGTCAGATTGGCCCATCCCATTTAAGGTTTCAATGGCATTATTACTAACATCATGCATGATTGGTCATCTGTTTGATGAACAGCCTAGATCTTGCACAAAAAGAGAGTGGCTTGGTCGTAGCTGGCCCAAAATCATCATGGGCTAAGCTCAGCCCTCTTTTTTCCTCTCTCTCTCTCTCTCTCTCAAAACACACACCCCACATTGGTGCTTGAACCCATGACCTCAGTTGAAACACACTCCATCTATCACTGAGCCATGGGTTGGAACCTAGCCTATCACCATCAGTTGGAACCTTACCCATACGAGCTTGGTATGGACCTCCATCTGGGTTTTACTTTGCAGGCTAGGCTGGGCTTCCACAACACCTATTTCATCGCAGCCCATAAAATACCCACGATTTTGAATATGCAAATCCACGGTTACTTAACATGTGGGGGATATAAGAGCATGTTAAAGTCAATTAAATATGGGGATATAAGAGCAAGAGAAAATACATCAACGGAACATGTTCAACTGAAAAAAGGCACCGAACATCAAAGAGTCAGGACCAAAGGACCCTCAAGAGTTGCATTGAATCCCTGATCCATGGGTAGACCCATTAGACCAATGGTTTGGATTTCCGAACAATGTGCCCCACATGTAGTGAATCGTATCAATCTATCGTTATTTGAGCACCTCAATCTGAACCGTTAAAATCGTAGGAACCTTCATGTATAGAACCCAATCCAAAATTCACTCTGACCACGTGATCTAACCATGTTAGCCTGGCCATAAAATGGATGGTTAGAATTGGAAATGAACCATTTGCAAAATTCAACACACAAATGTTCATTAAGCAAAAGCTTAAATGGTCTGATCGTTCTGATATTTTGGGTATGCTCCTTCTCAAATAAGGCCCACAACTTGAACGGATTTGATTCGGCGTAAACGTATGCCACGTGCACTGCTTCTCAGCGCATGCCTATGGCTCTTTGCATTCTCCAGGAATAGCCACGTGTAAGTGTCAATCTTCAAACTTAGGTCTCACGATAGATGACCCATGTAATTTTGGGCCCACCATGATATGTGTGACAGACTGACATCTATTCCATCCATCAGTTGCCCCAGCTCATGTTAGGCCTCAAGCCCATAAATAAGGCTGATCCCAAAATCAAGTGGGCCACACTATAAGACCCGTATCCTAGTTCGTACTGTTCCGTCAACTCTCGCGATCCTCCCGGTCGAATTCTGACAACCTGCGACCGATGATCGATATTTGCGCTCGACCCTAAATTATATCCTGTATATCTGAGTCGGTTCATTCCGAGACTTGTACCATCGTGACCGCACCGTCACCATGGTTCCAACGTCGTGACTCATGCACCGATCCGATACCCTGACTAAGAGATGTGAGTCGGTGTTTATTTCGAAGAAAATGTCACGCATTTGCAATCCCAAGAGAATCTCTACAATATGTCAAATCAATCCCATCAATCACCTCTCATGTCAAGTGCAAAGCACCCATGCTTCCTTTCTCCACAAGTTAAGCAACCACCAAATCAACCCATCTCTCACCTCACCCATCACTCACATCCATCACTCTCTCTCCCTACATCTCACCTTTCTCTCTCTCTCTCTCATTTCTCATCTCAATTCCAAGCAACCAAGAGAGAGCTCACGTCCATGCATTCTAAGGTGAGAAAAAGAGTTTGTGTGGCCCACTTCCCACTCCAAAACCCATCATCCTAGCCATCCATTTCTCATCTCCACCATCAAAGTGAAGCACAAGAAGATTGGATATCCAACAGACCAAGACGATCATAGGTGGGTGCTTATTAGGCTAGTTTTTATGATTTGATAATGGGCCAAGTGAGGCCTATCGATCAATGGTATGGATCTCACTTTGGACCCTAGGTGTGGCCGATGACCCACCTTGATTCTCATGATCACTCCATGATGGAGCCAATCTCCATGGACCCCATCATGATGTTTACTTTCTAGTTTGATAAGGGTCATCTAGACCTTCCATTTTGGTGGGGAAGTAATCTCCACCGTTGATTCTTAATTTGGTGGGCCCATGTGTAATGGGACCCACTTGATGTATGATTAATTGCAAAGGAGGGCCCATAGTGTCGGGGTCGCTCCATGCACGTGTGTCTCTTTCTCTCTCTCTCCTTCTCTATTTCATTTGTTTGATGTAATCAGGATGTGGTTGTATGGCCCGCTTAGATGGACCCCACCATTAGGTATGTATTGACCTAAGCCATCTAAAAGTGGGGCCCACCTTATATGTATTGTACCCACACCATCCGTCACGTGGTGGCCCACCTAAGCAGGGCCCACCTCAAATATGCTTGTTAAGCCCAAGAACGTCCAGTGTTTGGACGTTGCTGGAATGAAAACACAAATATGAGCTTGGTTTTCCAAGCATTGGAGAAGGGCCGCTCATGTAAACCCCACTTTGATGTATGTATCCAATCCACGCCGTCCATCTCGATCCGCAGATCATTTTAGACGTTGAGCCCAAGAATGAAGTTGATTCGAATCCCAGGTGGGCCATACCACAAATGCTAAGTGGTTGAGATACCCACATCATTTCTTACCTTTTTGCATGAGAGTTTTGAAGTGAGTTTTCACTCATGGGACCCATGTCAATGTATTTCTTAGATCCACACCATACGTTCATTCTCTGGGATATTTTAGCCGTGGAAACCAAAACTCTACTAGATCCAACCATCAGGTGGACCACACCACAACCGATGGTGGTAGTGGGAGCACCTCTTTCACGTCAACCATGAAGACGTGGGTGGGGGCGTCCCAACCATGGACCCCACCTTGATGTAATTGTTTAATCCATGCCGTCCACCACCTTCCTCATGTAGTTTTAGGCTATTAGTCAAAAAATTAGACAAATCTTAGGTCTTAGCGGACCGCACCGAGGAAAATAAATTCTCATTGTTGGAACTTTCTAATACCTACTGTTGTGTGTATAAATGGTATACCTATCCATCATTAGGCTCTTTTGCTCTGTAGAGAGCTGGTCGATATAATAGACGGAATGGATTACCCACTAGTGGACCCCACATAGTAGAATAAAATTAAAAAAATAAAGGAAGAAAGAGAAGAAAAAAGAGTACGCTCCCTGGACGTTTTTGTCCAGTGACGGTGAAGGTGGAAGCATTACTGGGCTGCCACCACACGTGGACCCCACCATAGTAGATTTGTTTAATCTACACCATCCACCATCTTCTCCTTATAATTTTAGGCCATGTGCCAACATTTGGGGTAAATACGAGTCTCGAATGAGCCGTACTAAGGGTATTAATGCCCATCTGTTGAAACACTTTAGGACCCTCTTTGGAGTCCCTTGTCATCCAAATCAGTCCTAGTCAGAGTCTATTTGACCTCATTCGAGGTGGCTAAGATGATGAACGGATTAGATTATTCACTTGGGGCATCCCACTATAGATTGTATTGCGAGGCCCAAGATGGTGCATGTGTTGTATATTCACGCTACCTAGCCTCGTGGGACACCATGATATATGTATTCCATCCCTACTGCCCACCCTTTTGGCAGACGTGTGGGGGCCCACCCCACACGTGCTGCACATGTGGGATGGACCCACCTTGATGTATGTAATTTATATGACGGTGAGGCCCCCTATTGTGCATGTGTTTCATTCATGACGTCCATCATGAGGTGGAACCCACCACGATATATATGTGTTTTATCCACTCCATCCATTGATTTTAGGATGAAAAATCATCCGTAAAAGATTGTTTTTAGAGTGAAATACGTGCAGTCCACGGATTTGTCTACTTCGCTGTCCATCTTATATTTAACGGCTAGATGTTGCAACAGCCTGCATGGTTTCAGAATACCACTTTGGTAAGGATTAAATCTTCCTTTTGAACGCAATGGACGGTACGGATCGATGATTTAAATGTGGAGTAGGCCTTACTAAGAAAATTTAAAATGCACTGTAAACATTATTTACGTAAATGAGAAGATGTCATGCATGCACGTGATGTGCATGCAATGTACATATAGGTCCATGGTAATGATCTTGAGAAATCTGCTCCATCCATACGCATTGTCATCTCATTTAAAGCGTTGAGACCGAATTTGAAGCTTATCCAGATATCAGGCGGACCCCAAATCATAATTTCAGGGGCTGATATATCAATTTAGCTATTTTCAGAAGGATCCAGGAGCTAAAATTTGACGTGTATGGCTAATTTGTGGTCCTAAGGTTACATATAAAGTTTTGAGCTGATTAGATGGTGGTAACCCTGTAATCTTACACTCCGGATGGATTTTTAGGCCCGTTTAACAGGACGCCTTAGGAATTTTAATGGTGAAAATCATTACCACTACTTATCTATTGGTGTGGCCCATTTGATATGCATATGACTCATGTGATGTGGCCCACTTACCATGTTTAAGTCCTATTATTGAGGCCTACCTTTGGAGTGTTGATGGCCTATGGGTTGAGGCCCATTGTAATGAATTTGGGGCCATGGGTTAAGGCCCCTTGTGATGTATTAGGGCCCATGGGTTAAGGCCCATTGTGATGTATTCTAGGGCCCATGGGTTAAGGCCCATTGCGATGTATTAGGGCCCATGGGTTGAGACCCACTGTGATGTATAAAGGCCCGTGGGTTGAGACCCACTGTGATGTGTATAGGGCCCATGGGTTGAGGCCCAGTGTGATGTATTTGGAACCCATGGGTTGGGGCCCATTGTAGTGTGATTCCACCATGGGTTATGTAATGACATTTATGGCGGGTCATGCCTTGGGAGCAATGTTGGTTTGACGTCCACATTATAAGAATAATGTTGATTAAACGTTCGCATTAGGACTCTCTTAGGGCTCATTGATAAGCCTATACTTTTTGTGCATAAGCCATCAAGGCTCATCTTTGTTGTGAGGATAGTTCATCACCATATAAATTGCTTAGTATAACTTTATGATTCATGCCCATACGTATCATATGTATGCCTAATATGAGAAATGTTTGATCATAGCATACGCCATTGGGCAGACTATTTATGGGACTCCTTATGAGATGGAGTGATAATGGCGTCGTACGCGCAGGATTGCTGCATGACTGGATAGTGTGACTCATGCTTTTCGCATATATGTGACTTGATCATTTTAAGCCCTAGCGACATCAATGTCGTGGCCTCTATAGCCACATCGTGGATGGCTAGATGAGACACCAGAAATAATTGATTTTAGCACTTAGGATGTCCTTGGGTAAAAATTTCAGAACCTCCTTGGTACCAGGAGTTGCTCCAATGTCTAGACCGAGTGGAATATGAGCGTCGGTGCCTATACCATCAGGCCGTGTCTCTCACTGTGTCGTGATCTATTGGAAGGGGGTATGGCCTTATCCGCCCGAGTGAGGGAGCTATAAGTTAGGCTGAGTATGACCAGGTTATAAATGGGTCCGCTATCGATGAACCGGGTAGGTATTGGCAGACTACTAATCAGGCGGATAGTGAGGTCTATTCTGCTCGCGGGGCTGTGCAGTTAGGGAGGAGGCAGTCGGCATGGAGTGTAATAGACCCCGGTGATTTTTTCAAAGAGTAACTATACTGATATGTGGACTTATTGAGCAGAAATTGCATATCCATTCATTCATTCATCTACTATCCACTCAAGCTGGTAGTACGTAACTATTTGTTACGTGTACCTTCACATGACTAGGATTTCGGTTGGGCGCGCGACTAACTTGAGATCAGGAGTTTACCACATTGTGTCTGACTATCCAAATTTAGGTATGAGACTGGTTTGGATAGAAGTCTCTTGTGATGGACCCCATAGCCTGTGATACTTCGTACTATCAACCCGACTTCACATTCCAGCATAGTCATTTCATTCACACCGTATATTACATTACATTCGCAGTACTTAGCATTTTATAACTATTTATTATGTGTACCTTCGCATGGCCAGGATTTCGGTTAGGCACGCGACTAACTTGAGATCAGGAGTTTACCACATTGTGTCTGACTATCCAAATTTAAGTATGGGACTGGTTTGTATAGAAGTCCCTTGTGATGGACCCCATAGCCTGTGATACTTCGTACTATCATCCTAACTTCACATTCCAGCATAGTCATTTCATTCACACCACATATTATATTGCATTCGCAGTACTTAGCATTTTGAGTTACTATGTTCTTGCACTAATATGGCCTAAATAAGGTTGATGGTATTCGTGGTCCGTTAGGATTTACATATTGCATTGCATCCTTAGCATCTGTTATTTTCTTATTATGTTTTAAATCGCATAGCTTTGGTACGGCTGATAGTATTCATGGACTTACCAGTATATTTCTGCTTACTCTGATATCGTATGATTCATAATCTTGTCAGTATTTTCGCTTATTTCGATAATGTATGATTTATGGGCTTTATGGTATACTTGGCACTTACCTTACACGCACTTACATCGCCCTCTAAGCTTTCTATAAGCTTATGCATGATAGATGCGTGCAGGTGGCGTTAGGTTGCAGCAGCGTTGAGCTTGAAGTGTGCAGCTGTCTTCTAAAGCTTTGATTTCGATATATGTATTTTCCTTTCAGCATTGTATTCAAATGATTACATAGTGGATATGTGGTGATGTTGTTTTGTGACTTGATTATGCTTGTGGTTATGCTCCATTACAAAAAAAATTCATTCTGAAAATCCTCCTTGTAGGATCCTAGGATCGGAATATGGCATTTGATTGTCAGGAGCCGAGAATGGGGCACTACGGAGGCTGTCGGCACCGGATTCGACAATCGGGATTCCTGTGAATCCGATTTTCAGATTTGGGGCGTGACACACACCATGCGGAGAAGTTAAGATAGAGATGCCTACAATTGAAACCTTAGAAGGTCTCATTGAAAGTTTTGAATTTGGCTGAATTTGGCTTTTACCTTGGACTCAACTTTTGAATGGGTTAGATGGCATAGAAATAAAACAGTAGGGCTTAGGAAAGTTTCAATGGTGTGGCCCACTTGAGTTTTGGGTTGGCCTGATTTTAATGTCCAAAATGCTAATCATGTTTAGGATCTTTCTTCACCAGTAGTGATCATTCAAGTAGCTTGAGCTTGATCGACACAAACCTTAGTTTTTCGATCTAAGAGGACCTTGCGATCCTCATCGAGCTTGAGCTACTAGTCCGGGATGGTTGTTGGTTTGACCTCATGTGATGAGCTGCTCCATTCTTCCTCTAACAGTAAGCCCCCTACTTTCGAGTTGGCTGTATGGACTTAGAAAGTTGGTCTGAAGTCACTAGGCCGAACTGTCCCTACCATAAATGCTAAGTATGACGGCCAGCAAGGGAATCGAAGTGTGCCAGTAATCAAGTATGGCGTAGTCGAGGTAGTGTATCGTGGCTATAGGTAACGTGACTTGTCAGGTTGCCGTTTCGGTGCCTGATCAATAGGAGAGTGACACGTGGAACTTTTTTGATAGTAGGGTCGGACAACGTGCCATGTCGTGTCGTTATTCACAACCCCAACTGGTAGGGTTATAATGCAGTAATAACTCAGTAAGACCGAGGTCGAACCCACAGGGACTAAACTTGTACGTATTCTGAAATAACTAAAACTAGAACTAGAAGAAGATCTAAATCTGAAATCTGGAATAAAGGAGAGTAATTGGGAATAGAGTTGATTAAAACTTGTGAATTTAAAGGTGGGAGCTAGGGTGCTAAGGATCCACTTGTAACTATCAAGATGCTACATTATTTAATTCATATAATACAATTGGAATTAAAGTCCTATCTTATCCAATTGGAAGATAAAACAATTAAATCAAATTTGAATTTTCATTGACCTAATTCTCAATGGAAGAGAATTGTGATGAGTGGAATGGATTCCATCACCCTACCATACCCAAGATACAATAGTGAATAATAGGATTTATCAATCTCACAATATCAAAATGGAAAAGAAGATATCCAAAGCTATCACAGCATCTATTGTAATTTGAGTTACAATAAATCATTGAAAATTAAAAATATTCCTTAAAATCAAATTAAAATCTATTGAAGTTCAACATTAATAGGAATCAAAGCAAAAAAAATATCCAAACACGCTACAAGTTTCACCTCTTAGCCCTATCTAAGAGGTTTAGCCAACCATAGACATGATTGAAACTAAATCTCTTAAACAAAGCATGAAAAATAAATTAGGGAAGAAAAAAACTCTTTAGCGGCTACTCCATTCTTGTATATGCTCCTTGAGACCTTTTCAAATCCTAGAGAATGCTTTGGAGCATCTTAGGGAGTTTTATTTATAGTTGTGGAAATCCAACTTTCGCACATAGTTGGAAAAATCTAAAAACCGCTTCGAATTTACTCACTCTTCACAGTTTGCTAAATTAAACATAACTTTGTGTAGTTTTTCAAAATATATTTTACTCTGCACAGATAAAATAGTCCCCACTCTACATAGTTTCTCAAAATGGACTCCGAGCTTCAGAATATACTTTTTCAGGATAATTTCAGGAATATGCTTGTTTTTAGGACAATTTCAGGATTATTTTTCTTCACTTCAAATCTTTAATTCTCTTTATTTCTCACTCAGTTTTCTTGGATGTTTGGCATGTGAATTGTTCATTAATGACTTCCAATGTTTAAAGTTCTTTAAGAAAATAATTATTTGTGTAAACAAGTATGAATGAGTATAATTTAAAGAAGCGAGAAAGAAAATTTATAAACCTAGATCCGAGTCAAACGAGCAATCAATCAAAATAGATTCTTCAACAATCAATCTAAAGTATAAGTTCATATATCAACTTTTCCTAATGTACTTAGTGAATTTCAATTTACTTTCATAAAAGTACTATTATTTCATAATGTTAGCCATGCTCAGCACCTCAGGATTACATGAATAATTAAGTGCTGATTTCGAACTTATCTAATTTTCCTTCTTTTTTCATTTTTTTATTTTATATCGACGATCTATTTTTATTCATTCTTTTTAAACTTTACATTCTTTTCATTTTTTCATTCTTTTTCAGTCTTTTCATCATACATTACCTTTTTGTCGATCTCACTATTTTTTAACTAGTTCTTTTCATCTTTTAAAGTGGATAAAATTCTCTAGACTTAATTATTAATATCTTTCAATGATATACATATTAACAATAAAAAATTCTAGTACTATTCACAAAAAGCAAATTAAACATGTCTTGTGACTTACATTAACATGATATTCAAACTTCCTCTTAATCAATTAAATGTAAAAATTTAGATAATAATCTACTCGATTGATCAAACTTTAACAATTTAAAGTTCAATCTCTATGTTATCATTATACTCAAAGCATTCTTAATTCCACAAATTATCATTTTCGAAACATGTTTTTAACTTGAATATTTGAAAATTTTCACAATTTTTGCTCAAAACTAATAAAACACTAATTAGTTTACCTAATCCACACACCCCAAACTAAAACCTACATTGTCCTCAATGTAAAAGATATGAGCATGTAATGCAATTGAGACAACGAAAAGAAAGAATGAGTGATGGAAAGATAATACCTGAAGAATGTGAATTGCAGCTCTTTCAAAGTTCTCAATGTATAGATGGGTTAGCACAACAACTAAAAAAACTAAAAGCAAACTATTCTAGTCCTAAATCCTATGAAAGCAATATACCTAACTACTCCTTCATTAGACTAGGAGGTCAATCATAATACATAGGATCCATCAAAGGTATGTACATGTCCTCTGAATCAAACTTTTCAACAAATGGCTTTAAACGATGCCCATTTACTTTAAAAGTATTATCATTGTTTAGATTCTTTATCTCAACAGCCTCATGCAGATAGACATTAATAAAAGTGAAGGGGTCAATCCAACAAGATCAGAGTTTACCCGGAAAAAAGATGTAACCAAGAATTCTACAAAAGGACTTTTTGACCAGTTAAGAATGATTTTCAAAGGATGTTCTTGTCATGAAACACCTTCATCCTGTCCTTATAAATTCTCAAATTCTCGTATTAACTGAAGTTTGCATAGTGAGCTAGCGTTGTCCAAGTTAAAATTCAGGTTTTTGATAGCCCAGTAGGCTTTATGTTCCAATTCCACAGGTAAGTGGTAATCTTTTCTATATACAAGTTTAAAGGGAGACATTCCAATTAGGGTCTTAAAGGTAGTACGGTAGGCCCATAAAGCATCAGTCAAGCGGATTGACCAATCCTTACGATTAGGGTTAATCATTTTCTTCAGAATATATTTAATTTTCCTGTTGAAAATCTCAGCTTGCCTACTTATCTGCAGGTGGTATGATGTACTTACCTTATGAGAGATGTTATATTTCTTAATAAGCTTTCAAATGGCCTATTACAGAAGTGTGAACCCCCATCACTAATGATGGCCCAAGGCGTTCTGAACCGGGAAATAATGCTTTCTTTTAAGAATTTAATGATCGTTCGATGGTCATTATTCCGGCACAGGATCACTTTGACTCATTTAGTGACATAGTTTACTGTTAGTAAAAAATATAAATTTCCAAAGGATTGGTGGAATGGCCCCATGAAATCGACGCCGCAATAGTCAAATGCTTCAATGATTAGTATGAGATTCAGAGGCATCATATTTCGATGGGATAATGCTCTCAATTTTTGACAACGCTCATAAGCTTTGCAAAACTCATGAGTGTCCTTGAACATAATGTGCCAATAGAAGCCACATTGTAGTATTTTGGCTGTGGTCTTTTTATCAAAACAATGACCACCACAGGCTTGAGAGTGACAAAAAGAGATGACACTTTGGTGTTCATTGTCTGACACACATCTCCTTAGAATTTGGTCTGTGCAATATTTAAATAAATATAAGTCATCCCAGAAGAAGTTACCAACCTCGACGAAGAATTTTTTTTCTTATCTTGCATAGTCTAATGTGTTGGCGTGAAACCTGTAGGCAAGATAATTAGTAATATCAGAAAACCAAGGTAAGTGGGAGAGTTTAAGTTGTTCATCATGGAATATGTCATTAATGAGTATTGTCTCAAGGGGATTGGGAAGATCAAGCCTTGAAAGATGGTCAGCCACTACATTTCCTACTTCATTTTTATCTTTTATTTTTAAATCAAATTTCTGAATTAGAAGGATCCATCTTATCAAGCAGGACTTAACATCAATCTTAGAAAGAAGATACTTGAGCACCGCATGATCCATGTAGATGATGATCTTAGATCCAATTAAGTAGGACCTAAATTTATCCAAAGTGAAAATTACGGCCAAAAGTTCCTTTTCCGTAGTAGAGTAGTTCATTTAAGCAGAGTTTAGAGTTCTACTTGCAGGGCTTTTTATCTTTTCTCTAGCCTAACACTGCCCCAATAGCATAGTCGGATGCGTCGCACATGATCTCAAAAGGGATGTTCCAATCGGATGGCTACATGATGGGTGCATTAGTTAACATGCCCTTGAGCTTAGTAAAAGCTTCTTAGCATTGCTCAGTCCACTCATATGGTATATCCTTTTGAAGTAGATTGCATAAAGAATGAGAGAGGTGACCAAATTTCTTTATGAATCATCTGTAGAATCCTACGTGTCCTAAGAAGGATCGCACGTCACATATGCTTTTGGGAGGTGGTTGGTTAAAGATAATATCGATTTTGGCCTTATCCACCTTAATTTCCTTGGATGAAATTATATGTTCAAGAACAATTCCCTTGGGAACCATGAAATGACATTTCTCCCAGTTTAGAACTAAAATTTTCTCTTCATACCACTTCAACCCACATTTAAGATTTTTCAAGCAATCGTTGAAGGATGGACTAAAGACAGAGAAATCGTTCATGAAGACCTCTAAATATTCCCCTACCATGTCAGAAAAAATACTCAACATACATCATTGAAATATGGCAGGGGCATTACACAGTCTGAATGACATCTTTTGATAAGCCAAGGTGCCATAGGGACATATGAATGTTATTTTCTCTTGATCTTCGAGGGCTATCTTTATCTGATTGTAGCCTGAATATCCGTTAAGGAAGCAATAATAGGAATGACTAACTAACCTCTCCAAGATTTGGTTAATGAAGGGCAAAGGAAAGTGGTCCTTCCTCGTGATGGTATTCAACTTCTTATAGTCAATGAACATTCTCCAACCAATAGTAACTCTATTTGACACGAGTTCATTGTTGGCATTGGCTATGGTGGTAAATCCAGACTTCTTAGGAACCACCTGAGTTGGACTCACCCATTGGCTATTGGATATGAGGTATATGATACCCACATCCAATATAAGTACCTCGGCTTTAACCACTTCCTTCATGTTTGGATTTAATCTATATTGTGGCTGTCAGGAGGTTTTCACATTATCCTCAAGATGAATGTGGTGAGTGCAAATCAAAGGATTGATTCCATTAAGATCTGTAATTGACCATCCAAGGGCTCCTTTATGTTCAATAAGAGTAGCGATAAGCTCACTCTCCTGTTCTTGCTTAAGGTGGAAAGATATCACCACCGAGTATGTCTCATCTTGACATAAATAGACATATTTTAAATCACTAGGCAATGACTTTACGTCAAGCTTCGGTGCTTTGAGGTTAGACAATAGAGGCGCTGCATCTGTTTGGGGTAATTTTTCAAATTGTGGCCTCCACCAGTTAAGTTCAAGTACCGGTGCAATATCAAGCATGACATCGATCTTCCTAATCATGTCATTATCCAAATTGGGGGACTGTACTAAGAACGTCTCTAAAGGGTAAGAGGATAAGGTCATCAAAGCTCTATCTTCCACGAAAAAGTCTATCATATTTATGTCATGGAGCTTGTCATCATCTTCTGCCTGTTTGCTTATGTTGAAAAAGATATTAAGCTCCAACGTCATATTTCCAAAAGACAAATTCATGACCCTGTTCCTACAATCGATGATAGCATTTGATATAGCGATGAACGGGCGGTTTAGTATGACAGGAATTTGAGTGCTCATATCTACAATGGGTTGGGTATCCAGGATGATAAAATCTAATAGATACTAAAATTTATCAACCTAGACCAACACATCCTCAATCATCCCCCTCGGTACACGAACTGAGCGAATACAAGTTGCAATGTGGTCCGGTGGGGTTTAATTCACCAAGACCTACTTGTTCGTAGACCGAATAAGGGATTAGATTTATGCTCACCCCTAAGTCAAGTAGTGCGTTATCAATTTGGTGATTCTCAATTATACAAGTGATAGTTGGACTACTAGGATTTTTATATTTTTTTGGCACACTTGCTTAAGGATGGCACTGACTTTTTCTATTAGAAAAATTTTCTTTTTGATACTTTGCCGCCTCTTGGTTGTGCATAGGTCATTTAGAAATTTAGCATAAGAGAGAATTTGTTTCACCGCATCTAGTAAAGGGATGTTGACCTTCACTTGTTTTAACCCCTCTAGAATATCCTAAGAATTGGCTAGAGATTTTGGTGCAATCAATTGCTAGTAGAATGGAGAATACGCTTGCTTTGAGGTTTCGGTTCTAATCCATCTGGAGCAATGCTAGGTCTATCATCAATGTATTTTTTCAGGTCCTTAGAATTTTCAGTCCTTACCGAAATAGATTTGTCAATTATTTTTTCACTCCTAATAATGGTGATAGACTTGACTTGCTCCATTAGATTTGAAGAGATTGGATCACTAATTTCACATTACAACTTTGGATTAGGGAGAGGTTGGGTTGGAAGCATCCCTTTCTCCCCAATCGCTAAATGTGCCTCAATCCTTTGAATGGATTTGTTAAGGTCTTGGAAAGCCTATAATGTGTTTTGATTAAAAAGCTCCTGATTTTGAATGTGTTTTAAAATCAAATCCTCGTGAGGCTTCTTTTGATTTAAAAGTTGAGATAGAGCCCCTTAATAATTAGCTATTTACTCATTCCTCTAACTGAAATTAGTATGATTTTTCCAGCTGGGATTGTATGTATTTGAGGTAAGTTCACTGAAAGGTCTTTGGTGATTGTTCACAACATTTGATTGCTCATTTAGTACCTCTTGAAAAGCAGGTATGGTTGGGCAATTTTCAGTTGTATGTACATTGCAAGCACAAATACCGCAAACAGTTTCCTTAACCTTATCCTTCTTAAGCTTCATGGCCTCTATCTTCCTTGTGAGGTTAGCCACTTTAGCATTTATATCATCTTTATCTTTAAGAATATATATTCTGCCCTTCTCCTTTGATTGAGTAGGCTTGAAAGTGGTACCAGGTCTTGGGGAGATGCCCCATGATTATGCGATTTCAGCGATTTTGTCAAAGTAACCCCACACATCATCGACATCTTTATTCATGAATTCTCTGTTGCGCATCGCCTTACCAAATTGGCGCATAAAAGATATCAATCCTTCATGGAAGAAACTTGTCATGCACCACGTTTCAAAACCGTGTTGTTGGCATGAATTGAGAAGATCTTTGAACCGCTCCCAACATTGAAAGAATATTTCATCTTCCTTTTGGGCAAAGTTGATGATCGACTTTCTAATGGTGTTCGTTTTATGGTATGGGAAGAGTTTTTTTATGAACTATTTTGTCATGTTATTTCATCTGCCAATATATCGCGGACATAGTGACTGCAACCACGTCTTAGCCTTTTCTTTTAAGGAAAAAGGAAAGAGTTTTAGCCTGATCGTGTCCTCGGACACATTGGGAAAGTATAAAGTGGCATTATCTCATCAAATTCTTTCATGTGTAGATATGGATTTTCATATTCAAGTCCATGGAACTTTGGAAGAAGTTGGATTGCTCCTAGCTTGATGTCTATATTTCCTGTATTTTTTGAAAAAATCATACAGGAAGGTGTGTTGTAACGCCCCGTGTTTTCAGGACCCGAGTATATCACTTGTTTACAAAAACCCGAGTGTTAACCTTAAAGGATGGTTGAGTTCGAGTGTATTTTTTTTTCAAATATCAGAGTAAGCAGATGAGCGTAGTATAGATAAATCAGGCATAAGGAAAGTTGCATTATTATTTAAATATACAAGAAGCTGCCCATAATAACTTATACAAACCAATGTCTCCACAATAACAAATATAAGATTACACACATGAGAAATTTAAAAGCATATGAAACGCAAACAAAAGTCGCAAGATCGTGCAGCTTTCTTGACAGGTACAACCACATGTCCTTGACCACCATAACCGGTCCTTATCAGCCTGAACCTGCATATCACTCAAGCCACCTGTGCTACCTATACAGTTGTATTTTTTATGGATGAGTGGCCAACTCAGTGTGAATTCTCCTCAAGATTACACACCGCCACATTAAATAAGCATAGTTATAAAACAATAAGGCAATCATAACAACACATGATGTAGTCTTCTTAAATGCATGGATGCGTGAATGCACATCGCCCCGAGGATACACATCCGTGCAGAAATTGGGCTCGTCACCCATGCAATCATCGACCTGGGAAAATCATCCAGTCGAAATAGGAGTCAATAGTCGGTGGTCTGGGAGCTAACGAAACGATACCTCAACAACTCTAGGGCACATGTTACAGCATCCAAAATGAGCCACCCGTCATCGCCAATATGCTATGAATGTATGATTACCCAAACCAGTATTAGTCCAGTTACAATCAGTCAATTTAAATAAGCTCAAGGTCACTACGGGGACTTGTAACCAGCGTAGGCCGACAGCTCGGGCATAAGTCCCATACCACCATCCCCGATTCATGAGACTACCACCTTAGGATGTTTAATGAAAACTCATCGACTTGTGGCCAATCATATTACAACATATGTGGCTTACCATTGCATGGTTGCATAATATAAAACATCGAACCCATATAGGAAAAATACCAAGACAAAGCCACATAATGCGATATCAAAGCAAGCCACATAAGGGAAATATCAAAATAAGCCACATAGGGCGAGTATTAAAACCATGCGATAAAAGACCATCCTTGAAAACCACTTAGACACAACAACTTTGGATGGTAGGCCTATATCAATGATCCATCTAGACCACCACTCAATAGTCACTAGATCGAAGGTCCATTACAATCGTCATCAATAGAGTTACATTCCAAGTATGGGTGTACATTTATAAGCAGGGATTTCCCACTGATATACCAGTTTAAGTTCCATAGACAATCCACAGGTATTCATAAGCATGAGAAAATGTGCAGGATAGATATCAGGCATAAAGTCTAGCAGTTCAATTCCAACACTTAGCAAATGTGATTATAAGATGAAGATATCAATTATTAACTGAAATGTAAATAAAAACTTATTACTTAAGCTAATGGGAAATGGAAAGCTCAAGGGGAAGAAATCATCACCTTGTAGGGTTGTATTAACATTCTTGATTCGCACCCTCGAGTTCCCTTTATGGCCCAAATCGCGCAAGTAGTTCCCTAAGGTCATTCCTGACTGGTATTAGAAAGATCTTAAAACATTCAGGTCATTTGAAACGAATGGGGTTGCATGAATTTGATGGTCGAAGGAACTTGGGTCTGCATGAAGGTGAACTGGCCCACCTAATTTTTCCTTACCAGGTGGCCTAGATCGGGCCCCAAGTTTACCCACTATTAAGGCTTGAACTGGCCTGGCTTGGGCATGATTGGACCCAACACGGCAGCCCACCGAATGATACGATGTGGCCCACCTGATAGATCTGCCTCATTTTTAGTCTCTAGCCTTGAGACGAGCTTACCAATTGGATAGACGATTTAGATGTAATACATCATGTCCTAGTGGGCCACACCGTCCTCAGCTGGATGGTGTGAAGGATATTATGATGGTCCCACGTGAATTTAGGGCCTGTTTGGATAAATGTTTTGGGATGTACCGTATTGTATTAGAAGTTATGACTTGATGTTTACCATGTTTGGATTGGAGTGAATAAGATTAGAATCCCATGCGTGTGAATACAAGTGTGGGCCAAAATTTCAAACCGACGATAGAGTATTGTCAGTGGGGTCTGTTGCCGTCAGTACTTTGTATTCATTGCACTATATTCGACAGCGGATGAATTTTCAAATCTGCAGAGAGTTATCTACAACGGGAGAAGGAGATTTTCAAGCCTGAGAATCTTCTCTTTCGAACGCTGAAGTCTCCATTCATCATAGGATGTTGATGCATTGGACGTGAATTCGAAACAACAATTGAGGAGCTTCCGCATGCAGTTCGTGCGAAGGGATTTCAATCGTTATGGTTTGGAGCCTTCCTTCTCTTTTCTATCAACATTTCATGGTTCGAATCTGCCACCATTTCAGGAAACGAAACCGATCGACTCGCTTTGCTCATCTTCAAAGACAGTATAAGCAGTGATCCTCTCCACGCCTTGGTTTCTTGGAACCATACACTCCACTTCTGTGACTGACCAGGAATCACATGTGACATTCGTCATCAACGAGTCCAGGTCCCCAATCTACAGTCCAAGAACTTGGTGGGATCCTTACCTCCCAACATAGCCAACCTCACTTTCCTTGAAGAAATCAACCTCCAAAACAAAAGCCTATGGCCACCTCGCACAAGAATTGGGCCACTCATCTGGGCTGCAACGCCTCAATCTTGGGAACAATTCATTTAGTGGGGGAATTCCTGCCAATCTAAGTAGTTGTTCCGATCTCAGAGTAATCACTTTGATTGACAACATATTCGTGGGGAGAATTCCCGCCGAGTTTTGCTCTTTGTCCAAGCTCATCAGACTGCACCTTCCTGCCAACAATCTTACAGGAATCATCCTACCTTCGTTTAGAAATCTTTCTTCTCTGGCTCATCTTTCTCTAGCAAGAAATAGTCTCAAGGGAAGCATCCTAAAAGATCTTGGTCAGATCACAAGCTTAAAATTCCTTCAAATCTCTAAAAATGAATTGTCAGGTACAATTCCATCCTCTCTGTATAACATGTCATCTATCTATTTCTTCTATGAAATGAAAGAGAAATTGGTTTTAAAACGTTGGTCGCCGATCCATACATTTTGTATTGAAATTTATACGATTGTACATTACACCGACATAATACGTCATGTCCAAACATTGATCTTTATAATGTATTGTATACTATGCCAAACAATACCTCCTGTCCAAACATTGATTAGTATCCAAACATTGATTAGTATCCGAATGATTTGGATGTATTCTAAAAACTATCCAATGTATACATGAACAGTACCCAAATACAATACAATACAATACTATACACAAATCCAAACAGGCCCTTAGATTTATCCCACTCTCTCTGTAATGCCATAAAATGATCTCTACTCATGGTTAGACGGTGTAGATGATACATATCCCGGTCAGACGTTGCGTGATGTAGTAGACCAGCCAATCCATTTCCCTTTATCAAGGTAGGTCCCCAAACAATGGACGACGTGGATGACCCACACACCATCTAGGCAGGCCCACGTCCATGGATTGGACGCTGGGATACAAAACATTCATCAAGGTTGTCCCACACGTGGGAGAGTTTCCACGTTCAGATGGACTGAGTTGATTCCAAATACATCTGAGGTGGGTCCCATCTGCTGTTTAAACAGATGAACGGCTTGGATCACAACACAGCTTGTGGTGGGTACCCACCGTCAGATCTGCTGGACGGTGCAGGTGGGTCCCATGCGTCAAGGTGGGTCACGCGTGTGGCCCACCAGGTGTATCCTTTCATACGTATATATTATATTTATATAATAAAATATTATTTTATTTATTTTTAGAAGGCCCGTTCAGGGGGTCAGCTGCCCGTTTGGGACGGCCCTCGTACGTGCAGCCCACCCGGTATTTGGTGAGGCCCACCTGCAATGGTGCTGGGCCCATAGTGGCCTGGTGTGGCCACCATGATTTATACGGGGGTGGCCCACCTGGTCTGAAAAGGGAAACCAGGTGCAGCCCATAGACCGTTGCAGGGTGCGTCCCACCCGCAATTTGGTGGGGCCCAACACCTGTGCAACACACCTACTGTCAACGTGCATGGCCAGGCCGTTTTGGAGGCCATTTCCGGTCTGTTCATCAGCTCAAACACGGCCCACCCCTGGGCCGTTTTTCAGCCTATTTCATAGCTCAAACAGAGCTCATTTGCTGCCATGATTCCAGCTCAGAGATTGTTCGACTAGGTGTGATTTTAGCCATGTTTGCAGGCTGGTATTATTTCCATTTTCCTGGGGCGTGCTGTAGCTTGAACAGGGGCTCGTCTTTGGGCTGATTTTCAGCTCCCTGCTGAGCCGTTCACAGGACATTTTGGCCACAAAACAAGGCTCATTTTCGGGCCATATTCGACCTCAGTAACAGGTTGATTTCCTGCTAGAAATGACGAAGAAAAAGGGAGAGGGTGGGGTCGTATTACCTGGCCGGACGCATCTCCCCTTTCTTACTCTCTGTTTCTCTCTCTCTCCCTCTCGCTTTCTCTCTTTTTTACTTTCCTTCTTTCCTTACTTTTCCTCTCTTTATGTGTAAACCCTCGAGGGCTGAGCCCATTTTATGGGCTGGGAGAGGGACAGCCGACGGTCAGCTAGAATCCCCTCCATTCAACGGTTTGGATCCATGGTCCATTGTGCATGGGGCCCATCTGTTTGTGGAGATGTGTTTGTAGCACCCTGGGCTCCCTAGAAGTACATTTTCCAGGCCTAATGGGGCCCATCTTGTTGACGTGGTTGGATGGGTCTTTGAGGAAGATGACCCACCCTTTAATGGTGGATTGTCCGTCAAGGTGTCTTTGGGCGATCTGGACCGTTTGATCGGTCAAGATGGAGCCCATAAACAGTGTGGGGTCCACTTCTCGGATAAAAATCTGGGTCTTGATCCATCTCATGAGAAAGCTTGGTTCTCACCATCTTCTCATGAGATGAGATATGGTGTCTTCTCATTTCGTACCACCCTGCTGGGAGGGTTGGGATGGTGCCACGTGTCCCATCAGACGGTCACAAATGTGACAGCCTTTGCTATCCAAAAATGGAAAATCCCTTTTTCTTTCCTTTAAAGTCTTGCTTGGCCGTTTCTGGTCATGAGAAGACCTTCCCTTAGCTGGCTCGTGGGTGTCTGAAATCCCCTAGATAAAGGGATGCTGTCTTGCATCTCAAGCTACCTGATGGCCTCTGATCTTGGATCCTGGCCACACATGAAAGGAATGGACGGTCCAAGACCAATTCCTTTATTCCTATACATGGGTCCAAACCCCTATATATTTTTGGTTGGTCGGAGCCCACGAGAAAAATGGACGGTTTGGATCGTCCGAAAAGTTCCCAGGGTGGGCCACTTTGCGGCTTGAAGCGTATCAGATTTGAATTTTTAAAACGGCGGGAGGACTTCTCTTGCTTTTTGCGAGAGAGCTCGGTCAAGGTCATTTGACGGACGAGCTTAGTCCAGTGCACTTCGTGCATGGGTATGCTGGGTGCACACGCACCTCCCGTGGGGTCCATCGTAACGTTCTGGTGAAATCCACACCATCTGTTCAGTTTATGGTTCCCTATAAAGGCATCTAAATAAGAACTAGGCAGATCCAAAGCTTAGGTGGGCCATACTAACGGTTCTAATGTCCTTTGGTGTTGATTACATCGACCCGACGGTTGGATCACCCTGAAATTTAACGTCAACGGTTGGAAAGGTCCAAGGAACCATTTTATCTTTAGTTAGAAATCAATGGTCGGGTTACTGATATATGACCTGCTACGTTCTTATAACTCTAAATATCATGCTACACCACCTTTAATATTATTATTTATTATTAACATTATTATTATTATTATTATTATTATTATCATTTATATAATTTTTCATATTTGATTTATATCCTCACTGATCGTTTATATGCATGAATGTAAGTAAGCGAAGATTAGTATCGATTATTTGTGTATTATTTGTATGAGGATACATGTGTTATGTTTAAATTTTACACAAGGTGTCAAATTGCTTGAAATGTGTTATCCGCTATAAATTTTTCTAGTATATTTTATTTTTTTGTATTATAAATTCTATACTTTGTAATTTATATTAATGATGTTATAAGTATATACACATAATATAGATTATGGTTACATATCATTTTAATATGAAAATTTTAAATCTTACAAAGTATATAAATAACCATCCATAGTGTACATGTTTATTTTGTATTACTTTTGTAGTAACACTCGAGTACTGGAAAGTACGGGGTGTTACATGTGTTCATCCTCGCTGGTTGTAAATAGTCTCGTAAAGTACGAGGTGAGGGTGCATGGTGCACCTCATTCTCATCTTGGGTTTTCTCAATTGGAGGTTGAGGTTGATTTGCAACCATCATTTATATCAACTCTGAGGATCTTAAGTGGTGTTTAATCCGATGATAGATAGGCAACACTTCAACTAATCCTCATTCACTTAAGAGACGTAGAGCGTTATCATGGACCCACTTGGGCATGAAACACTCTCAAAATTCAAGTTCAGAATTTAACCTAAAATCTAAGAATTGAAAAGTACAGTAAATAAAAAGTAAGAGAGAGAGAGAGAGAGAGAACGTAGTTACCAGATAGGAAATGCTAGGTTAGGATCCTACAAAACTGAAAACAAAGTTAGTTTTTAAAAATAAGTTTAGAAAAATTTCTGACCTAGAAAGAAAACAAAAAGTTAATCCCAATCTTAACCTAATTCTAAAACTAATTAAATTTAGAAAAACATAATTGCAGTCCTCGGCAAAGGCGCCAAAAAATTATTCACAACCCCAAGTGTAGGGTCGCATTGTAGTAATAACTCGGTAAGACCGAGGTCGAATCCATATGGACTAAACTTGTACGTATTCTGAAATAACTAGAACTAGAACTAGAAGAATATCTAAATCTAAAATCTGGAATAAATGAGAGTAATTGTGAATAAAGTTGATTAAAACTTATGAATTTAAAGGTGGGAACTAAGGTACTAAGGATCTACTTGTAGCTATTAAGATGCTACCTTATTTGATTCAAAGAACTCAATTGGAATTTGAGTCATATCCTATCCAAATGGAAGATAAAGAAATTAAATTAAATATGAACTTTTATTGACCTAATTCTCAATGGAAGAGAATTGTGATGAGTGGAAGAGATTCCATTACCCTACCATGCCCAGGAGACAATAGTGAACAACATGATTTACTAATCTCACAATTTCAGAATGGAAAAGAAGATATTCAAAGCTATCACAACATATATTGTAATTTGAGTCACAATAAATTATAGAAAACTGAAAATATTCCTTAAAATCAAATTAGAATCCAATGAAGTTCAATATAAATAAGAATCAAAGTAAAATAAACATCCAAACACGCTACAAGCTTCACCTCTTAACCCCATCTAAGAGGTTTAGCCAACTATAGACATGATTGAAACCAAATCTCTTAAACAAAGTATGAAAAATAAACTAGGGAAGAATAAAAACTCTTTGGCAGCTGCTCCACCCTTGTGTCTATGCCTTGAAACCTTTCAAAATCCTAGAAGATACTTTGGAGCATCTTAGAGAGTTCTATTTATAGTTGTGGAACTCCAACTTTTACACCTAGTTGAAAAAATCTAGAAATCACTTCAAATTTATGCACTCTCCGCGGTTTACTAAATTAAACTTAAATCTGTGCAGTTTTTCAAAATGTACTTCACTCTGTGCAACTAAAATAGACTATACTCTGCGCAATATCTCAAAATGGACTCCGAGTTTTAAAATATGCTTTTTCAGGACAATTTTAGGAATATGCTTGTTTTCAGAACAATTTCAGGATTCATTTTCTTCACTTCAAATCTTTTATTATCTTCATTCTTCACTTGATTTTCTTAGTTCTTTGGCATATAAATTGTTCATTAATGACTTCCAAATCTCCAAATCTTCATTTAGTAATCTTTTGAATATAAATCTTCGTTTTGATATCAATTTCATATTAAGCTCTTGAAATCACCTCGCACATGAAAACATACATAATTAAATCGATTAAGCATTATCATGTTTATAAAACCAAGGTATAAATAGAAAAAAAATATATGTAATATTTCACACTCAACACACCCACCAACTAGCATTTTTCTAGTGCCGAGCAAAACATACGTAAAGTAATCTTCAATTCTCAATGTTTAAAGTTCTTTAAGAAAACAATTATTTGTGTAAACAAGTATGAATGAGTATAATCTAAAGAAAGCGAGAATGAAAATTTATAAACCTAGAGCCAAATCAAACGAGTAATCAATCAAATAGATTCTTCATCAATCAAGCTAGAGCATAAGTTCATATATCAAGTTTTCCCAATGTGTTTAGTGAATTTCAATTTACTTTCCATAAAAGCATTATTATTTCATAATATTAGTCATGCTTATCACCTCAGGATTACTTAAATAATCAAGTGTTGATTCTAAACTCATCCCATTTTTCTTCTTTTTCCAGTTCTTGATTTTATATCGACAGTCTCTTTTTATTCATTTTTTTCAAACTTTACATCCTTTTCATTCTTTTACATTCTTTTCCAGTCTTTTTACCATACATAAACTTTTCTTCAATCTCACTGTTTCTTAAGTAGTTCTTTTCATCTTTTAAGGTAGATAAAATTCTCTAAACTTAATTTTCAATATCTTTCAATGATATAATACTAATAATCAGAAATTTTAATACTGTTCATAAAAAACAAATTGAATATATCTTGTGACTTAGATTAACATGACAACCACGGCTCATATATCATGATAACCATGAACTATACCCATATAAAGATATAAGGATCGTGAGTGTTTGTAATGTGGTAAGGGTCATAGTTTTCAGGTTGATGTAATTAATAACTTGATTATTTTTAAATAACAGGAGTCCATGCCCACAATGAGGTGATCCGTTCCGTCCACCTTGTCGGCCAGCTCGTTGTGGGCCCAAAATGTCATGACTTGGGTAGTGTCCACTTTTAACAAACATCACGGTGAGCTTGAAAAGTTTCAACAGTGGGTTCCATTTTCACTATTATTTTCTATTATGTGATCCATATGAGCTCTCGATTAGGCTGATATTTGGACCTTAGCCCTAAAATGACACACCAAAAAGGATGGATGGCATGGATTATACACATACATTAATGTGGCCCCCCATGAGTTGGCCCTTGCTAAGGCCCATGACAACCACAACCCACCTAACATTAGAACCACAACCCATATAAAATGAAGACTACTCCCTGTATAGCATGACAACTACAACCCTTATCTTATGATAACCACGACCCATATATCATGGCAACCACGAACCATACTTATATAAGGATCGTGGTTGTAATGTGGTAAGGTTTGTGGTTATAATGTTATAAGGATCATGGCTTTCAGGTTGATGTAATTAATAAGTTGATTAAATAATAAGAGTCTAGGCCCACAATGGGGTGACCTGTTCCGTCCACCTTGTTGGCCAGCTCGTCGTGGGCCCAAAAAGTCGTGACTTGGGTAGTGTCCATTTCTAACAAACATCACAATGAGCTTGAAAAGTTTTAACAGTGGGTATCATTATCACTATTATTTTCTATTATGTGACCCACACGAGCTCTGGATCAAGCTGATATTTTGGCCCTAACCTTAAAATGACACGCCAAAAAGGATGGACGGCATGGATTATACACCTACATCAATTTGGTCCCCACAAGTTGGTCCTTACCAAGGCCCATGACAACTATTACCCACATAACATTACAACCACGGTCTATATAAAATGAAGACTACGACCTGTATAGCATGACAACCACGACCTTTACCTCATGACAACCACGGCCTATATATCATGACAACCATGAACCGTACCCATATAAGGACATAAAGATCGTGGTTATAATGTGGTAAGGGTCGTGATTGTTAGGTTGATATAATTAATAACTTAATTATTTTTAAATAATAGGAGTTCAGGCCCACGATGGGGTAATTCGTTCCATCCACTTTGTCGGCTAGCTCGTCGTGGGCATAAAAAGTCGTGACTTGGACAGTGTTCACTTCTAACAATCATCACAGTAAGTTTGGAAAGTTTCAACAGTGAGTGTCATTGTCACTATTATTTTCTATTATGTGGCCCACACGAGCTTTGGATTAGGCTGATATTTGAGCCCTAGCTTTAAAATGACATGGTAAAAAGGATGTGCGGCATGGATTATACACATAAGTCAATGTGGGCCCTGCGAGTTTGGTCCTTGCCCATGCTCAGAAAAGGCCTCCCTAGTACATCACTTTCTTGCCATTAAATACGACATAACTTATTATTTATTCAAAAAACCCACCTTATAACTACTGAAAAGGGCATTTTGGTTCAAGAAATTTTCTAAGGCTCGTCAAAAGGCCACCCTCTAAATATTTGAAAGGTTGAATCCCTTTATGGAATTTGACCGTACATTGATGCCAATAAGGTCAATTTCCCAAAAAATTATCTAACTTGTTGAGTGAAATCTCTTATTCTGAGAGCTTGTGTCGTCGTTGTTGTTGTTGTTGGAGTAATGTATGTGTACAATCATCTATGTCTTCTTTTTCTATTTTTAAATCAATTCTCTCCAACTCTTATATTAGCCGTACATACAAACGTTCATCTTTGAAAAAATATCACATATTGCTCCTAAAACCTCTACGTTTGGGCAGCATGGCGCACATGAGTTTTTGATGAGGCTAAGGAAACGGTTGAACTTTGCTTTCAATCTATCCCTAAGAAACGTAAACTTCCTGGATAAAGTCGGTCGATTTGGACGCAAATATTCGGCAGGCATACCAACTCTATACGTCGTATACGAACATCAAAAGAACTAAATGGCCCACTCAGTATTTTTCTTTTCGTTCTTCTAAGCCACACCTGATGAACGGGTTTGATGAAATATGTAAATCATGATGGCCCCACACATAAACTCGTGATTGGCGTCCATCTCCATCATTTCCTGTGGTGTCGACCACCTGAGTAGTAGATCCGCCTGCTTTTTATACCGTGGGCCTAGCATCAAGGAAAACACCTGAAGGACGGATTGGACGTCAAACCGACAACATGGTGGAGCACAGAGAGCTTTATTGTTGTAGGCTTTACGGAAAACAGGTTTTGTTGAGGGAAAGCGGACTGCGTGGTGTCCACACAACACCGTGTATTCAAGTCATCAAGTTATGTGGGCCCCACCATGATATATGTGTTATATCCAAACCATCCGTTCATTTTTCAACATCATTTTAAGGGTTGAACCCAAAAATGAGACAGATCTAAATCTCAAGTAGACCACACTACAAAAACAAATGGGGATTGAACGTCTACCATTCAAACCTTCCTGGGGCCACAGAAGTTTTGGATCAATCTTTGTATTTTATTTTTTTTTTTCACTTCATCCAGGTCTGTGTGACCTTATGAACTGAGGAGATGGCAAATAAACATCACGCTGAGTCCTGTGAATGTTTCAACGATGTGAATCATCGTCCCCACTTTTTGTTTCTGGTGTGGTCCACTTGAGCTTTGGATATGACTCAATTTTTCACTAAGGTATTAAAATGATCTCGTAAAATGTATGGTCGGTGTTGATATAATAAGGTGGGACCACAGAACCTGGTGATGTAAAAACACCACCGAGATCTGACAACCATGTAATCCGGCTCAACAGGAAAACGTGAGTCGGTAAATGTCTACCGTTGAAATATCCATTGGTCCACCGTGATGTTTATAAGGCATCAATACCATTCATAAGCCTCCCAATCAGTTGGAGGGAAAAAACCAATGACTAGAAAATGGAATCCGTCAGTTGATTATCAAACCCTTCCCGTCGTGTCCGGTCACTTCCCTAGACGCCCAGCTGAAAAATGAAAAACGGTAATTTATCATTCATAAGGTCTTACCTGCGGGGATCTAAAACCATGGCCCCATGAATGTATTTCAAGGGTGGACGTTAAATCCTACTTAATTTCCATAAATATCACGGTGAGCCCACTGTGCTTCTGCTTCTGGTGGCAAGAATTTCTGACCATTAATCGAGGAAAGAAAGACAGCAGCCACTTTGAGCTGCTCACTAGGCAAAGACAGAGATTTCTTTTATACGCGTTCGCGCCGCACTTGCTGACCACTCGCTTACCGCAAGAATCTTTTGACCTTTCAAGTTTACGACCTCTGCTTGGAAATTACTATGCGTGCCGGTCTGAACTTCGCACTTTTTTATCGCAACTCGTAAAACACATTAGCTTTATGGGCCCACCATTTTGCATATGTAAATTCCAAGGTTCCTTACATGTGGGAGCCATGGTTCAGTCACGGCAATAGTTGATTGGATGGGCCGCACCTTGGATGAGAGATGTGCTTGAATCTCATGGACTCAGAGATCCTAACCGTTAAATATGAGGATATAAGAAAACAGACCAAGAGAAAATATATCAACGGTCCATGTTCAACTAAAAAAAGGAGCCAAACATCGAAGAGTCGAGACCTAAGGACCCTCAGAGTTACATTGAATCCCTGATCCATGGATAGATCCATTGGACCAAGCTAAGCTACATCTGTGGGGCCACCATGTTGTATATGTGAAATAAACCCCATCCAACATGTGAGAAGGCTTATGTTAGCCCTACGTGCATACAATCGTCTTGATAAAAATATTATATGGGCCACACCAATGAATTCCAAATCTTTTAAGTTTGGCAGGCGTGGCCCACCTGAGTTTTGGATGAGGTTAATTTTTGAATTTTTTTTTTTTCCTTCATACTTCTAATCCACACCTGATGGATTCGATGAAAGATACATACATAATGGCCCCACATACAAACTTATTGCTGGCATCGATAGGCAGATGATGTACCTGTATTTGAAATAAAACTTTTTAGTGTCACTGAGAAAGCATAGGGCATAGAGAATTGAGAATAAAGTAAAGTGATCACCGGATAAATCACTAATTTTTTTTCACATTAAAACAAATAAAAATAGTGAAACAAAGGGTCCAATTATTAAGAGGAAAAATCACCTTAAAATAAAACAACACTACTAGTTCGACCCATAAGAGCTTCCAATGAAATCCAGCTGTGTGGGCCTCAATGTAATATATGTAGGACATCGACCAATCAATCAGATGCACCTTTTTATGGTGGTCCATGAGCCTGATAATTAGTTGAATCCATGACTTAGGTGGGCCACACCGCCAACAAAAAGTTAGAGTTGATACCCAGCCATTGAAACGTTTATGATCATTTATGGGGTTCATGGAGACATGTTTTAGACATCCAGTACATCCATTACGTGTCTCACTTGGAGGGGTCACACCAAGTTTCAGCCGTATCTAAAACTCAGGTTAGTCCTATTAAGTGCTTTTAGATATTTTAGTAGATATAATTGATGGTGTGACCCACTTGAGTTCCAAATACGACTGATTTTTGAGATATCCCCTAGGGGACCCACCAAGTGAATGGGGTAGATGTCCTACATAGATCATGGTGGGCCCCAATTTAGCTGATATATGATGGCAGCTATGAATGTGACGACGTGTGCAAAAATGAAGTTAGAATAAAATGAAGTCGTTTGCATGCACTAACTAACTAAAACAGCCAAAACACTAACTAAAACAGCCAGCTGTCCCTACGAACTAAAACAGCCAGCTGTCTGCATGTTAAGGTGTATCTTCATAAGAAAATAGGAGATCCACCTCATGGAGCTTCTCCTGAATTCAAGCTATGGAGCATCATCATCATCATCTATGCAGGACATCCATCCAATTAATTAGATGTGTCTTTCCATGGTGATCTACAACCCTAAAAAACTGGCCAATTCATACTTAGTTGTGCCACACCACACACAACAATTGAAAGTCGATACTAACCCATTGAAATTTTCATGATAGTTTATAGGGCCCATGGAGATGTGGTTCAGAAATACGGTACAGTTTTGTATGAGTTTCATTTGGATGAAGAGTCACACTATTTTTCAAATGTATCCAAAACTCAGATGTGACCGACCAAGTGATTATCGATCTTTAGACATGATTTCTGATTGTGTGTCTCGCTTGAATACCATGTACGGCTGACTTTGGGGATATCTCATAACTTAGAGGAGACCCACCCAATGAACAGTGTGGATGTAGTACTTAAATCACGGTGGGTTCTGATTTATCTGCATATGATGGCAATTCTGAATGTCGCGGCATATGGAAAACAAGAGTTGAAATAAAATGAAGTCATTAGCATGCAACTTCCAGTCACCTAGCTCCTTCTCAAAAGACCACCAATATATAACAAGGGAGCCCTGCGAGTACGGTGGCAGGTTCTGAGATGGAAAATATTGAAATCGAAATGGCTCCAAATGTTCGAGTCCAAGTACAGGATTCGGTTGAAGCTGAGATCAACAACACTGAAATCGAAGCGCCTCTGGAGGTTCACGTGCACGTTGGCGAACGTCCAGGTGAAGCTGAGAACCGGAACCACCTAAGAATGGGTTTATTTGCCAATATTGCTGTGAACGGCATTTTGGTGATGGGATTGCTGCTACTACTGGCTGGGGCATTCCTATCATCCATCTCAGATACCACTGCTAAAAGGATGATATCTACGGGTACGTTGCTGATCTATGTTGGACTTGCACTCAAGACGAAGCTTCCTCCCTCGTCGTAGAAGTTGAGCAATGATTATTTAAGGGTACTTATAAGTACTGAGTCAATAAAATTATCTATCTTCAATCAATTTGTTCTTTCGAGGGTTTGTTTTCGTAATAATGTTTGGATACAACAGTTATATGATAGTTTATGGTGAGATTTCAGAGCTATTCTTGTCAACATCATGCATGTTTTCTTCACTGTCAACATCACAGTGAGCTTGGAAAGCCATTCTTGGAAACCCGCCAAGAATGGCTTTATTTCAAGGTAGGATTTCTTTCCTGTATCATTGTGAGCGTCATTTTGTTGATGGGATTGGTGCTACTACTGGTGGGAACATTCACATCATCCATCTCAGAGAACACGGCTAGAAGGATGTTATCTACAGGAACGTTACTGATCTATGTTGGATTAACATTCAAGATGAAGATTCCTGACTCATCTTAGAAGTTGATAAATGGTTATTTAAATTGTACGTTTGGATCCTTTCAGTTGGTGAATAAGAACTTGTATTCTATTTGTTGTTGGCAGCTGAGTGTGTATCATCTATTACAGTTTATATGGTGAGAGTTCATGATATTATCTATTATAATTATAAAATGTACCTGTTATTTGATATCTTTATTCATATGTAATGGTGCACTCTACCTGGCTTATATACATGTCAATCTTGTACAATTTGTGGGACTTAGGCGGTCAACTAGCGGGTTTGGCTGGGCCAAGCTCTCACTAAGCCCAGCCCGTCATATTTATGTAGGGCCTGGATCAAGCTGATCAAGCCTGATCAAAAGGAGAAGAAACAATGAAGAATAAAAAGAAACATCATTTATATTTGGAGGGTTAAGGAATTTAGGGCTGGGCACAGAATGACTCGACTTCGCAGACTTGATTTGTCTGAACCGAGTTGGTGAGTCAATCGAATTGAGTAGACTTCGCTCAATCCAAACTCATATTGAGTCGAATTCGGGTCACCTAGTAACTCGACTCAACTCAACCCAAAATTTGACTTAGTAAACCCGACTCGTACATAATTATATTTAAAAAATAAAAAATATAAAAAACTCAAATTTGACGTTTCAGATATGAGAGGGTGCAATTTCAAAGGTGCACATATATTTTGAGCTATGATTTTAGCAGGTGAATACCGGCTGCACTCGACTCAACTCAGTACCTATGATCGAGTCAGACTTGGTATAAGTTAGCCCAGGCCAGACGCAGACTCAAATTAGGTCAGGCATGCTGTACTTGATACTGAGTTGAGTCGAGTTCGGGTCGAAATCGGGTCGAGTCAGGTCAACCTTAACTCAGTTCGATTCGACTCGATGCCCAACTCTAATTAAGGTTAGGTTTAAGGTTTGGAGTTATTCTCTATATGATTAGGATTTCGGTTCGATTTTGGGGCAAATGAAAGAGTGTTGAGAAGGAGATTTAAGGCTAAAATTGGGATTGGAGAAGCCATGGAAGAGAGAGAAATGGGCCAGGCTGATGAGCTTTTAGACATCTTGTCCAAGCCCAGCCCAATTAGAAATGGGCTTAATGTTTAAGCCCGACCCAGCCCTCAGGCCACATTAAACTAGCTAAAAAGCCTGTTGGCCTACTCGGCCCATTAACAAAAGACAGACTGATATGCCTATACAAAATCATCACAGGTTAAGCTCAACCTTGTTTGTTTTGGCCCATCATAGGCTCCAGATGGACTCCAAACCTGTTTGTTTCACTTCGACATGGGTTTTTTTTTTTTTTTTTTTCAATACACACCACACGAAAATCCAAATCCATTACCTCAATGTTGATACCCACTCTGTCTACCACAGCCATGGGTTGAAATCCGGCCCATCAAAGGGATTGGCTGGACCTCTATCCAGGTTTTACTTTGTGGGCTGGGCTGTATTGCTACTACAACTGTTTCACTATAGCCTATAAAATGCATAAGCTCTATGGGCCCTATAGTTTTA
This sequence comes from Magnolia kwangsiensis, assembly GCA_037074715.1. NCBI lineage: Eukaryota > Viridiplantae > Streptophyta > Magnoliopsida > Magnoliales > Magnoliaceae > Magnolia > Magnolia kwangsiensis. The sequence goes on from CM073586.1 coordinate 88,847,593, forward strand.
ATGTGTAAAATCTACTCCATCCATTAGGTTCCATCCTCGATTCTAGGCCTTGAGGTAAAACATTAGTAAGATCCAACAGCTCAACTGCACCACACTGCAAGAGACAATGGCTAGGGGATGTTGTCACGCCTCGAAATTCGAGTACTCGAATAAGGTCTTCGAGACCCAAATCCCAAGGTTCGTGAGTTATAATATAATGACATTTATTATAATCCAGTTGATTCAATCAAATTCAATAAATACTCAACGTCATCTAAAAGAAAATACAGTTAAAATGTTTATTAAATTCAACTATTTTGATAGTTTGTCCTCTTTACATCAAAATTTGAACATAAACTAAACCTAAATAACAAAAAAAAAAAAAATTAAATTGAATTAAAACAAAACCTATTTTTAAAAAAAATAAAACTAATAGTAGAGACCCGCCTACTCGTCGTATTCTAGCTCTGCATCTGTGCATTTTTTTTAGTAGGATGAACATAACAGCCCGATAGGGTCATTTCTTACCCAAAATTTAACAAGTTCAGATAATATCAATTTTATAACATTGAAGGAAATAGAATACAGATAATGAAATTTAACAACAAAATTGTAAAAATGCGATGCATGTGATATTTCCATGAATTCTCATAATATTTATATTATTTCTTACAACACCGTACCCAAGTAGATGGTCACGTTGCATTAACCCTCACACACTGGTATCTCATGGTGATGGACTCATTTATACGTTAGCTAGTCAGACTACTGCTCGAGTTGTACCTTTGACGTATGTCCACGCACACAATTATACTCATATGCCGTACACAAAGGAGACTCCACAAGATCCAGTGGGATCTAGGGTCTTTCACCCAAGGGACACGATTGCCCTATTTACTAGCTTTAGGGTCATTGCCCTACTTACTGGCTTTAGGGTCTCCCACCTAAGGGACACAATTACCCTACTTACTGATTTAGAATCTTTCACCCAAGAGACACGATTGCCCTACTTACTTACGTTACATCTAACATATTAAAATTGATGCTCAATACATGGTAGACATACATGTAAGATGAATAATTATTTCATAATCAAATATCAATAATATAATTCTAATTAATAAATCTAGATTTAAATTTTGTTGAAGCCTTAATAATTCAAATACTTAAATAAAATATTATTTTAATATTATTTAATTTAGGAATTCTGTGAAATAATGTACAAGAAATTTTAGATTCAATATCGAATTTTGAAAATTTTATTAAACTTAAGTTCATTTTTAAGTTTAATTTAATTAATTCTTTAAAATTTTAGAATTAAAATTTGAATTTTAATCTTTACAGAAATAAAGATATTACACTAATTTCTATAATATAACATTAATAATGTAATTAAATTATTATTTAATAATTTAATTTAATCTATCTTTAAAAATATATATCTAATTATTTTAAATCTAAATTCAGAATTTTATTATTATTTATTTTAATATCTAAATTTAATAAGTTTAAGGAAGTTATTAATTTGGACTTTGGATACTACTACTATTTTTTTTTTTTTTACATTCAAATTTTTAATTATTATTATTATTATTTTATATATATAATTAATTCTAAGTATTATAATGATTAGAATTTAAATTTTTGGTTTACTTTTTAACTTGAGAATATATATATATATATATATATATATATATATATATATATATATATATAATTCAGATTAATTAAATGATTAAATTTAATAACTAACACACTCATTTATCAAAAATAATTTTTAAAATTAATTCAAATTACTAATTTAAATAAATTCATGAATTAATTCGAATTTAATCTATTTTTAATAATTTACTTTCATATTAATTAATTTTTAAAAATTTAGGAATAATTCATATTTAATTTTTAATCTTAATAAAAATTTAAGAATTAATAAATTAAAATATAAACTTAGATAAATTATTTATTTTATTCTGTAAATTTATTTTTTTATTTATATAAATATATATATATATATATATATATATAATTTTAAGATTAAATAATAGAAATATATAAAATAGAAATTCATAAATGACTAGGTTTCCCTATATAAAAATTCAATTGACAATAATATCCTATCAAAAATTTGGATTAAATAAGCATAATAAATAACTGAAAATGATAAATTTCAGGATAAGATCACCTACCTCAAAAGTCTGATGTTCCGGCCCCGTTCTAATCTCTCCCTTAATCTACAAAGCTCTCTCTCTCTCTCCCTCTCTCAATTTTTTATTTGATTGTTTCCTGCATTTCTTTCTCTCTTTTCTTTTTTTTTCTTTTTTTTTTTTTTTTATATAAATGGTGCGTAATGGAATGGAGGAGTAGGGATTATGGGATGATTTCATTTAGTAGGAGGGTTCGGTGCCCATTACCATATGAAAAGGAAGGAAGAATGGAGAAAGTGGTTTAATCGACATGCGGAAGATTTTTTTTATATTTAAAATTTTTTAATTTTTAGATGTGGTGGGTCCTACTAATGATGACATAAATCTAATCCTTCCATCATCTCGGCCTGACCAAGAGAAGATATAAGGCCAAAAATGAGGCTTATCCATAACTCAGGTGGGCCACACGGAAGCGGACAGTGGAGTTACTTCCCATAAAAAAAATAGGTTGTTACATTCTACCCCCCTTAATAAAAATTGTCCCTGAAATTTAACATACCTATCATATGAAGAGATGAGGATATTTTTCTCAGATTTCATCCTCTCGCTCCTACGAAGCTTCGTCCTCGCCATGATGCCCCCACTAAACTTTCATGAGTGGTATTGATCTTGATCGAAGTACTTCTCCTTCCTATCGAGGATGCGAATCGAATATTCTATGTATAAAACGTCTTCCCAAATTTCTAGCGGCTCCTAGTCAATGATATGCGATGCGTTTTTCTCATACTTCCGAAGCATAGATACATGAAATACGTCATGGACGCCAAAAAGTTGGGGAGGTAAGGCTAGTCTGTAGGCTACGAGGCCTACTCTCTGCAAGATCTCAAATGGTCCAATGTAGCGTGGTGCCAATTTTCCTTTCTTCCCAAATCGCATAACTCCTTTCATTGGGGATACCTTCAGGAACACATGGTCTCCTATGGCGAACTCCAAGTTCTTTCGGCGATTGTCGGTGCAGCTCTTTTGGCGACTCTGAGCAGTACGTAGACGTTCTTTGATGATGGTAATCTTCTCGGATGTCTCTTGCACTAGTTCCAGTCCCAACTATGTTCTTTCACCCACTTCGGTCCAACAACTTGGTGATTTACAGGGTCTTTCGTATAAAGCTTTGAATGGCGTCATGCCAATACTGGACTGAAAACTATTGTTGTAGGTGAATTATACTAAATAGAGGTAGTCATCCCAATTTTCCTTGAAGTCAAGAATGTAGATGTGAAGCATGTCTTCGAGGATTTGATTTACCTGCTCCGTTTGTCCGTCAGTCTGCGGATGAAAAGTTGTGCTGTAATCCAGCGTCGCTCACAAGGCCTTCTGAAGATTCTTCCAAAAGCGTGATGTAAACCTGGGGTCTTGATCGGATATAATGGACACAAGAATGCCGTAAAGGCTAACAATCTCCTTGATATACTGCTTGCTTAAGTCATCTAGGGATGAAGAAATACGTATAAGAAGAAAGTGTGCTGACTTTGTTAGCCTACCACGATCACCCATATCACATCATGATGACAGCTTGTTTTCGTTAGTCTAACAATAAAATCCATTAATATGTGCTCCCACTTCCACTCTCGGACCTGTAACGGTTGTAAAAGTCCCGATGGCTTCTGATGTTCCGCTTTAACCTGTTGACAAGTAAGACACCTTGCAACGTAGTTAGCTATCTCCCTTTTCATATTCCTCCACCAATATTGATGTTGTACATTACGATACATCTTAGTTCCTCCTAGGTGGATGGCAAATTTTGTGCGGTGCGCCTCATATAAGACTTATTGCTTTAATTCAGATATGTTTGGAACACATAACCTCCATTGAAATCTGACCCCACCATCAGATCTTACTCGCCACTCTGAGTTGTCCCTTCCCACTTCTTCTGTTATTTTCTCTTATAGCCATGCATCATTCTTCTATGCTTTTATTATTCGTCTCACATAGAAAAGAAAATCCTGAATAACTACATCCTAATATAATAATTAAAGGGTTAATCTAAATGGATAATTAAGAAACTACTTACCAGAGTGGGCTGCACCACTAAATTACCTATATAAGCCTGAGGTTCATCGATACGAAGTTTGACTATAAAATCTTTAACTATATTAAGCATCTCTCATTCTTTAATCATTAAACTCGCCACCAGCTTGCGCGTCTTCCTGCTTAATGCGTCAACTACAACATTCGCTTTACCTGGATGATAGCAGATGTCGAAATGATAATCCTTAAAGAATTTCATCCATCTCCTCTGCTGCATATTTAGGTCCTTTTGATAAAAAAAAAAAAGATACTTTAAATTCTTGTCATCTGAGTATAATTCAAACTGCTCACCATAAAGATAATGCCTCCAAAATTTTAAGACAAACACTACAGCTGCAAGCTCTAAGTCATGAGTGGGATAATTCTACTCATGAGATTTTAGCTGCCTTGACGTGAATGCTATTGTTTTACCACTTTGTTTCAGCATACATCCCAACCCTTAATAAGATGCATTAGTATATACCACAAATCTTTCCCCTTTTGCTGGTAAAGAAAGTACTAGGGCTTCCGTTAATCGCTTCTTCAATTCAGAGAAAGCCTGCTCACAATTTTCATTCTATTTAAAAGAAGTGTCATTCTTGGTCAAGTTAGTTAATGGTCTTGCTAACTTAGAGAATTCTTCAATGAACCTTTTATAATAACCAGCTAATCTGAGAAAAATGCGCACTTCAGTCACATTGGTAGGCTGCTCCCAATTTAACACTGCTTCGACTTTTGATGGATCTGCCGACACTTCTTTTTTTGATTACACATGCCCCAAAAACTTTACTCCATTCTTCTAAAAGTCACATTTTGAGGCTTTGGCATACAACTGATTGTCCTTTAGAGTCTGAAGAGTTATTCAAAGGTGTTTAGTATGATCATCTTGTGTCTTGAATTAAATTAAAATACCATTTATGAACACTATCACGAATCGATCTAAATACGGTTTGAAGACCCTATTCATGAGGACCATAAATACTACTGGAGCATTCGTTAGTCCGAAGGGCATCACTAGAAATTCATAATGGTCGTACCGAGTCCTAAAGGCAGTATTAGGTACATCTTCATATCTACTCCTCAACTGATGATATCTACACCGTAGGTCTATCTTTGAAAAATATTTAGCTCCCTTAAATTGATCGAATAAATCATTTATCCTCAGCAGCGGGTACTTGTTTTTAATAGTCGTTTTATTAAGTTGGCGATAATCGATGCATAGCCTCAAAGACCCATCCTTCTTTCTTACAAATAATACCGGTTTACCCCCACAGCGACGTACTAGCCCTAATGAAGACTTGGTCTTGGAGCTGATGAAGTTGCTTCTTTAATTCTCTCAATTCAATAGGTGTCATATGGTATGATGCTCTGGAGATTAGTGCAGTCTTAGGTACCAGATCGATTGTGAAATCCACATCTCTCTTTGGCAGTAATCCAATGATATCTTGAAATACTTTTAAAAATGCATTAACAATCGAAATTTGTTATACTCCTTGATGTTTAACTTTCGAGATGACTAACAAACTAACCGGTGCTCCCTTCCTTCGCGTCCCATAGAATTGTAACGGTGCTTGCCCATCAATATTTAATATGATCATCTTCCTAAAATAATCGATTTTTGTCCGATATAAAGATAACTAATTCATCCCTAATATAATATCGTATTCTCGCATCGGTATAACTATAAGATTAGCTGGTAAATTTATGTTCTCAATCATGATCGAACAGAATTTATAAATCTAACTTAGGTCCATTGAATTACCAAGGGATTTTACTACCGTTAGCTTTTTATCTAAGGAAGTAGGAGATAACTCAAGTGAGCATAAAAGGCAGTAAGAAATAAATAAATGCAATGCTCCAGAGTCAAATAACACTTTAGCTAAGGATGAATAAATGACGATGGTACCTTCGACTACATCGCTGTTAGCCTTAATGTTAGGCTGAATAATGTCATTTGTTGGCAGTGCTAGATCCTCATATAAGGGTGCAACATCATCATAAGTCTGGGTCGCACCATCCTCAGACTGTGCTGCAACATCATAACTTTAAATTGAGCCCTCATATTGTTGCACCAAGTTCTCGTACGGCTGCACTGTGTCGTCTCCTGACTGTACTAGGGCGTTTATGCCTCGGCCTTAAGCTTGTAGTTGTGGTGCTTGAACTCCTTACCTCGACTGCTGGTACTGCTAAGGTCTAACTTGTGGCGGCGGCTGCTATGGTAGTCTCTGATATGCCGATGAAGGTCCCTGCTGTGGTGGCCTCGGGTACAATTGCAGCGACCTCTGTGGATATGGCTGAGGTAGTCTCGAGGAAGGCTATGATGCGGAAGGATGTAGTGGAGGTCGTGGGGACATAGACGGTGACGCATATTGCTGGGGAGCCTGAAAGACTGATGTGAAGGTCCTGACCTTTGTGGAGATTGAGTGCGTTGTGGTCTGCAATAAAAACGAGAAGTATGGCCCTCAAGTTCACAATTATAGCAAAATCATGAAAAACGTTTTGCAGGAAGTGCTGTTGTCGGTTGGCCATTGATGTCGATGTTAATCTATGTCTCTTAGCTGCATCTTGCTGGGCTGAAGAAAATGTGTAGCAGATCTAGCTACACTCTTTACGTCTTTCTTATAATCACGATTCTTCCAATATTTGTTGATGTCTTTCTCCACTGCTAAAGCATGCTCTAACACTTTGGCATAGGTCTTCTGTACAAAAAGGACTAATCAATCACGAATAGAGGCTCTCAGACCTTTCCTAAATTTTTGTGTCTTACGGGTTTCATCGGACACGAGAAAAGTTACAAATCGCGATAGCTCCGTGAACTTAGCATCATACTGGCGCACTGTCATATCATCCTGCTCTAATTTCATGAATTCTCCCGGCTTTTGATTTTTTACATATAAAGAAAATATTTATCATCAAACTTCTCACAAAACTGGGCCCAAGTCCAGGTTTCAACTCTCGGGTTCATCCTAACGACTGAGTCTCACTAATGATCCACCTTTCCAGCATGTAAATAGTCAATTCTGCTTTCTGGTATTCATCGCACTTCATAACTGTGAATGCCTTATCAATATGTTTCTTCCACACCTCGGCCTCAGATAAGTCAGTCCCACCTTTAAATACCGGCAGTCTCTGTCTTTTGAACCTTTTCAATAAAGTTCATATCCCTTCGTTAGCTACTTGAACAGTTTAGATTTGACCTTTCGCTTGAGTTTGTCTTATCTGATAGCCCACAAGAGCCGTGAGATCACTTATGGCCCTAAGAATTCTACCCATAAATAACCCGTTTTCAATGGTATCAGGACCAGGAACTCCTGATGTGTCTCCAACATCAATGTTTTGATCCGCCATAATCTACAATTAATTAAACATGTAAGCTTAGTGGGTGACAACCAAGGTAGGTTGTAGTAATTAAATTAAATTCTAAGTATCATTGATGGAGTGCATACTATTTAAGGTCTCTAGGAGCATAGAAAATTTATTAGATTGCAAAAAAGATTTGATGATCAAAAGACTAACACATGAAAATTAAGAGAATTTCAGGTAGTGACATGTATCAAGGTTGTAGTGCAAAAAATTCAGATTCTTAGGATATTATTCCCACTAATATTTCTGATACTTATAAGCATCGGATTGATTTAAAAAAATTTTATGAAGATATATATGAGTCTACTATAATTTTATAAAATTTCAGCCTAACGCAAAGTTTACAGAAAATCTTAAAATTTGGATAATTAGGTCGGTCCATAAATAAATGATTTTTGACTAGTATATACATAACTTAATATTAATAAAGGATAAACCTATATTAACATTTTTGAATTATTTTTTTACTAAAACTACACTTGTTAATTTATGACTAAAATTTTGAATCGACTTAAAAGGAGTTTTAATTAATTAGTTATGACTTTTGTAAGTTAAGTATTTTCTACTTACTATTGAAGTCTAATTTAACGTAGTATGCTAAAAAACTTTAAAAATTACTTATGGTCCAGATTTAGTTTATTAATTCAATGTTAAGCCTAAATAAGATCATATCTGATGTCAATAAAATGAAATGATCCATAAGCTTATATTTCTATTTTTTCTATCATAAAAGTAAATGGATTTATGTTTGAGTCACTAATTTTAAAGACAACCTTAGGTCCACAGTTTTTAATCTAAACCTGGCTCTGATACCAAACTGTAACGCCCCAAGGTTCGTGAGTTATAATATAATGATATTTATTACAATTCAGTTGATTCAATCAAATTCAATAAATACTCAACGTCATCTCTAAAAGAAAATACAGCTAAAATATTTATTAAATTCAACTATTTCGATAGTTTGTCCTTTTTAGGTCGAAATTTGAACATAAAGTAAACCTGAATTAAAAAAAAAACTGAATTGATTTAAAACTAAATCTAATTTTCTAAAAAATAAAGCTAATAGTAGAGACCCGCCTGATCGTAGTATTCCAGCTCTGCACCTGTACATTTTTTTAGTAGGATGAGTATAACAGCCCGGTAGGGTCATTTCTTACCCAAAATTTAACATGTTCAGATAATATCAATTTTATAACATTGAAGGAAATAAAATACAGATAATGGAATTTAACAACAGAATTGTAAAGATGCGATGCATGTGATATTTTCATGAATACTCATAACATTTATATTATTTCTTACAACACCGTACCCAAGTGGATGGTCACGTTGCATTAACGCCTACGCACTGGTACCTCATGGTGATGGACCCATTTATACTTTAGCTGGTCAGACTACTGCTCCAGTTGTACCTCTAATGTATGTCCATGCACACAATTGTATTCATACGCCGTACACAAAGGAGACTCCAAAGGATACAGTGGGTTTTAGGGTCTTTCACTCAAGGGACACGATTGCCTCACTTGCTGGTTTTAGAGTTTTTCACCCAAGGGACACGATTGCCCTACTTACTGATTCAAGGTCTTTCGTCCAAGGGACACGATTACCTTACTTGCTTACATTACATCAAACATATTAAAATTAATGCTCAATGCATGGTAAACATACATGTAAGATGAATAATTATTTCACAATCAAATATCAACAATATAATTCTAATTAATAAATTTAGATTTAAATTTTGTTGAAACTTTAATAATTCAAATACTTAAATAAAATATTATTTTACTATTATTTAATTTAGAAATTTTGTGAAATAATGTACAAGAAATTTTAATTTCAATTCCAAAATTTGAAAATTTTATTAAACTTAAGTTCATCTAAGTTTAATTTAATTAACTCTTTAAAATTTTAGAATTAAAATTTGGATTTTAATTTTTAGAAATAAAGATATTACACTGATTTCTATAATATAATATTAATAATGTAATTAAATTATTATTTAATAATTTAATTTAATCTATCTTTAAAAAAAATTATCTAATTATTTAAATCTAAATTCATAATTTTACCATTATTTATTTTTATATCGAAATTTAATAAGTTTAAGGAAGTTATTAATTTGGACTTTAGATACTACTATTATTATTATTTTTATTTACATTTAAAATTTTAATTATTATTATTATTATTATTTATAATTAATTCTAGGTATTATAATGATTGAAATTTAAATTTTTAGTTTACTTTTTAACTTGAATATATATATATATATATATATAAAAAATTCGGATTAATTAAATTATTAAATTTAATAACTAACACACTCATTAATCAAAAATATTTTTTAAAATTAATTCAAATTATTAATTTAAATAAATTTAGGAATAATTCATATTTAATTTTTAATCTTAACAAAAATTTAAGAATTAATAAATTAAAATATAAACTTAGATAAATTATTTATTTTATTCTATAAATATATATATATATATATATATATATATATATAATTTTTGGATTAAATAATAAAAATATATAAAATAGAAATTCATAAATGAGTAGGTTTCCCTATATAAAAATTCAACTAATAATAATATTCTATTAAAATTTTGGATTAAATAAGCATAATAAATAACTGAAAATGATAAATTTCAGGATAAGATCACCCACCTCAAAAGTCTGATGATCTGGTCTCATTCTAATCTCTCTCCCTTGATCTATAAAGCTATCTCTCTCTCTCCCTCTCTCAATTTTTGATTTGATTGTTTCCTACGTTTCTTTCGTTCTCTTTTTTCAAAAAAAAAATTTATTTATTTATAAATGGTGTGTAATGGAATAAATGAGTGGGGATTATGGGACGGTTTTATTTAGTGGGAGGGTTCGGCGCCCATTACCCTACGAAAAGGAAGGAGGAATGAAGAAAGTGGTTTAGTCGGCGTGTGGAAGATTTTTTTTATATTTAAGATTTTTTAATTTTTAGATGTGATGGGTCCTACTAATGATGACATAAATTTAATCCCTTCATGATCATCTCGGCCTAATCAAGAGAAGATATAAGGTTAAAAATGAGGCTTATCTATAACTTAGCTGGCCACATAGAAGCGGACAGTGGAGTTAGTTCTCACAAAAAAAAATGAGTTGTGATAAATGCTAATCATAGGTTTGCATATGGGCCACTATGGTAAGTAGCTTTCATCAAACCTTTAATTAGGTATAATTCATCAGGATGAATTGAAGATAGAAAAATTACCATGATCAAGGACACAGGTGGGGCACACAGCATAAAGTTAGCAGTATTGGAAGCGGCTTTTCATTGTTGCCATTGCTATGGCCCATATCAGTTTTTAATCGTGGTGGTGGATTGAACGAAGCAAGGGGGATTGGGTCTTTTGCGCGCTTGGGGAAATAGGTTAGTATTAAACATCCACACTCCGTCTGTGGGACCACCATACTGTATATGTGAAATCAAGACCTTCGATCATGTGAGAACCGTTATGTTAGCCGTACATACTAACGGTCATCTTGATGAAAATATCACATGAGCCATACTGATGAAAACAATGTAAAATTGTTACTGAAACCTCTACATTTGTGCAACGTAGCCCACCCGAGTGTTGGATGAGGTTGTTTTTTGTTTTTATATATATATATATATATATATATATATATATATATATATCGTTCTTCTAAGACACACATGATGAACGGGTTTGATGTAAGATAGACACCATGTTGGCCCCACACGTAAATCTATGGTTGGCGTCCATCCCCATTGTTTCCCCGGGTGTCGCCCACTTGAGTAGTAGATTTGGATGATTTTTTCACCATGGTCTAAGCATCAAGGATCACACCTGATGGACGGTGTAGATATCACACAGACAACATGAGGGGCCAAGAGAGCTTTATTGTTTTAACCTTTGGGTCAAATAGGTTTTGTAGCGGACGCTTCCGTGACTTTACTAGGCAGATGCGGCTGTGACTTTCACTTATGAAGACGTAATCCACACCGTGGAAAAAGTCGAGATGGGAACTCTCACCGTTAAAATCGTTCAAATTGTGTGTGGGGCCTACCATGCCGTGTATATGCCATCCATCTCTGCTAAGCTTTCGGATGTGAACTGATTTGTGATGGGCATTGGCTGAGATAACAGGCCTGGTGCTGACCCAGATGGCTGGTTTACGGTTTCAAGGGTATTTTTGTCAATATTATGTATGAATTTTTTTTTCAATAAATTCCGCCTCATTCTTTGTCTCATGCCTTGAGAAAGATCTCCATTGAGTAGGTATACAACGCATAGATTAACCCCTTAAACTAGTTGAAAATCATTACCCTCACTGTTTCTTGTGATAGAGAGTAACGGGCATGGCTGAGTTGACGAGCTTTTAGGCATCTAATCCAAGCTTTGAGGTTTATAACACTGGCAGCCCAAGAAAGCCCAGAGGCGAGAGCGGATTAGGTACACCAACCCGAAGAACTTGAGGCTCTTACTGTGGGGCCCACATTGATGTATCTATTCTATATCTATACTGTCCATCCGTTTTTAAAGATCATTTTAGAGTATTAGCCTAAAAACAAAACAGATCAAATTCTCAGGTACACCACACCATAGAAAAAAAGTGGTGATTGACCATTAATGAGCCACAAAAGTTTTGGATCAAGCTGATATTTTCTTTATCCCTTCATCCATGTTTATGTGATTTTATCAAGAGGTTGGATAGAAAATAAATATTATTAAGGCCTTAGATATAGGATGTTTTTAATGGTGGGACGTCCAATCACCATTGTTTCCTGTATATGATCCGCCAGAGATCTGGATGTTCTTCATTTTTTTGGGTTAATTCACTAAAATTATGTGGAAAAACAGGTGGACGGCATGGATATAGAATATATACATCAAGATGGGCCTCACTATTTCCCTTTTTCTAATTCTGCCTGACTTTATCAATAGGTTGGATGGCAAATAAATTTAGAAAGTTTTTAACGGACTTAAGATTTGGATCAGCTTAACTTAGGGACCATGCCCTAAAATGAACCGGAAGAACTGATGGACAACATGGATATACAGCACTGACATCAAGGTTGGCTACATGGTCCAATGGTATTTACCCGACTAGCTAACACCTAATCTAATTACCCCATGTAACTTGGGTCTACCATTTCGATGGTTCATTCGAGTTACACGTGTGGTTTGTGTGTAATTCATGAGTACTTGCTCATAAACACGATCCATTTCTGAATCCGTGATGATTATGCGTGGTCTAGCCCCAACCCCAGCTACCCTCTTCAGTGCAAGATCCGGGCTGTTTATTAGGTGAGATAACAATGCTTGATATTCACAAGAATAGCATTGAAAATTAATCAAATCCCTGTTTTGCACTCCAACATTTCTAATTCATCCATTGATCAAGTGGACCACATGCACAAAGAGATGTACACTTGGAGAAATGAATGCTTTGGTTGGTCAACATGCAAGTTGGACCGTCCATTCCCGGCCAGCCCAGTGGGGATAAAATGACTTGAACCCCTAATTGAAGGAGTATAACTCTTCTTGTACTTCCTCTCACATGTGTCAAGCATGTGTGAAATCCAAGTGTCAGATTCCTTCAATCAAAACTCATGTGTTTCCTCTCATTAGGTGGGCCACACATGTCCAAACTACGTAGATGGTTGAACAAGGTATGACCAACCGCGCCCATCGATATCAACATACATCTAAAAGGCTCACCTAATGAATGGATCTCCCTAGCTTTTGGTTTATAGGTATTCATGGCAAGCCTAATCTGATGAATGTCTCAGATTTCAAAAAATCTAAACGATCCAATTAATAATCTGTTAACATTTCATGCTCATGGTTAGATCTATTTGATGGTTGAGGACCTAAAGAGATTTATAAACCTTGATGCATCAGGATGTAAACAGGGTTGTGCACCACATGATTCAGGTGATCCAAACCATTGCTTTAATGGCCCCATTGTGAAGAGGGGTGCCACCAGATATAGGGTATGGATGTCAGACAGATAATGGTGGGGTCCACAAAGCCCGACCTCATGATTCCATTTCCCACGTAACGATTAAAGTCATCAGAATCGGAGGAAAGCCCCAGCCCATCACATGCTTGGGTTTTGGACCTCTGCTTGTATTTCACTTTGTGGGCTGGGCTGGACTTCTACCACACCTGTTTCTTAGCATCAACCCATAAAACACATAAGCTATATGAGCCCCCCATCATTTTGAATATGTAAAATCCACTCCGTCCATCCGGTTCTATTCTCGATTCTACACCTTAGGTAAAACATCAGCAAGATCCAACAGCTTAGCTTCGCCACACTATGAGAGACACTGGCTATGGGATGCCAACCATAAGTTTGTATGTGGGGCCACCATGGTAGTTAGCTTTCATCAAACCTTTTAATAAGGTGTAACTCAGCAGGATGAATGATAATAAAAGAACCATGATCAATGCCTAAAATGGGCCACACAGTATGAACTTAGCAGCATCATGAGCAATATTGCATTGTTCCCATTGATATAGCTTGTATAAGTTTTTAATCAGGGTTATCTTCTGTATGAACGGTCCAATCAATAGTTCTTACATGAAGGGCAGTGAATTTAGCATCTACAAATTGGTTGGACCCCAGAGAGATTCGGTCTTTTGCACGCTTGGGTAAATAGGTCGACTACCATGCTGTATATGTGAAATCAACTCCATCTAACTTGTGAGAACCCTTATGTTAGCCGTACATTCAAACGATCATCTTGATAAAAACATCACACGAGCCATAACAATGAAAATAATTTAAAATTGTTCCTAAAACCTCTACTTTTGGGCAGCGTGGCCCACCTGAGTGTTGCATAAGTCTATTTTTATTTTTATTTTTTGTATTTTTGTATTTTTGTATTTTTGGACTTATTTTTCTAAACCATTCATGCTAAACGGGTTTAATGAAAGATATGCATCGTGATGGCTGCACACATAAATTTATGGTTGGTGTCCATCCCCAACATTTACTATGGTGTGACCAATCTGAGTAGTAGATACGTCTGATTTTTATACCCTAGTTCTAATATCAACGATCACACCTGATGGACGGATTGGATGTCACATTGAGAACATGATGTGGGGGGGGGGGAGGGGGCACAGAGAGCTTTATTGTTGTCGGCTTTGCATAAAAGAGGTTTTGTAATGGACGCTTGCTTGAATTAAATAGGCAAATCGGGTTGTAACTTAATTTCCCCGATATGGACGTTCTTTCCAGCACGATTAGGTACTACCTCCGCCTGACAGGCCACCGTGATGTATGAAATTTATCCATACGGTCCATCCATTTTTTTCATATAAATTTAGAGTGCTGGACCAAAAATAAATCATATCTAAGTCTTAACTGGACCACACCATAGGAAGTAGTGGTGCTAAGGATGCCCACTGATGTATTCTTTTTAGGGTTCCCCGTGTTGTTTATTTTCCATCCAACCTGTTGATATGGTCATATACACCTGGATTAAGTAAAAAAACAAATATCATCTTGATCCAAAACTTCCGTTGCCGCTAAGAATTTTACAACGGTATTAATTTAACCCTCACTTTGTGGTCCATTTAAGCATTGGATATTTTTATTTTTGAGTTCATTATCTAAAATGATGTATAAAACTATATGGACGGTGTGGATAAAATTAATACATAATTTTGGCCCGTCGGAGCCTCTGCCTGTCCTGAGCTCCGTACAGGCGGGGGTAGTACTTAATCCGTGCCCAATCCTTTCATAGGTGTGATTGGATTCCCCCAGGGTGGAAACCGAATAAACAAAATGAAGAATAAAAAACGGCATTTATATGGAAGGTCGAGGATAGGTCGAGGATCAGGGCTAGGGTTTGAAACAGCTAGGATTTGAAAGGAATATTCTTCGTGGGGTTTGAAAATGTACGGCACATTTAATGGATTGGTAGATCTGATGCATATTTGTGACACGAAGCGGTCCGTTTGCACCAGTAAAGCTGAGGCGGTTTAGCCCAAGTTAGCTGGTCTCCTTGGGACTCTCATAATGTATGTATTTTATCCACGCCAGCCATCCATTTTTCAGCTTATTTTAGAATATCAACCTAAAAATGAGATAGATACAAATCACAGGTTGACCATAGCATGAGAAAACATTGTTGATTGAAATATTGGATTGCTACAAAACTAATGAAGCTCTCAAAAATTTTTAATGATAAACATCCAATGATCCCCACTGTTTCCTTCAACTGTATCTCATTTTTGAGCTCATGCCCTAAAATAATATAGAAAAGTGAATAGATGGTACGAATAAAACACATACATCATTGTGGGCCCCACCATGATGTATGTATTTTATCCATGTAGTCTATTCATTTTTGGGAGCTCATTTTAGAACCCCAGCCAAAAAGCTAACCATATTACCTTTATCTTTGGATCATGTGGCAATCATGATGTTGCTTATCCTTTGCACGCATAGGATTGTTCACATGTTTGACATGTTATTAGTAAAAATTGGGCACACGTGAATTTCACATTCAGCTGCAGCATGGAAATCATCTCTGTAATGACCACTTATTGATGCTCTGTCAGAGTGCGTGGGATGATACGCAATTATTTGAAATTGTCCACTTGACAGAAAGATAAACGAAATTGAACCATTTAAATTATGTAAACTGCTATTAATAACATAAAAACATAAAACTGAATTAGATTTAGTGATTATAATATCAGAGTAAAAAAAAATTTCTCATATTTTGAATTGGGTCAATTTCTAAGCCTGAGCCTGATCCTCGAGTTTGGTACTCGAGCCCAATCCCGATTTAAGTAGGGCCAGGCCTGGAAGCCTAATGGGCCAGCCCGGCCCATTGACAGGCCTACTTCCCATGGCTCTTGTAGGACTTGAGGGACTGGGGGTGTCAATGGGCTGGGTTAGCACTTTGTCCAAGCTCGGTTCGCCTTGTTCAACATAAGTCCAAACCAAGCCCAGCATGGCCTAGCCCAAGCCTAGTTCGAGCCCTCTCAAGAGGGGAAGTCAGAAAGAGAAATTGAAGAATAAAAAACAGCATTTATATAAAGGTTAGGGTTAGGGTTAGGGTTGGGGTTTGGAGGAGATAAGATTTGGTGGGGTTCTTCTTCACAAGGTTGAGATTGCGGTCGGATTTTGGGGTAAATGAGAAAAGTATTGGGAAGGAAATTTAGATCTAGAAATGAGATTGGAGTGGAAGAGAGAAATGGCCCAGCCAAGCTGGCGGGCTTTTAGACATCTAATCAAAGTTCAGGCTGATTTAAAAATGGGCTTGAAGATTAACCCCATGCCCGTACTCAGGCCTAATACTCCAGCTCAAGTCTGGACCAAAGTGGGCTAGGACTGAAAGCTTGACCAGAAGCTGGCACATGGACCACCCTATTAAGGACCGTGAAACTGGAAGTGTTACCCAGGTGACATGTTAGTGAGTGTTACCCAGAAATGGGACCCACTTTGATGTATGCATTGTATATCCTCATGGTCCATTAATTTTACCAACTCATCTTAGTGCATGGTCCCAAAAATAAAGGAGATCCAAGTCTCAAGTGGACTACACAATGAGGACTGAATGACCACGGTTAAAAATTTCTTGGGTACCACAAAAGTTTTGGATCAAGCTGATATTTGTGTTTTCCTTTTGATAATGTCTGTGTTAACACGTTGGATGAAAAATTAATATCACAGTAAGCCTTGGGAAGATTTTAATAGTGGGCGTTCAATGACCATTATTTTATGTGGTGCGGTCAACTTGAGATTTGGATGTGCTGCATTTTTATTTTTTTTAAACATGCTAGCAGTGAATGAAATGTATTTTCTGTGGTGTGGTCTACTTGACATTTGGATCTGCTTCATTTTTGGAAACATGCTAGCAATGAACGAAAAGAATTATAGGTCCCATGGTTAGGAAAAACGCCCACTAATATTACCTTGGTAGCCCCTAATCGGTTCCTCATAAAACTTGGCGGCCACGATTGATCAACCATGTAATTTGGGGCCACGATTGATGACACATATAACTTGGGGTCTATCATTTTGACGTTTATTAGAGTTACACGTGTGCCAAGTGTACAATTTATAAGTACACGCTCGTAAAGGATCCATCTCTGGGACAAGATTGCCTGCAAAAGCCTTTTCTGTGAACTTTATGCAGTGGGAAGCTTAGTGGGGCCACCATGATGTTTGTAAAAAATCCATCCCATCCATCCATTTTTTCAGATCATGTTAGACTTGGGTTTAAAAATAAGACATATCCAAAACTCAAGTGGGCCACATGACAGAAAAAAGTGGATACCAAAATGCCTACTGTTAAAATGTGTCCGGGTCTTCTATGATGCTAATATGCCATACATGATATTCATAAAGTCATTCCTAATGGATGAAGTGAAAACACACAAATATTAGTCGGATTCAAAACTTTTATGCCCTCACAAATGTTTCAACAGTGGCCATTCAATCCTCATTGTTCCTGTAACCCGGTTCACCTGAGTTTTGGATCTGTCCCAAGTTTTTACCTCATATCATAATTTGATCCAGATGGATAAGATGGATATGGTATATTTCTCACAAACATAACGGTCGACACCTGCTAGCTCGTACTGAGAATTCCACTCCACAATGCTACTTGATGTACTATGTGGACCTCACAATGATGTATGCGTTTTATCCGCACCATCCATCTATTTCGCATCATTATTTTAGGGCATGAACTAAAAAATGAGGCAAATCCAAATCTCAGGTGGACCACAACACAGAAAACAGTAGTGATTGGATGCTCTCCATTAAAAACTTTCAAGGGCCTCTTCTAATATTTATTTGCTATCAAACCTGTTTATTAGGTCCCAAAGACCTGGATGAAGGGGAGAAAACAAATATCAGCTTGATCCAAAACTTTTGAGGCCCTCAAGAAGTTTTTAACGGTGTAAGTTCAATCACCACTGTTTTCTGTGGTGGATGCACAGGGCAGTTTTCTTACAAACATCAGGATTAGTCTCACTCAGATTCCGACCTCTTGGGTGGTAGACAATATCGAAAATTCTGCGTGCTTACACGCGATGTTGAGAGGGTGGAAAGTAGGGACGCAGACGCTGCATTAGCTAGTAGCTACTGATGGGTGCTCTGTGGACCTTACCATGATGTATGTGTTTTATCCACTCCATCCATCCATTTTTAAAGATCCTTTTTGGACATTTATACAAAAATGTTGCAGATCCAGATCTCAGTGGACCACCACACATGAAAATAGTGGTGATTAAACGTCCACTATTAAAACTTCTTTGGGCCACTGTAATCTTTATTTGCCATCCAACTTGTCGGTTAGGTCATGTGCTGAGAGTTTCTGGTAATCTGAACCGTCTGTGCTGTAACTAATGTTCCACACAACAAAATGCAAGAAAATTAAGATGAAAATACAATTATAAACATAAATATTTGTAGATAAATTCTTAGCATTGAAATCAAACCGTTTAATTATTCAAACTAAGAAAAAATAATAATAATAAAAATAATGATACCATCGGGTCTAGCTATCTGGTTGAAATTTCCCACAAGATCAACTAGTGTGGGCCCACAGTGATATATGTTGGACATGATCTATCCCATCAATCAGATGCATCTTTTGATGATAGACCATGGGCCTAAAAATCAGGCTAATCCATGACCATAATATGCAACAGTGGAGAGTGGGTATCTACCGATTGAAAACTTTATGATCATTTATAAAGTCCACTGAGGTGTAGTTGAAAAATCTAACAAATCCATTCTATGTGTCCCAATTGGATGAGGAGTCACACCAAGTTTTAGCTGTATCTAAAACTCAGGTGAGCCTGACCAAGTGCTCTTAGATGTTTTAATCGTGATTTTACATGGTTTCAGATGGTGTGGCCCACTTGAGTTCTGGATACGGCTGATTTTTGGGTATTTTATAAACTAGAGAGGACCCACCAAATGAACAGTGTGGATGTCCTACATGGATCACAGTAGGGCCCCAGTTTAGCTACATACGGTACGATGGTAGCTCTAAGCATCGCGAATAAAATTAATAATATCATTTGTAAGTATGTCTTTCAAAAAGTACTTAAATCTCCATCTCCCCCTTTTATGTCTTTCAAAAAGTACTTAAATCTCCATCTCCCCCTTTTATGTCTTTCAAAAAGTACTTAAATCTCCATCTCCCCCTTTTCTTCTTACAAACCAATCTCTCTCTCTCTCTCTGTGATGGGGCCTACACAGTTATGTCAAAATCATCACTTTGCAGGAGTTTGATCTGGCGGAAAACTCCTGCAACGTAGACTCGGTGGTATCTTCCTCAACTTGAAAACGACCTGATTAGGCCGTCTTTGACCAACTAGAAATAAAAAATAAAAAATGATACCATCGAGTCTACCTGGTTGAAATTTCCCACAAGATCAAGCTGTGTGGCCCCAAAGTAATCTATGTTGGACATCTATCCCATCAATCAGATGCATCGTTTGGATGATAGACTATGGACCTCAAAAATCAGACCAATCCATAACTATTATATACAACAGTGGAGAGTGGGTACCCATCCGTTGAAATCTTTATGATTATTTACAGAGCTCACTGAGATGGGTCCCCTTTAAATTATGGGATATCCCAAAAATCAGCCGTATACGGAACTCAGGTGGGCCATACCATTTAAAATCATGTGAAAACATGCCTAAAACATATAAAAGCACTTGGTGGGGCCCACCTAAAATTTGGATACGTCTGAACTTAGTCTGATCCCTCATCCAAGTGGGACACACATAATGGATGGGCTGGATTTGTGAACCAGTTTTCAGTGGGCCAAACAAATGATTATGAATGTTTTAATGGAGGGTAACCCCTATCAACTTTTGTATCTGATGTGGCCTACACAAGTCACTGATTGACTTTATTTTTAAGATCTAGGTCCACCATGGAATTGTGCATCTGACTGATGGGGTAGATTTTTGACACACATTACACTGTGGCCCACACAGCTCGACCTCATGGGAAGTTCCCATGAGCTCGATCGCATAGAACCTTTTCCCTTGTAAGTATGTGTTAAAAAATGCTTAAATCTCCCTATCGCTAACATGTCCTTCCCCACACACCCACACCACCACCAGTACCACCACCCCCCACCCCTCTCTCTCTCTCTCTCTCTCTCTCTCTCTCTCTCTCTCTCATGGTGATGGCGGAAATGGAAGCGGCTCTTGACGTTCACCTTGAGGTTGAGGATCCTGTTCAGGCAGTGAACGGGAACCCGCCAAGAGCAGGTTTACTTCAAGTAGGATTTCTTGCCATCGGTGTGAGTGGAGCCTTGATCTCAGATCTCTCGATTAACCTACTCACCGGACTCTACGTTTTTCTAATCTATGCCATTTTGTTCATTGGATTACTGCTACTACTGACAGCAGCATTCCCCTCCTCAATCTCTACGACCACTGCTAAAAGGATGATCTTTACAGCCACGTTACTAATCTACGTTGGACTAGCAGTCAAGATGAGGCTTCATCTCTCATCTTAGAAGTCGATGATTGGTACTTCTCCATCCTTTCTATTAGTTTTCAACTATAGTAATTCAATAAAATTATCTTTCTTGACTGAAATCTCTTATTATGAGAGCTTGTTTTCTTCTTCTTCTTCTTATTGTTGGTGATACAATAGTTATATCATCTTCAGACTGATTATATTGTGAGATTTCATATTCTCATTCTCATTCTCATGCTTTGTCGTCAACATCTCATGATTGGGCCTGTGTTTGATGAACGGATTAGATCTTGCACAAAAGAGAGTGGCCCGGCTCGAACTCGGGCTGGATAACTTGCCGTGTAAAATCATCGCGGGTATGCCTGTTTGTTTTGCCCATCACAGCCTCGAGCTCGACTCAGAAGCTGGCCCTGCAAAAGTATCACGGCCTAAGATTGGGCCTGTTTGTTTTGGGCCATCACCAGCTCGAGATGGACCTATTTGTTTTGGCCCATCTTGGGCTTGAGCTGGACTCTGAACCTGGCCCTTCGAAATCATCACGGGCTAAGCTCAGGACCGTTTGTGTCGGCCCATCACGGCCGGGCTAGAGCTGGACTCTGAACCGGCCCATCAGGGACCTGGGTTGGACCTCTGTCGGGATTTTACTTTGTGAACTGGGCTGGATTCTACAACACCTGTTTCATCCTAACCCATAAAACACATAAGCTCTATGGGACCCACCATTTTGAATATGTGAAATCCACTCCGTCCATCAGTTTCTATCCTCGATCCTGGCCCTAATTTAAAACATCAGAAAGATCCAACAGCTCACCTGCACCACACTACAATAGACAATGGCTATGGGTTACCAACTAGACGTTTGTGTGTGGGGCCACCATGGTAGGTAGCTTTCATCAAACCTGTTAATCAGGTGTAACTCATCAAGATGAATTTAAGATACAAAAATTACCATGTGAGTTTTAATTGGAGTTATCTTCTGTATGAACGGTCCAAGCAATGGTTCTCACCTGACGGATGGAGTGGATTTCACATATGCAATTTGAGTTGACCCTAGAAAAATTGGGCCTTTTTGCGCGCTTGGGGAAATAGGTCAGTATTAGACATCCAAGCTCCGTCTGTGGGACCACCGTCAAATCTGTCCATCGGGTGAGAACCCTTATGTTAGGAACCTTATAAACGGTTTGGATGTAATATAAACATCAAGGTGGATCCTAAGATTTAAACGGTATGAATTTCTTTCCCCAATTTTCCCTCTCGTGTGACTTACTGTAGTTTTGGATCACTTCATTTTTTATCTCATTTCCTAAATTGAGCACTCACCACGGATGGACAAAGTGGATTTCACGTAAACGTATGTAGCCCACCCATCATCCCTGCGCTGAAACTCCTGCGGAACGCTTTAGCGGAAATCCGCGTCCGCGTCAGATAGGTCCGGTAGGAACGCGGGTCTCTTGCGAAAGCTTTTCGCAAGTTCCATGGATGCTAGGTGGGCCCCACCGTGATATTTGGAAGAAATTAATCCTGTATATCTGTTCTGCGAGATCATTTTAAGACATGCAACCAAAAATGGAGTGAATCCAAAACTCGAGTGTGCCTCCGAGAGGAAGAAGTGAGGATTTAGTGACCACCGTTGAAACTTTCATGCGGCTACAAAAGCTTCTAGGGAATGACCTTATAAACGGTTTGGATGGCATATAAACATCAAGGTGGAGCCCATAAAGGTTTCAAGGATAGGAGACTCTTTCCCTAATTCTCCCTCTCATATGGCCTAATTTAGTTTTAGATCCGCCTCTTTTTTGGTTACATGCCCTGGAATGATCTCGTAAAACAGATGAACGGGATGGATTTCTTCCAAATATTACAGTGTACCCACATAGTATCCCAACGCAGGAACTAGGCTTTGGCAGGAAAAACGGATTGGCTACTCCCCTGCCGCTGGCCCGGTGGCTGATGGTCGGTGCTTTGAGGGCCCACATGTATGTGTTTCATCCATTCTGTTAATAAATTTTTTACCAGTCATTTTAGGGTGAGAGTGATATAAATCTCATGAGACCATATCACAGAAAAATAATAGTGATTGGATATCCATCAATAAAATCCTACTAATGCTCACTTTACTGTTTATTTGACATCATTAAAATCTTTGATTAGATGAAGACCTAGATGAAGGAAAAGAACAAAGATAAGCTTGATCCAAAACTTTTATAGGCCACAAAAACTTTTTAATGATTGATGTTAATCTAATACTGAAATATATCTTAATTTGGTCGCATACCCTATAATAATCTAGAAAAATAGATGGATGAAACGCATACACCAGAGTGGGGATTAGCACCGACCGCTAGCCATTGGTGGGTGGCGGGGGAGTAGCCAGTCCGTTTCCCGTCTTGCAGGCGCAGATCAGGTACCACCACCCCCCCCCCCCCCCCCCCCCTTCCGAGCTCCGGACAGGGGGAGGCTCCTAGGGCCACTGATGGGCTGTTGTATATGAATTCTATTTATACCGTCCATTCATTTTTTCCATATCAGTTTACATTTTTATCTTTAAAATAGGGAAGATCCAAAGTACAAATGGACCAGACGGCAGGGATTAAATTGGGACCAAAGAAGTTTTGGATCAAGATTATATTTTTCTTTTTACTTTATCCAGCTGTATATGACCATACCAACAGGTTGGATGAAAAATAAACCATAAGATGGATTCTAAGAACGTTTCAACAGTGGATATCTTTAGCAGCACTGCTTCCTGTGGTGTGGTCCACTTGAGTATTGGATCTCCTTATTTTTAGTTTGATACTCTAAAATGATACGTAAAAATTGGATGGACAGTGTGGATGGAATTCATACATTACAGTGGCTCCTCAGCGACCTCAGAGCTTCCGCCTATCCCAAGCTTCCAACAGGCGGGGGCAGTACCTAGTCCGCGCCCGTCTTAACAGGGGTAAGGAGAACGGATTGGCTACTCTCCTACTGGTGGTTGGTGCTTTGTAAGCCCCATCATGATGTATGTGTTTCATCCATGCCATCCATCTATTTTTCTAGATTATTTTATGGTAGAATTCTAAAAATGAGATATATCCCAATCTTGAGTAGACCACGTTACAGGAAATAATTTTGATTGAACAATGACCATTAAAAGCTTTTTAAGAGCCACAAAAGTTTTGGATCAAGACGATCTTTGTTTTTTCATTCATCTAGGTCTTTTATGACCTAATTAATAGATTGTATGTCAAATAAACAGTACAGTGAGCCTTAGGAGGATTTTAATGGTGGATATTCAATTACTATTGTTTTCCTGTGGTGTGGTCCGCCCCTCTCATTTTTGGGATCAAGCCCTAAAATGTTCTGTAAAAATGGATGAATGGCATGGATAAAAGACATACTTCATTGTAGGGCCCATAGAGCACCGACTACTAGCCAATGGACTAGTGGCAGGGAGCAGCCAACCGGTCTCAAAGGGTAAGATGCAATCCACCTAGGTATTGGTATAGATATGCATTTTACATGAACGTGTATAAATCTGACCATAGTTTAATTTTCACATTTTACATTACTTATAATCGTACATTTGTCCCCACATTGTAGTTGGTTATTTTTTATTTTTACGTGCGATCATAGCTATCATCTTGTGCGTATTTTATTTTGATCTAAAATAGATAACCATATATATTTAAATTAGATCTTAATTCACTATCTTATTACGAGGTTTTGAATTAAATCCGTTATTTTTTCCATTTAGATCAGAATTTACTGATGTATGTATGAAAATCATGTGTTTTATCTCAACATGATTATTTGTTTAATTTTTTAGGAATGATGTACATTTTATAATAGCATTGTGAACATTTTTATTTACTTATTTATTTATTTTTTTTATAATGATTAGATGTGAGTAATCGTATGTTTCGCTAAGATTTGTAACAATGTAGCTTATATTGGGAAATATACATGCAATGGTTAGAATCCTTGAGATTCATTGGATTTTCCATGATTATTGAATGTTCAGAATTGATTTTATAGTTTATATTAACAATTAGATCAATAACCTTTGTATAGAATAGAATTGTATCCGAATTTTGTCATTACATGTATATATGCTTAGACTCTCCATTATATATTAGATAGTTGCATTTTTTAAGTATTAGATCATTTTTATTTAAAAATCCAATAAGGTATTCAATACTCATTATTATTATATTTCTTTTATATTTATAAAGAAAGAAAAATTTTACTTATATATATATATATGTGTGTGTGTGTGTGTGTGTGTGTGTGTGTGTGTGTGTGTGTTCATCCATATGATGTTAGAAAAGTACTTATGCCTTGGATAATTGTTATGGAATGATACTTAGATGAAATTGTGAGAATGCAAAGATAGTAAAGTTATACTTCGAAATATATTTCATAAAAAAATAAATGATGAAAATTCTATTTTTTTGAAAGTTTTGTAGGAAGAGCCTGATGTTACCAATGACTTGTTTATGTGGGTAATATATAGTACACTCCTTGTGCATTACATAATGCATCTTAGTGTAATTTGGTACTATAATTTATATTAACATTAAGATTTTGTCTACTTTACAATTATTCATATTTTAAAACTATTTTGTATTAATTATTTCAATTAAATGTTATAGTAGAAAACCTGCCATATATGAAATTGTTATTTTTAAAAATAATAGATTTGTATCACTATTGTATTTAAAAATTGTCATATTAAATTTATTATTATTATGAAACCTGCCTTATTTAGAAACATGCTTTATTTGGAAGTTATCAATTTGAGATTATTATCATTGTCGATATACATTTTAATATTATTATATTTAAAAACTTATTATTTTTGTAAATACTTATTTTGGAAACTAATTGAGATCATCATCTCTGGGCTTTACAACTTACTCATGTTTGGCTCATTTTAGTTACAGGAATTATCATGGAGGATAGTGATCATGAAAATAAAGATTATCTTAAAGAATAAACTAGTTATGTCTATATTCTATTCTGAAATGATTGCTTAGTGGAAAAAGCCTTGTGATAAGACTCATATGATAACTCTAGGAATTAGTGAGATTTTATTTATGGTTGTGGATCTCTTACTTTAGTTTGTAGTTGTGGTTTTCTTATTTTATTTTATAGACTCCTTTATCAGTTAATTTGATTGAAGTTCTTATTATATTTCTTACGATTTAGTTTTAATGTGATTATGGAATGAGAATATTGTGTAATTCATATACATCACACCGTCAAACTTGGGATAAAGGCATTGTACTCGGTGCCGAATTTTTAGGGATTAACAGTAAATGGGGAGAGTGTTGGGAATGAAATTTAGATGTAAAACTAGTATTATAAGAGATTAACACCTTCAACCTCGACCTATATAACATGACAACCACGACCCATATAACATGAAAATCACAATCCATATAACATGATAACCTCGACACATGACAACCACGACTCATATAACGTGACGACCGCGACATATATAATATAACAACCTCGACCCTTACCACATTACAACCACAACCCATATAACATGACAGCCACAACTCATACCCATATAACATAGTAAGGGTCATGGTTGTAATGTGGTAATGGTCGTAGTTGTAATGTAGTAAGGGTCATGGTTGTCAAGTTGATGTAATTAATAACTTGATTAATTTTAAATAATATGAGTCGAGGCTCACATTGGGGTGATCCATTTCGTCCACCTTGTCAGCTAACTCGCCGTAGGCTCAAAAAGTCCTGACTTGGGCAGTGTCCACACTTTTAACAAATATCATAGTGAGCCTAAAAGTTTTAACAGTGGGTGCCATTGTCACCATTATTTTCTATTATGTGGCTCACACAAGCTTTTGGATCAGGCTGATATTTGGGCCCTAACCCTAAAATGACACGGCAAAAAGGATGGGCGGTATGAATTATACACACACATCAATGTGGGCTCCATGAGTTGGGTCCTGCTTATGCCCAAAAAAGCTTCCGTCCACATCAATTTCTCAACATTAAATACGAGGTAACTTCTTATTCGCTCAAAAACCATACATTCACAAAATCTAAGGACAAGGGCATTTTGGTCCAAATAATTTTTCAAAGCTTGTTAGAAGGCCACCCTTGGAATATTTGGAAGGTGAAATCTCTTTCAAGGATTTGACCATACAACAATGCTAGTACGGTCAAAATCCTAAAGAAAAAAAAAAAAAAACCCAACTGAAAGAAAGGAGTCCGGATCCTCAACCGAAAGGAAGAGTTTCTGGAGCCCTCTGCAGTCCCTGCTCTCGCTCTTCTCTCCCACTTCTCTCTCACCTTCTCATCTAGCTTTTCCTATTCTCTCTTAAGATTTTTGCTAGGTTCAGACTCATGCAATGATGAGGTTATTTATGTAGTCATGGATGCATGCTAATATGGAACAAATATGTGGGTTTTTGTCATTCATTAGGTTATGCAACTCCCTATTGATAATATTAAATGCTTTTAACAAGCCACAAAAGTTTTGATTATCCCACTATTTCCTATGATGTGGTCTACCTTTAGCTTGACCATTCTTCAATTTTATGTTCATGCCATGAAAGAACCTGGAAAAATGGATGGATGACATGGATAAGACATATACATCATAGTGGGCCCATAGAGTTTACTCAGTGCAATTGGTGCTCCTTGAGATGAAAGGTCTTATGGAAACTGCCTAAAGGATATGGGGTCCTTTGTACAGTGCATATTCCATCCAATCCACTCAACTGTTAGGCCATGGATTCTCACAAAATTAGGACATTGCTAGCTAGCTATGACCCCGATCCAATAGGTGGGTGTAATCTCTAACCATGGAGCCCGTGTTGTATATCTATGTTGTCTACCTAATTTGTTGACTCACTTTAAAACATAGGCTGAAAAATAAAGTTGGTATGGATCTTAAGTGGATAACAATGGCGGTATTAAACAATTATCATTGAAAGCTTCCCATGGTATAAATGGTTATTTGTCATCTAAATCATTGATGGATCCTGTAGGAGGTGGGGATTGGGTACTACCTTCACCATGCTCCCAAATAGGTAAGTAGTAAACATCCATGCTCGGTCCGTGGGACCACCATTGTGTATATCTGAAATCAAGTCTGTCCATCATGTGAGAAACCTTATTTTAGCCGTACATACAAATTTTATGTTGATAAAAATATCACATGAGCCATACTAACGAAAACAATGTAAAATTGTTGCTAAAACCTCTACATTTGTACAGCGTAGCCTGAGCGTTGGACAAGGCTGATTTTTGTATTTTTCTAACATTCTTCTAAGCCACACCTGATGAACGGGTTTGATGAAAGATAGAAACCATGATGCCCCACACATAAACCTATGGTTGGCGTCCGTCCCCATTGCTTCCCCTGGTGTCGCCCACCTAAGCAGTAGATCTGGATGATTTTTACAATCTTGTTTAAGCATAAAGGAGCACACCTGATGGACGGTGTAGATTTCACACCGAAAACATGGTGGGCCCAGAGAGCTTTATTGTTTTAAGCTTTGGGTCAAATAGGTTTGGTAGAGGACGCTTAGGCAGATGCGGGTGTGACTTTCGCTTATGTAGACGTTAGAACTTCATCTACACGAGATCCATCCGTCCATCTGGTGGGCCGCCTGTGTTTAGATCGGCCCTAAAAAAATCAACGTGATAACATTCAGGTGGTCCACACCATGGAAAAAGTTGAGATAGGAACTCTCACCGTGAAAATCATTCAAATTGTGTGTGGCCTATCATGCTGTGTATATGCCATCCAATCCTTTCATCAGACGTGCCACACTAGGATGAATGGATTTTGTAAAAGCTAATATATTCCAAGACTCGTGTAGGCCATACCATGTGAATTTAGAGCTCTTAGACAAGATTTTACACCGTTCCTTGTGGTCCACTTAAGTCATCCTTTTGGATTTATGCTGAAAATATAGTGGCATCTAATGAAGGGGTAGATCTAATGTATATCAGTCACACGCAACGGTCAGTTTGCGATTTCGGTAGTGTCGCTTCCAGTCTACGACGGTACAGATCGGAAGCGGACTGTGTCCTACCCCTGCCGGGATAGACTGGGTCCTGGCAGGGGCTCTGTGGGGCCCACCTTGAAGTAAGTGTTTTATCCATGCCATCCATTCCGTTTGAAAGATAGTTTTAATTCATCTGCCTGTAAACGAGGAAGATCCTAGGCTCAAGTAGGCCACACTGCAGGAAGCAGATGTGATAGTGATGCTGCCGTTAAAACCTTCTTAGAGCCCACCGTCATTTTTTTATTTTTTTTTCCATCCAGCCTGTTCATAAGGTTACATAGACTTAGATGAAGGAAAACAAAAATATAAGCTTGATAAAAAACTTATGTAACCCTCAAAAGTTTTCAACGTTAGGCATTCAATGCTAACTATTTCCTATAGTGTGGTTCGTTTAACCTTTTGATCTGCCTCGTGTTTGGGCTGTTAACCTAAACTGATATGGAAAAATCGATGGACAGAGTGGATAAAATACATACATTACGATGGGCCCCATAAAGCTTCTGCCAGCACAACTAAGAAAGGAGAAAAAGAAGATTTCCTTCTTTTGGATAGTGGAGGCTGTCACACTTGTGACCGTCCGATAAGCCACGTGGCTTCATCTCAGCCCTCCTATATGGAAAGTTTTCTCATCTCGTGAGAATGAGTGAAATGGAGAAGATCTCATGAGATAGAGCAAGATCTCATCTGGGATCCAAAAAGTGGGCTCCACACCGTTTATGGGACCCATCGAGACCAATCAAACGGTCTGAATTTCCCTGAGAACCCTTAGATAAAAATCCACCATTGTGGGGTGGGTCATCTTCCACAAAACCCACCTAACCACAAACTCAAGATGGGCCCATCAGGCATAGAAATTGTACTTCTAGGTAGCCCTGGATGCTACCAATGCATCCCCAAACGTGGATGGACCTATACACAATGGGCCACAAATCCAAACCATTGGATGAGGGGGGCACTTGCTGGCCGTCGGTTGCCCCGCTCCCTACCTGTAAAACGGGTTCAGCCCTTCATATTATACACAGAAAGAGAGGAAAAGAGAGGAGAGAAGGAAAGAAAAGTGGGGGAGGAAAGAGAGAAAGAAAAGAAAAGCCGGGTCCTTACTCTTACCCAGGTGGTAGACTCCCTGAAGTTTCAACACCGGGTCAAGGGTTCGAGCACCCACAGTGGTGAAATCCCATTGTGTGCGTGTGCGTGTGCGTGTGGCGTGAGTGTGTGGGAGTGTGTGCGCGTGTGTAAAAAAAAAAAAAAAAAGTGAGAGAAAGAGAAGAGAGGGAGAGTGGGTGTTGAGCGTCGGTTAAGTCAGGGAGCAAGCAGGTTTTTCCTTCCATTTCTCTTCTTCATTCTTCACATGGTAGCCACGATTTTGGGCTAGAAATCAGACAGTGAGCAGGGCTGTATGGGCATCCAATCTCAGCCACACCCAGGCCGTTTCTGGGCTGGAAACAGAGCCTCTGTTGGACTCTAAAACCAGACTGAAAACGGCCCCGGAATGGGCCACGTTTGGGTTGAAATTAGGCCACCACCAGGTCTTGTATCAGGCTGAAAGTCGGCCTCTGACCCATGCTAGAGCAGTCTCACGAACGGACCGTTCAGGGGACTGATTCTCAGCCTGAAGAACAGCGGAGAACGGACAATACGAGGGCTGATTTTCAGCCTCGGAAGAAGCTGGTTTTCAACCTAAATACCAGCTGCAAAATCGGCTGCAAACGGCCTACAAACGGTCTGGAAAAAATGGATTTTGGGTGGGCCATGGAAGGCATTGGAAATAGGAAGTATACCGGCTGAAATGCAAGCTGGGTTCAGCCTTAGCTGGGCTAGAAATCCGGCAGAAAATGGACCCCAACTGGGCTGTGAAACTAGCTGCAGGAAGGCCTTAAAACAGGCCCTATTCAAACACCAGGTGGGCCGCACCCTGCAGCAACCGGTGGGCCGCACTGCACCATATAAACGGGTGGGCCACACCATCCAACCTGGTGGGTTGCACCATCTCAAAGCAGTGGGCCGCACCTGAGATTCAAATCTCAATGGGCCACGCCACCTCAAGACAGTTGGCCGCACAGCCTCCAGCTGTGCTGGGCCATGAGAAAGGGCCCTGCTACAAATCACATTGGGCCTCACCACATAATGAAGTGGGCCTCACGTAAGGTGCTGTGGGCTAGCCCCACTTGGACTTAGATTGGGTCCAATAACTGGGCCACACAGGGCCCACTACGGTCCAAAATTTTGGGCCATCTATAGATAATAATTATGGGCCTCGATCGGGCCCAAGTTGGCTGCAACTGAGCAGTTAGGTCAGGCCCATTCCAGGCCTTGATTGTTGGGCCAAGTTTGGCCAAGGTCATGTGTAGGTGGCCCTTATCAACTTACCCATTTACCAATTTATTGGCATGACTCTGGTCTTGGAAATAATTTTAGGGAATCTATTATACGATTTTGGACCGCTAGCTAGCTGCAAGAAACTGAACTAAGGAGGGAGCTACAATCACTCAGGTGAGGATTCTACCCCTTGAGGTTTCCTCTTCCATGTTAACTCATGTGTTAGTTCAACTCAAATTTTACCTAATAATGACTCTGTTTTTAAGACTATTTGCATTAGTAAATGAAATTAATTGCATGCTAAATACTTATTTTGTGTAAACCTATATATGTTGTATGATAATTTATGTTATGCATGCTTGTAAATGTTGAACCATTTCACTTATTTAAATGTCTACCTAAATTAACTGTTTAACAATTGCTAAAATTAATCATGCATACATGGCACTCCTAACTTTTGATGGATTAACTATTGGAAAGATCTATTTTCTTATTTGGGATGAGCCGACTTTTTGAAAGGCCCATCTCCATGCTTGAATGAGTCGACTATTTAAAAGGCCCATTCTCTTACTTAATGGACCGACTGTTTGAAAGGTTCATTTCCTTATTGGGTTGGGCTGACTATTCGAAAAGTCTACCCCCAAGCATGAATGAGCTGACTGTTTGAAAGGCTCATTCATGTCTCAGTGAGCCAACTGTTTGAAAGACCCACTATCTTACTTGAGCAGGTCAACTGTTTGAAAGACCCGTTCCCTTGCAAGTTAAATGCAAGGTCCATTCATTGGGCTAACCGGGTATGCACCTTGGTTATTGAGCATCCACACACCCATACACTTAAATAAGATCGCATTTGTAAATTGTTTTTGAATATATATTATTTGGAACAATGCCTGGTTATTGCGGTGGTGTGAAATCTTGAGGGGAGTTTCCACTGAGCTGGTCACTCATCCTTTGAATATATACAACCATATAGAGGAGGCAAGTGTCGGCGCTGATGAGCATGAGGTGGACCTGGAACCAGCTACTGTTAAAGAGGAGTATTACGACGAGAAGTCACAACAGGAAGTGGCTGCCTATTTCGGTTTAAACCAATAATCTAGTTATCATGGTTACTTTTTGAACAATTTTTATTTTATTTTTTTAAAATTTGGTATATGGCCCCAGCTGAGTGGCCCCGAATATTTATTTGAGTAGGAATATATCTATGTTACGCTTGCTTCCACAAATCGCACTTTGATTAATTGTCTATTTCAACCACCAATTAACACCGGATTTTTTAGAACAAGTTGAATACTCAAGTTTTCAAAGACCGGGGTGTTACAGCACGTCAAATGATCTAAGTATATTCCATCACTTGGATCGAGCAATCCAAGCTATGCCTTTTTCGTCATGTCAGACGTTGATCTGTGAACTAACTCTTGCCACTTGGTCGAGATATGTCTATCAGAGTTTCAATACTCACTTTATGAGTGTCAGATTTCAGCTGTTGATCGAATGAGCTCCTCCATGTATGTGGCGTGGACTAAAATCGGTCCATTTATCAAACGGTCTTGAATGTAGACTTCCCCGTGTTTTCAGTGGAAGTGAAACTGACCTGATTATTGGATCAGTTGGGCCACGACACCTGATGAACGGCCCGGACCTCGCACACGCACATACTAAACGTGTAATAATCAAACATGAGATTTTGGGTTTTTTTAAAAAATTAAAATTATAATTTTAAGAAAAAGATTCCATTTCTTTGATATTAGGTTGGACCATTTCTTGCATTTTATTTCTTTCTTAGAAAATTAGAAATTAGTTATGAATTTTGTTTAAGAAGTACCCTAAATGACCATTTTAGAGTAACAGACCGGTTGGTTAGGGATTAGGCCTAGACGATGATGTTCATTAAAGGTTGTTTCCTCTTCAGGTCCTTGTAGAATAAACTATCATAAAAGTGCTTCATATGGGGCGCACTAGGATTGTAATACGTGGGTATTTTCACACTGGGCTTGAGTGGGGTGGCATATGGGATGCAGGGGCACCCTTGGAGTGGGCAGCCAATAAAACCCATGGATTTGGGGGTCATGTAAGATGGGTAGCCTGTGTGAGGTAGAACTCATGGATTGGGAACCCATGAGGAGGGTTCGGCCGAGGACCTAACCCATGGATTTAAGGCCTGGACTATGAGATGAAGAAATTAGTTCACAATGCTCTATTAGTTCAAGCTTTTAGAGCAAGTCGTTAATTGTCCTACATCATCCTGTCAATAGGTCGTCTTTAAGTCAAGTCCGGTGCTACCTGTACCTGCATTAACTGGGCTCTGGTCTTATTAAGTCTAGGTCTAGTTCTTGAATGCTGGACCCAGATTCATTTAGGTTCATTGAATTTCGATTTGAGTTTGGGATAGATGAGAGCTTTTTCTTGGTTGGGCCCACACGTTGATGGATTAGATTGCATTCACATATGCCACTTTAACACATGCATGGTGTGTAAACAATCTCTCTTAGAAACTTTTGAATTACATATGTATTTACTTGTGAATCTTAATGAAGATAAGAAATGGTTTGGGATCTATATACACACATGATTAATTGCATGATTTTCTCATCTACAATTAGTTGCATGAGAAATGTACTCATTGCACCAAAAGCTTTTTTGTTTTTGTTTTTGAAAGAAATGTAAATTGAAAGAAAGCTACTTTCACCTAATTAGTTTATAGCATTTCTCTTAATTAAACTAATAGTTGTCAAATCAGTTCGCATGTGCATCCAAATGCGGTGTGAATGATCATTTGCAAGCAAGAGCCTTTTTTTTTTCTTTTTTTTTTATTTGTATGTGTTTTCTGAAAATGTAACCACGCTAATGGATTATTTCTTAAGGATTAGAGGATTGTGTCGAGTCTTCCATTTCTATGTCGTAAGTACCTACACCATGAGGAGTTTATTGGTAGCTGGTGATTATGAAATGCCCCATCTATCACCATTGTTGCTCCACATAGGAAATTTAGAGACTTTTTTTAGGGGCATAGTTTTAGGCCATCCCATGACTAGATACTTGATAACCCAAATCATGAATCAACTTATCTTGGGACCTTTCATCATGACCTTCAACCTTCTGTAACGCCCCGAAAATCGGGGGTCGAGTAGCAACTCAACTTTCGAGTTTCAGACCATCACTTATGCAACATAAATAATGATGATTAAATGTTGGCTGATTTAGTGCATTAAACATGAGTGAGATTATATCAAAACAGTAATTCATACTCCAGATCCATTGATAAAACGCAAGCGAAAGACTGAAAGATATATATATATATATATATATCACTGTATGTAAAACAAAACAATCTCGATCTGTCTCCAAAGTATGAATATATCTCTGAGTCACATATACACATATCAAATTAAAATCAAATGTCATATGATAGTCCAACTAGCAAATCCTGCCGATCCAGGCCACCTATGCGAAGCCGTCAGAGAACTGCATGTACAAGAATTCGTCCTGGTCCTCGTAGTAGTCCGGCTCCAACTCCTGAAGCGCCTCGTTATTTGCATCTAAGACAGAGTCTAGTATGTGTTGCAAACACCGTCCCGTAACGTGGGAGTGAGTGATCAACTCAGTGGAATTATACAGTAAAGATTAGCATGTTATCAAATCAATCATGTGATAATGGTAAAGCAAGCAATCAAACATTCCTAAATACTATGATTAATGCAAGGATAAGATGCAATGATGATGTATGCCCTCACTTACGTACTCCCTCATGCGAAACCATCTAACGTTCGTGGCATGCTTTCTTCCCTCAGTGCTCCACATCTTCCAGGCACATGCAGTGCGATATGAATATGATTATCGAGTTGTTATTAGTCCTTTCAAACAACAGGATTGGAAAACTAAGGTACTTTCCTTATATCATTCTCAACAAAGATCCTATCTAGGGTCGTCACTCTTAGTAGTCTCATATGATGATATGGTTCTAGGTCGCTGCAAGGGCTGTCAGGGCTGTTGCACGCACTCGTTGCACCACTCCCCCATCACCTTATCAATACAGGCCTAGTTTGTAATCTTGTTGCTACGGAAGGGTCGTCGCCTCACGTAGACTCAGAATACGCTCGAGGTCACTACAAAGGGCTCGTCACCAATCAGAGTAGGCCGACAGCTCGAATGTAGTGTCTCATACCACCACAATCGGGTTACGAGTATAAGGTGCTCACTGGTCACTACGGGGAGGCTTGTCGCCACAGCGTATGCCGACAACTCGACCACGGTGTCCCATACCACCATGCCCGGCTCATGAGTCTTAGTGGATCAAAGTACCATGGTTATCAGGGTTTTCATTGGCAAGTTCAGTACCCTAGGTTCAAACAGTTATGACCAATACAAGGTGAACATACAGTAGTCAGTCGGGTAACTTGACGAGCTCGACTAGTACGAGTGCACCTCTAGCTGAACGACATGAAGTGCATAAACACCTCATGTAGGCTAACCACTGCCGTCAACCAAAGCACAACTCGGGTTTGTTAACGCGTCCTTCGTGGCAAATAGAATCCAATCACGAATTCAAATCTGTTACCGACTGCCTAGACTAGAGTATAGAACCAAGCACATGTAATCTGAATCAGTACTCATATGAGATAGATAGAATTGAAATAACAAGTAATTCAAGCATGTTAGCAACATGTTATAAGATACAACATAAGCACTTTAACCATATACAAGCATTTCATATATATAAGGTAATCAATTTAAATATAACAAATATGGAGGAAATCATATACATCATCAAAATAATTGAGAATCCTATCTTAACGCTAATCTACATCCTCATTTACTCAATACTTAATTATACAAACACTTAGTCTACACACATTAGCCTACATAGCATATGTTGGCCAAAACATGTATTAGGGCGAATCTCTTCGCCAAACAGATCATACATGCATAACTAGCATAGATACACGGTAAATACTCATGGCAATCATATTAACAAAATTCATACGTATACAGTATTTCCTACAAATACCTAAAATACCCTAAATCTCATATTCTTCGTACGTATTCGAAATGAAAAACAGACAGCATGTTATACATATCAAACAGCATCATTGTCAACAATCTACCATTAAAAGCTTTGAAAACAGGTAACCTAAGCATCTAAAATCTGTACCTTACGCTGTAGAAGCGTAATGAATCGAATAGGTACCCTATGCTTCCGTCAACGTCGATATGACAACTTATTACACAAGAAAAGTCAGCTACTTCACTACTTGTATTGATAGAAACCCTAAAACAGGTTAGGGTTATGGTTTTCTTATCTAGAATGAAGTCAGAATCACCGGAAGAGTGATTAGATCGCCATGGTTAAGCGCGAATGGTAGTAGGATAGAGTGACAGGAACTTTCTCTCACAATTCTCACACAATCTCTCTTTTCTCTTTTCTCTCTCCTAAGGTTTCTCTCAAATTTGTATGTGAGGAATGAGAGAGGGTTTAATATCCTTATATAGGATAAAAACTCACCAGTTTAGACTTA
This sequence comes from Magnolia kwangsiensis, assembly GCA_037074715.1. NCBI lineage: Eukaryota > Viridiplantae > Streptophyta > Magnoliopsida > Magnoliales > Magnoliaceae > Magnolia > Magnolia kwangsiensis. The sequence continues at coordinate 88,884,508 of CM073586.1, forward strand.
CGACCAAGGTATACTTATGTTATAACCAAATCGGGTCTTTTCTGATCCAAAAGAACATTTCTGGAGGTCCTTTGACTAAATGCGGTCGGATTTAAGCTCATAGATGCTAGATCCTGATCGAGTTAAGTTTTCAGTTCGATCGGGTCTCCAGATCGCACATGACGGACCAGTTTCAGTTCAGCGGTCACTGAGACTCAATCAGGGATTCTGAGTACACTGACATAAGTGAAAAATGTTCCCTAATCCGAGGGTGTATTTAGGTCAGACTCCAACGGTCTGAATGCTTATAATCAGCCCGCAAGCGACACGTGCCATATTACTTAAATTATATTTAATTTATAAAGAAATCTACGCTTTCTCATACTCCTTGCTCCGGGCTCAATGAAATAGTCCCAGGACATCCTTTGAGTTTGATTTCCAGGGTGGTAGCCAAGTCCAACTACGCAATCATAATGGTCTAAATTCATCGCTATCGGACTTATGACGCGCGGTCCAGGTCAAATACAAAGTTTCAAAGGGTTCTTGAGAACAAATGGGTTTAGAGTTTGATCCTAGGTTTCAGGATGTTATAGGGTTAACGATTCCACAAGTTTTGGATCTTGCAGAACGTATTTAAAGCGAACAATGTCAATTTCACAGTTAGTCTAGCTTAGCGCTAGCCAACTTACGTTTAATTTCTAAAGGAACTAATCCTAAGTGATTTCTGCCTGAAGTGGTACTCGGGTCTCTGTGCGAATTTTTTTGAGACGTTACACCTTCGTACTTGAAAGTTTGTGTGGAAGAGTGGGCCCTTAAGATTTGACGGTCTACACAATATGAGACCTCCACAAACCTGAGGATGAATGGTCCAGGTCTAGTAGTTCACTTAATCACTACTGGAGCAAATTGGTCTGATCACCCCTTTGATTCTACAGTATAGATTGTTGGGGGCCTTGCACAAAACCTTAGGATCTAACCCTTTAGAACAAACCAAATTATGGAATGATAATGCAATGAAAAATAATCAAAGCATTAATCACAAACCACACCAGAAATTTTACGTGGAAAACCCTCAAAGAGGTAAAAATCACAGGACCTCATCCAGATCAACAATCTACTATGAAGCAGAATGTTACAACCGATCACAAGCACACACCGTTTGAATCAAACCTTCTTCACTTACGCAGGAGTGGATAAACAATAAGAGAAACAAAAAAAACGGAGAGATCTCACCGATTATGAGGACATGGAAGCGCTGAGATATGGTAGATCACCTCTACGAGCATAGCCTCCCTTCCACAAGCTTTCTCTCTCTCTTTCTCTTCTCTCTGACACCCTAAACCCTTTAGCAAACCCTTACAAAGCTTTAGGAAACCCTGAAATACACCTCAATCTGGCATACACCCCTTTATATAAGAATAGAAAGAGGTAAAATCCAAATAGGAAACAAACTCTGCAAAATCTGTGTTTCCGCAATCGCATCTGCAGAACTTATCGATGTCATCGAGCCACTCTCGATAACAGTGTCGATATTATCTGAAGGTCTCTTGATGATATCGGAACAGGACCAAAACTGTCCAGCGACCAGGGGTGAAAAATCCAGCAATTATCGATGTCATTGATCCACTCTTGATGACAGCGTCGATATCATCTGAACTCCTATCGATGGCATCGACAGGACCAAAAAACAGTCCAGCAACCAGCAGTGAAAAATTCTGTAATTATTGATGATATCGAATCTCCCTCTTTTCGACTCAGGAGGAGTTCACCTTCTTTAAGCCAACCAAATTTTACAAACCTCAAACTTTTCCTTGAGTAATGCCTTGGTCATCATGTCTGACCTATTATCATCCGTGTGGACCTTCTCAACCTGTAAAACCTTCTATTTCAAAGTATCCTTGATCTAGTGATACCAAATCTCTATATGCTTCGACTTGGAGTACTGACTTGGATTCTTACTCAAGTGTATAGCACTGTGAATATCACAATAGACCACGTGCTGCTTCAGCTTCAGGCTAAGTTCCTGTAAGAACTTCTTCATCCAAAGCAACTCTTTACATGCCTCTATAACTGCAATGTATTCGGCCTTTGTCGTCGACAATGCTACGACCTTTTGTAGCTTACTCTACCAAGAAACCGCTCCCCCTGTAAACGTTGAACATGAATCCCGATGCAGACTTCTAGGAGTCTATGTCACGTGCCATATCTGCATCTGTGTAGCCCTCTAACACAGATTTTTCGTCACCATAGCATAGGCTCAACCTGGATGAGCCTCTTAGATACCGCAATATCCAGTTCATTGTTGTCCAATGCTCTTTGCCAGGATTGACAAGATACCGACTGACAACACCAACCGCATATGTTATGTCTGGGTGTGTACACAACATAGCATGCATCAAACTTCTTACCGCTGATGCGTAGGGTATCTTCTGCATCTCTCCCACCTCTGCCTTCATCTTAGAACACTGCCTGTTGTTCAATCTGAAGTGACCATCCAGTGGAGTACTGACCGACTTCGCTACATTCATATTGAACCGATCTAGGACCTTCTCCATATAATGCTCTTGTGACAGTCAAAGCTTCCTGCTACTTCTGTCACCGGTTATCTTCATTCTTAGGATCTGTTTAGCCGGGCCTAAGTCTTTCATCGTGAATGACTTGCCCAACTCTTGTTTCAGCCTGTCGATCTTCTTGATGTCTTTTTTCATGATGAGCATGTCATCAATGTATAACAGTAGAACTAAGAAATCACCATTTGAGAACTTGCGCGTGAACACAGTGATCTGACTCCATTCTGTCATACCCATGCTGTAACATAAACGAATCAAACTTCTTGTACCATTGCCGTGGAGCTTGTTTCAGCTCATACAAGCTCTTCCTCAACCTACACACCATATGCTCCTTGCCCTTGACTTCGAACCCCTCTGGTTGGTGTATGTAAATTTCTTCTTCCAGGTTACTATGGAGGAAGGCAGTTTTAACATCTAACTATTTTATCTCCAGATTCATGCTAGCCGCCAACCTAAGCAACACCCGTATAGATGTCATCTTCACCACTGGTGAGAATATCTCCTCGAAGTCTATGCCTTTCCTCTGACCAAACCCTTTCACCACAAGTCTGGCCTTGAACCTCATCTGTGAATTTTTTTGTTCAAACTTCTTTCTAAACACCCACTTGTTGCTCAAAGCTTCCTTTCTCTTAGGCAGTTTCACCATATCATAGGTGTGGTTCTTATGCAAGAATTTCATCTCCTCTTGTATAGCTTTCAACCACTCTCCCTTATGCTCATCGGCTAGGGCCTCAGAATAATCTTCTGCCTCTCCCCCATCAGTGAGCATAATGTACTCATGCGGCGAGTACCTCTTGGACGGTTGTCTGTCCCTAGATGACCTCCTCACCTGTGGCTCAACAGGTGGATCAAGTGGGGGCTTCTCCCCTGGTCCATCTTCTGAAGAAATTTTCTCATCCTCTGCACTTTGCTGTACTCCCCCGTCATTAAGCACCACGGGAGGAGTAGTCGGATCCATATTTTCTAACTCACCTGAACTAGGCCGGTTCTTCTCTGGCTTACCAATGTCTTCGATACACTGATCTTCAAAGAAAACCACATCTCTGCTCCTGACGAGCTTCTTCTCGGTTGGATTCCACAATCTGTAACAGAACCTTTTATCACCGTACCCTAAAAACACATACTACCTGATCTTCATATCGAGCTTGGACCTCTCGTCTTTTGGTACGTGAACAGATGCCCTCCATCCAAATACCCTGAGATAACTGTACGATGGATCCTATCCAGTCCACACCTTCTCAGGCACTTCTCCATTCAACAGGGCTGATGGAGACCTATTTATCAGATACACTACCATGTGCATTGCTTCTCCTCAGAACATCTTGGACAACTTTGCATGGGATAACATGCATCTGATTCTCTCTACAATGGTGCAATTCATTCGCTCAACTACACCATTATGTTGGGGAGTCTTGGGAACCGTCTGTTTATGCCGTATACCCAGGGACTTGTAGTACTCATAAAAGTCACCAATGTATTCACTACCATTGTCAGTGCGGATGCATTTCAATGATCTACCTGTCTCTCTCTCGACCATAGCATGGAACAATTTAAACACACCAAAGACCTCGTCCTTGGATTTCAAAGCATAAACCCAAACCCTCCTAGATGCATCATCTATAAAAGTAATAAAATGCCCCATCTAAGGTTTTTCCAGAATAAACTAAATCTAATACATGCACTTTATTAACATGGGAAGCAGTTTTAACAAATGAAACTCTATATTGTTTCCCTGATAAACAATCAAGACAGGTTTTGAGAAGTGTACCTGTCACGTCTGGAAAGAGTCGCTTCCTCGTTAGTAGCTGAAGCTCCTTTTCACTCATGTAGCCTAGATGTCTGTGCCACATGTCAATAGCTGAATCTTCTGCTGCGTTCAACCCACCCTTGCACATACTAACACTTTCCTTGTAAAGGGTGCAACACTTCTTTCCTCTAGCTGTGATCAATGAACCTTTGATGAGCTTCCATCACCCACCAACAAACTAGCTTTCATAGCCATCATCATCCAACCTTCCCGTCTACATCAAGTTGAGGCGAAGGTCTGGGATATGCCTCACGTCCCTGAGTATCAATGTGCAGCCCACATCGGTTTTCACACAAATATCATCGACCCCTATGATCTTCGATACGCCAGAATTTTTCATATTCACGGTCCCATAGTCACCAGACTTATAGCTTGTGAAGAAGTCCTTGTGTGGAGTCGCATGAAAAGAAGCTCCCGAATTAATCACCCAGTTCGTGTCTTGAAACGTAGCCGTGAGACATACATCGTGACCTACTGAAAGAATAATAACAATGTTGCCATATGAAGCGACCGTAGTGGAATCTGATTCATCTTCCTTCTCCTTTTCTTTTCCTTTCTTGTCGTTCTTCTTACCACGACATTCATGCTTGTAGTAGCCCTTCTTGCCACAGTTCAAGCATTCAACATCCTTTCTGTTACTCAACTTCCTTCTTGATTTATCTCGGACCTTTCCGCCCTTCCTGTTTTTTCTCTCCCCCGTTCCTGTGTCACAAGGGCCTTTTGATGAGTGGACCCCTGAGACTTCTTCCTTGTCTCCTCATTGAAGAGACAACTAGTAACCTGTTCCATGGATATCTTTCCGTCTGGCGCAGAGTTACTTATAGACACCACCAATGTCTCCCAACTGTCAGGCAATGAACTAAGCAATAGCAAAGCTTGCAATTCATCATCCAAGACCATCTTCATAGAGGAGAGTTAGTTCACTATGTTGCTAACCTCATTCATATGCTCAGCCACAGAACTACCATCCTTGAACTTGATATTCACAAGTCGCTTTATCAGAAATATTTTATTACCGACTATTTTCCTCTCATACAACCCTTCCAATTTCAGCCATAGGCTAGCAGCTGAGGTCTCCATAGACACATAGTGGAATACGGAATCGTTCAACTATTGTCTAATAAACCCCACCGCCTTCTAGTCCATCTTCTTCTAATCATCATCAGACATATCTTTGAATTTTGCTGATATGCCTAAAATTGGAGAATACAAGTCCTTGCAATAAAGCAAGTCCTCCATCTTAGCATTCCATATGGTCCAGTTAAAACCATTGAGGCTGATCAACCTTGATGAGCACCTTCCATAATTCCAAACCAATCCTACCTGTTTAATGAATCTAGTTCTGATACCACTTTGTTGGGGGCCTAACACAAAACCTTAGGATCTAGCCCTCAAGAACAAACCAGAATTATGGAATGATAATGCAATGAAAAACAATCAAAACATCAATCACACACCACACCAGGAATTTTACGTGAAAAATCCTCAAAGAGGTAAAAATCACGGGACCTCGTCCAGATCAATAATCCACTATAAAGCATAACATTGCAACCGATCACAAACACACACCGCTTGGATCAAACCTTCTTCACTCACGTAGGAGTGGATAAACAATAAGAGAAACAAAGAAAACGGAGAGATCTCACCGATTATGGGGACGTGGAAGCGCTGAGATATGGTAGATCACCTCTACGAGCATAGCATCTCTTCCATAAGCTTCTTCTCTCTTTCTCTTTCTCTTCTCTCTCACACCCTAAACCCTTTAGCAAATCCTTGCAAAGCTTTAGAAAATCCTAGAATACCCTAGAATACACCCTAATCCCGCATACACCCCTTTATATAAGAATGGAAAGAAGTAGAATCCAAATAGAAAACAAACTCTGCAAAATCTGTGTTTCTGCAATCGCATCTGCGAAACTTATCAATGTCATCGAGCCACTCTCGATGACAATGTCGATATCATCTAAAAGTCTCTCGATGATATCGGAACAGAACCAAAATTGTCCAGCGACAAGGGGTGAAAATTTCAGCAATTATCGATGTCATCGATTCACTCTCGATGACAGCGTCGATATCATCTAAACTCCTATCGATGGCATCGATAGGACTAAAAAATAGTCCAATAACCAGCAGTGAAAAATTCTGCAATTATTGATGATATCGAAACTTGTTTGATTTCATTGATACCAACAATGAGGAGAAAATCCCCATCATAGATGGCATCGAGTTACGATTTACACGGCTTAGATCATTTAAGGGACAAGATATATGGACAACATTATTCTCTCAGTTTTCTCTATATACTCTTGTTATTACTTGATATCATTTTCCCAAGAGGACATCTTCACATTTATAAGGAAATACCTCTTTCCATTTATAGGGAAGGACTATGGTGGCAAAATCTGCAATTTTCTAGTTAGGTGAAGGCTTTTTTCTAAAGAGCTATAACTATAAAGGATGTTTTAGAATTTAAAGGTTTTAACTTAGAACTGAATATATGGAATACAATTTTAGTACTAATAGAAGTGAAAGCAAGAAGTTAATTAATATTATAGACAGAAAATGATCATTTTAAATATCTTCAGGCAATAGTACAGATTAACAGAGAAATTGAGAAGGATGCTGCTCATAAAATTTGAAGTTGGGCAAATGAAGTGAAATAATGCACTTCAGTGATTTAAATTATTTTTATGTTGTCACTTGGGGCCATGTTCACCGGTCTAAACCATCCGTGTATGTATGAAGCCGAAAATTGGAAAGTGGATTGGATGTCACCAAGTTCTGTGAGTCCCACCATAATACATGTGTTATATACATATTGTCCATCTATTTTTTAAGTATTATTTTAAGGCATGATCAAAAATAAAATAAAAAAATAGATTCAAAACTTAAGTGGACAATACCATAGAAAGCAATGGTGACAATGATTCCCACCTTGAAACCTTGCTAGGGCCACCATGATGTTTGTTTGCCATCTAACTTGTTCATGGCGTCCAATTCCTACTATTTTTTGTGATGCGGTTGATTGGAGCTATGGATCTGCCTTATTTTTGGATTCATGCCCTGAAATGATGGACAATATGGCAGACCCCGTAAAAATAGACGAATGCCCACAGACGTCAGAGGTGGTGGTGTGTGGCACACCCTGCAATCCGCTTCACAGAAAATAGAGTGAGGCATTGGATGGATTTCACGGACGGTGGACCCTGAGAAGTGCACGTGCAATCTTTTAAGAATACATGAGAAAACGTAAAGAAAAGAGAGGACCAGATTCCTCAACAATATCTGTTTCAGCACTACCGTTAAAACACCTAAGATCTGTGGGGACCAGCATTTTGAATATGTAAAATCCACTCAATCCACCAGCTTCTATCCTTGATTATGGGCCCTGAAGTCAAATATGAGAAAGTTCCACAAATCAGGTGCGCCACACTACAAGGAAGAACGGTTATCGGATGCCAACTATAGGTTTGTGTGTGAGGCAACCATGGTATGTGGCTTTCATCAGGGGTTCTATAGTACATAGCTTTCATCAAACCTGTTAATCAGTTGCAACTTATGAAGATGAAATGAAAATGCAAAAGATACAATGATTCAAGAACCAAGTGAGCCACACTGCATGAACTTAGTGGTATTGAGAGTAATTTTGCATTATTTCCATTGGTGTGGCTCATGTACATTTTTAATGAAGATTATATTTTGTATGAACGGTCCAAATAATAGTTCTCACCTGATGGACAAAGTAGATTTTGCATATACAATCCATGTGGACCCAGAGAGATGGGTCTTTTACCACTTTGGAAAATATGCCAGTGTAAAACACCCAAAGCTCTATAAACGGAGGAGGACCATGATGTAAATGTGAAAAAAACTCGACTCATCATGTGGGGAAGTCTTATGTTAGCCGTGCATACAAATGATCATTATGATAAAAATACCATATGGGCCGCACAATCAATCATCTAAGGCCCAGTGGTAAATAGACTATCTTAACATTGAAATCATGGGATCAAGTGTCCATGTAGTGCATCCATACTCATTGTTTTCTGGGTTCTACGTCAAGTTGATTTTTATACCTGTATAAAGGATCATTACTGTTGTCTCGAACGGACAGAAGGTTTGAGTGGCCACCGTAATGTATGTAATTTATCCACGCTGTTCATCCATTTTTCTCTATCATTTTACAAGATATTACCAAAATTTAGGCAGATAAAAGCGTCAAGTGTACCACACAATAGAAAGCAGCGGTGATAATAATTCTCACTGTTGAAACTTTTCTAGAGTCCATCGTGATGTTTATTTGCCATCTAACCTATTCATAAAGTTATATATATTTTGATGAATAGAAAACACAAATATCAACTCCATCCAAAACTTTTGCAGCCCACAAGCGGTTTTTGACAGCGAGTTTAATCCTTGTTGTGTAGTTTACATTTTTCTTAGATTTACCTCAGTGTTGGGCTTATATCCCATAATCATATGTAAATGTGGGTAAGACTCAAACATCATGATGGCCCTTCAAATCTCCTGACCGGGTTGAAGACAGGCGGGGTCGGACGCAACATACAGTAACAAATTGAAGATTCCAACGAATAGGTCCTCGCTCTTACCCGGATTGTAGGTTCTTTAGAGATTCGACACCGGGTCAAGGGTTCGAGTACCCATGGTGGTGAAATCCCACGGCGTGCGTGTGGCGTGAGTGTGTGGGGGTGTGTTAAAAAAAAAGGGAGATTCACCAGCGTAAATTCAGAGGTACCGGTTCAAATGATCTTTGATGTGATAGGGATATCCATGTCACATTCAGAAATGAATGTCTACAGGATTTTTAACCCCAGCCGGACGCAAATGCTGAGTGCGTCCTTCTCCGGCCGCACGTCAATCCGTCCACCCAGATGCTGTGGGGGCCACCGTAATATATTGGTTTTATCTAATCCGTCCATCCATTTCTTCACATTATTTTAGAGTATATGACCATAAACGAGGGACATCCAAAGCTTAAGTGGATCACACAAGAGGAAGCAGACATCCACCGTTGAAACCGTCCTAATGGTCAGTCTAATGCTTATTTGCCATCCTACATGCTAATAACGTCACATAGACCAGGATGAAGGGAAAACACGGATATCAGCTTTACTCAAAACTTCTGCAGATCTCAGTTAGTTTTTAATGGGTGACCGTTTAATTCCCCATGTGCAGTCCAACTGAGAGTTGGATATAACTCATTATTTTTTTTATATACTAAAACGATATGGAAAAATGGATTAGACGGCGTGGATATAACATAAATCATGGATTAGACGACACAACATACTGTGACAAATTGAAAACAAATTGACTCTCACAAATTGCAAACAAATACTTCGCTCTTCAAAGGCGGTAAGAAATCCAGTCCATCCATTTCTTTATAAATAGCGGCAAGAAATCCAGACCATCCAATTCTGTATAAATAGCTGAGCAACGAGCCCCCTTTTCTTCTCACCGACTAATAACACTCTCTCTCTCTCTCTCTCTCTCTCTCTGTGTGTGTGTGTGTGTCCGATGGGAGATTCTGAGATGGGAGCAGCTATGGAGGTTGACGTGGACGTTGGAGAAGGTCCAGGTGAAGAATCCGTGAACGGGAATCCATCGAGAATGGATTTATTTCTGGTGGGATTTCTTGCCATATTTGTGAGCGGTGCCTTCATCTATCTCTCGTTTAGGCCACTCTCAGGACTCTACGACTTTGTAATCTACAGCATTTTGTTCATGGGATTCCTGCTGCTACTGGCGGCCGCATATCCCTCATCGATCTCAGCAACCACTGCTAAAAGGATGATCTTTATCACCAAATTCATTATATATGTTGGAATTGCACTCAAAATGAAGCTTTCTGTCTCATCTTAGAAAGCTGATTATATATCTTGATTTATTCTTCTACTTCCTTTATAGTAAGGTCCCGTTTTATTATTGTTATTGGTAGGATAATCAGAGCTGAGTGTGTATCATATATTACAGTTATGTACTGAGATTTCATGATATCATCTATTACAGTTATTTCATTTTCCGAAGGAGTACCATATCTGTATTTATTTATAATGGTGCACTATACGTGGGCTTATGTGCACGTCAACCTGTCCAAGCCCGGCCCGTATGTTTGGGCTGGGCAGGGTTTGGCCCCAGCCCAAGCCCAGGAGAAATGAAAAGAAAAAAGGAAAATTGAAGAAAAAGAAACGGTATTCATATTTGGAGGATTAGGGTTTGGGTTTGGAGTTCTTCTTCATATGGTTGCGATTATAGGAAGGAGATTTAGACATCTAGTCCAAGCACAGCCCGATTAGAAACAGGCCTGAAGTTTAAGCCCGAGCCCGCCCGCTTGGCCTCACGAAACTGGCCCAGAAACCCAGCCCATGGATGGACCCAAGATAATTGGGAGAGGATTAGGTGTTACTCGGGTAACATGTTGATGGGTGTTGTCCTGACTGTGGAGCTGACCATGATGTATTAATTGTATATCCACACCGTCCATAATTTTTTCCAGATAATTTTAATCATGGTTTCGAAAATAAAGCAGATTCAAGTCTCAAGTGGACCGCACAGTAGGATTGAATTCCAACCATTAAAAACTTCCTGGGGGACATAAAAGTTTTCGATCAAGCTGATCTTTGTCTTTTCTCTTCATCTAAGTCTTCCAGACATTATCAACAAATTGGATGGAAAATAAACATTATGGTGGGCCCTAGGAACTTTTCAACGGCGGGTGTTAAATGATCACTGTGTTTACTATTCTGTGGTCCACTTGAGATTTGGATGCACTAAAATGAACTGGAAAAACTGATAAACAGCATGGATATACAATACTGGCATCAAGGTGGGTCCCATGGTCCAATGGTATTACCCGGCTAACACCTAATCCAATAACCCCATGTAACTTGGGATCTATCATTTGGACCGTTTATTAGAGTTACACGTATATTACGTGTGCAATTCATGAATACATGCATAAAAAATCCATTTCTGAGCCTGTGATGATTATGCATGGTCTAGCCCCAAGCGGACTCAAACCCAAACCCAAACCTGTGATGATGGGCTCTTATGCACGACCCAAGTCCAACTAATTAATAAGCCAGCAAAATGATTTAGGGCCTGGCTCGTCCCTCTGCATACTATTTTTAGACCAAGACCGACCCAAAAGCCCAATAATCCAGCCTGGCTAATTAACAGACCCATCAATGGCTGAAATTGGTCTATCAATGGGATGGACCCAAGCCGAGCAAACTCCAAATTTCGAATAGACCAGCGCACAAAGCCCAGCTTGAAGGCCCGGAACCATGAACAACCCGGATGGGCCTTTGATGGCGGACCCATGCCCGTCCCAACAAAGGTTGGGCCTGAAGATGACACTCCCTAACCTGAAAATTAATCAAATCCCTATTTTGTACATCAAGGTTTCTAATCTATCCATTGATCAGGCGGACCACATTCACAAAGAGATGGAGACTTGGAGAAATGAATCCTTCAGTTGGTTAACATACAAATAATTGGAAGATGGACCACATGTATTCGTGAACATATGAAGTTGGACCGGCCTGTCTGAACCTGCCCGAGTCAGGTGGGCTGCCTGGCCCATTACTACCTCTGTGCCCCAACCATTGGCTGGATCTGATTAGCTGAAAATCGGGGCCGGAGGTTACCATAGGCTCCACTAGTTCACAGCCCTAACTGGATGAGTAGGAAGTTCTTGCACAAGAATTCTAGGCGGGGCCAACTGCAATGTTTGTGAGAAATCCAACCCATCCATCCATTTTTCGTGATCATTTTAGGACATGCGACGAAAAATGAAGAGGATCCAAAGCTCAAGTGAGCCATAGTAGATGAAACAGTGGGGACAGCCTACCATTGAAACCTTCCTAGACTACACCTTGATGTTTATATGCCAACCAAACTGTTTATAAGGTCATTTTCACTGGAATGAAGTGAAAACACCAAAAACTTACCCCGATACCAACTTGGTGTCAACTTGACCCGACTTGGTACTTTTGACTAGATCGGACTCGGTCTGGATCGATCTGGGTTAGACCGAACTCGGATCAAGTCAAGCATGGGTTAGACCGAACTCGGATCAAGTCAAGCATGCCGGACTCTATATCGAGTTGGATCGAGTTGGGGTCAAGCTTATTTCAAAACCGGATCAAGTCAAGTCAGCCCTAACTCGGTCCAACTCAACTTCATGACAAGCTCTAGCCGCCCAGCCCATTTAAGGTTTCATGGATATAATAATACTAAACTGCGCCGAAAACGTGAGGATTGAATGTCCACAGTTGAAATATTCGTGGGGCTATAGAAGTTTTGAATCAGGCTAATATTTGTGCGTTCAGTTTATCCTAGTAGGAATGACGTTATGAATGGTATAGATGACACATAAACATCACTATCGACCCCAAGGAGGTTTCAACGGTAGGAATTTACCTACCCACCTTTTCCTTTAATGCAGCCCACTTGAGTCTAGGATACTGTTCACTTTTGATCCCAAGTCCTAAAATTATCTAAAAAAACAGATGGACGAGGTGGATTCCTCACAAAGATCACACTGGGCCCCAACTATATTTCGACATGCAAGGACCCACCATGGGGTGGGGGTGTGTGCATCGCTTACCCCAGCTCATGTAAGGACGTGAGCCCAAAAATAATGCCGATCCCAAACTCAAGTGGGCCATATCAGGCAAAAACGTGGGGATAGAGATGCCTTACATTAAAACTTTGGCGGGTCCACCAAATTTCTGGATCAAGCTGAATTTGGCTTTTACCTTGCACTCAACTTATGAATGGGTTAGATGGCATACAAATAAAATGGTGGGGTCCACGAAAGTTTCAATGGTGGGCATCCCATCCTCTTTTCACTTTGGTGTGGCTCACTTGAATTTTGGGTGGGTCTGATTTTTTTGGCTAACGTCCAATATGCAACCCTTGGGTCAGGCAACTCAAGCCTGACCCAAGTTTTATCGGGTTAGTGTTTGTATAGCCAAAGACTAAGATCAAATTCAATACATCTTGCCCGATCCCAACCCAATGTGGGGTCGGTTGGGTTGAACCTGTCTGATTTTCACCCTTACTATCAGTGGCTGAAATTGAGCTATCAATGGGCTGGATAGACCAGCGAACAAAGCCCAGCCCGAACCAAGACTACTAGGCCTATAATAGTAGAAAAAGCCCAAGCCCCAATAGCGAGAAATGGTTGGACCTGAGGTTGACCCACTATAGCCTGAAAATGAATCAAATCCATGATTTCCACATCAACATTTTTAATTCATGCATCGATCAGGTGGACTACAAATTCACAAAGAGAAGTACATATGTAGGTATGAACATATGAAGTCTGAGCCTGCCCAGCTGAAAAAAGAAAATGACTTGAGCCCAACTACAGCCCAAAAATTAATCAGGCGATGCATTTCAGCCCAAAGCCCAGTAAAATCAGTAGGCCAGCTAGCCCCATAGGATGAATCCGATCAGTTGAAATCTGGGCAGAAGGTAATCCTAGGCCCGGCCAAATCACAGCCATAGCTGAAGGAGTAAAATCTTTTTTATACGTCCTCTCAGATGTGTCAAGCTGGCACATGTATAAGGTCCAAGCAAATGTAGTTTCCTCCATTTATAACGGTGGGCCCTGACAAGTACATGGCCAATTTTTTAAGAATACATTAGGGCAAAAGTAATGAAATGATGAGCCCTGATTTCAAATAAAACTTTTTAGTATCACTGAGAAAATAAAGGGCATAGAGTATTGAATATATAAAGTAAATTAGTGATCACTGGTAAATCAGTGTCATCACGGTTGAGTTTAGTGAGAGTTTGCATTTCACTCTTTTCTTTTTAAAAATTGCTTTTTCACATTAAAACAAATAAAAATAGTGAAACGGAGTCTCCAATGATTAAGAGTGATAAGTCACCTTTAATAAAAAAAATATATAAAAAATAATAAATAAATAAATAAAACAAAAAAAAAAAAAAACCAATACTACTAGTTCAACCCCATTGGAGCTTCCAATGAAATCCAGCTGTGTGGGCCTCAATGTAATATATGTCGCCACGTATGCAAAATGAAGTTAGAATAAAATGAAGTCGTTTGCATGCAACTTACAATCACTTCCTTCCCAAAACATTAACAAAAACAGCCGGATGTCTCTACGATGGTGGATTCTGAGATTGAAAACATTGAAATGGAAGTGGCTCCAGCGGTTCAAGTCCAAGTACATTATCCTATTGAAGATGGGAACGGTAATACTCCGAGAATGGGTTTATTTCAAGTGAGATTGCTTGCCAATATTGCTGTAAAAGGTGTTTTGTTGATGGGATTGCTGTTACTACTGGCAGCAGTATTCCCGTCATCCATCTCGGATATGACTGCTAAAACGATGGTATTTATGGCTATGTTACTGATATATGTTGGACTAGCACTAAAGGTGAGGATTCCTGTCTCAACTTAGAAGATGTTGATTGGTTATTTCAAACTACTTGTGGATCCTTGCAATGAACATTTAAGCATGGAGTCAGTGAAATTATGTATTTTCACTTCAGTAAATCTCTTCTTCTTAATTAGTGTTTGTTTTCCTACAGTTGTTGTTGGTGTAATGTTTGAATGCAATGTTATATGATTCTCAGACGGAGTATATGTTGAGATTTCATATTCTCATGCATTTGTCTTCAACATCATGCATGATTGGGCCTGTCTTTGATGAACAGCTTAGATCTTGAACAAAAGAGGGTGGCCCGGTTTAAGCTTGAGCTGGACTCTTAACTTGTATATGCAAAATAATCATGGGCTAAGCGTAGGCCTGTTTGTTTTGGCCCATCACGGATTGGGCTGGATTCAGAACTTGGCCCGTCACGGATTGGGCTGGACTCGGGTGGGCCACACGGCTGAACTTAGGAGTATTGGAAGCAATTTTGCATTTTTCCCATTTGTACGGCCCATAGGAGTTTTTAATGGGGGTTATCTTTTGTATGAACGGTCCAAACAATGGTTCTCACCTGAAGGAAAGAGTGGATTTTACTTTTACAATTTGGGTGGACCCCACATAGGTCAGTATATTAAACATCCAGGCTCCGTCTGTGGGAGAACCATATTATATATGTGAAATCAACTCCATCCATCATGTGAGAACGCTTATGTTAGCCGTACATACAAACGGTAGCCTTGATAAAAATATCACATGAGGCACACTAATGAAAACAATGTAAATTTCCTCCTAAAACCTCTACGTTTGGGCAGTTGGACCACCTGATTATTGGATGAGGCTGATTTTTATATTTTTTCCATTCAGACTTCTAAGTCACACCTTATGAATGGGTTTGATGAAAGATAAACATCATGATTGCTCCACACATAAACCTATGGTTGGCGTTCATTCCCATTGTGTGGCCAACCTAAGTTGTATATCTGTCTAGTTTTTATACCTTGGATTTATCATTGAGGAAAAAAGCTGATGGACAGCGTTCGAAATTCATAATGCCCACTATATGTTTGAAAGGCTGTTTAGTGGATGTCTTGGGGGTGGATTTGAATTTGATAATAGCCAGAGCGTAAGTATATCTCGGAAAAGAAAAGAGTACCATATAATTCATCTAGCAGCTCGTCAATCACAGGAATTGAAAACTTATCTTTTATGGTGACATGGTTGACAGCCTTATAGTCAACGCACATCCTCCATGACCTGTCATGTTTCTTGACCAGTAACATAGGCGAAGAATAAGGACTCATACTAGGCCGTATGAGTCCTGATTTCAGCGGGTTGCTCACCAATTTTTCAATCTCTGTCTTCTGAAAATGAGGGTACCGATATGGGTGTACGTCGACATGTCCGGCCCCAGTAAGGAGTGAGATGTGATGATCATGCTGGCGTGGTGGTGGGAGACCGACTGGTTCAGAGAAGACGTCTGCATAATCATCCAATATTGCAAAGAGGGTGTTGTCGATTGCCTTAACTTGTGGAGTAGTTATTGCATTAAGCAGTAAGACCACTATTGGGCGCCCCTACTTTAATACCCGTTCCAGGAAAAAGTTTTCTACGAACTTGTCTTGTGGAGATGCTAAGACCTGCAATGAGACTTTTTTTTCCAAAACTGTGAAACGCATTTGAAGTTTGGCAAAATCCCAGATTATGAGACCCAAAGTCTTGAGCCATTGGGTACCCAAGACAATCTCATATCCATCCAAGGGTAACAAGTAGAAGTCTAATAAAAGTAGGGTACCTTGTATATGGAGTGAGACCTGGTTGCACCGGCCTGAGCTAATCAACCATTCCCTACTAGCTACGGCCACCTCAAATGGCCTCCCTTCCAATGCTTGGAGCCCAACTTTAGCAGACAGAGAGCTACTAATAAAATTGTGTGTGTTCTCCGAATCCACAAAAATCGTCACTGATGTTGAAAATAGCATACCTTTCAATCTCATAGTTTGGGGAGTATGAACTCCCGAAATCACATTGAAAGAGATCTCGGGTGTGCTCTCATTGGCTCCTTCGACCTCTTGTGACCCTTCTCCTCCTTCGTTTTCATCCTCCTTGGGCCAGCAAGCTTTAATGATGAATAGGCATTTGCATTGATGGCTAGGGGAGTACTTTTCATTGCAACGGAAACAAAGGCCCTTATCTCTCCTTTCTTTGACTTCTTCCGATGTCATGCGCCTGACTAGAGAAGCCTATGGGGTGTGCGTTGGAGTTAGGGCATGTTTGAAGCCGGTGGTTGGCAAATGACTTACTTTCGGACTTCAAACAAGCGAGCAAGGCTAACCGTTGCTTCTAGTGTGGCGGAATTTTCAGCCCTCACATCGGCTTACAAGTTGTCACAAAGCCCACTGATGAAGCAACTAACATGCTATATTGGAGTGACTTGACCTGCCCATGAGAGGATGCGTTCAAATTGTGTCTAGTACTCTTCGACACTCTCAAACTGCTTCAATTTAATCAAGTTAGCAAAGAAATCTTAAAAATTTGTAGGACCGTACCTTGTATGTACTCCTTGTTTGAACTCCTCCCAATTCATGGCCTCATGAGTTTGCTTGTGAAGTTGCAGCCACATTTGTGCATCCCCTTCCAAGTGGAAGGAAGCAAGTGCCACCTTCTCTTCCTCTAAGGTACGCTAGATAGACTTCAAAAAACTGCTCCACTCGATAGAGCCAACTTATGGGATCTTCACTGCCGTTGAATCATGGGAAGACGAGTTGACTAGCTAGCTTCGGAGCACCGGAATTAATGGAGGTTCCCGTACTGGTTGAGCTATTGTAGGCCCCCCCCATTGTTGTAAGGCTAAGAAGCTTCTCCCCATTCTTATGGATTGACTCGGGGTTCCCACCTCAATGACCAAGTTGGGAAGAGCTCGGTCATCTTTTCGATGATCTTCTCTTAGCCGGCAGCAAGTGCGCTGACCTCCTTCTCTAGACTCTCCATTCGATGCTCCATTGGCCCAGTCTCTGATACCATAATATTACGACCTGGGTTTTGGAGGCGGATGTGGGATCGAGTGAAGGGGCGAGGTGAAGGTGGAGTGGATTTAGGTGTCTTCTTTGGTCGACCAATGGTGAGAGAGAAACTATAGGATTGTTAAAGGTATCCAATCCCTGCTGAAGACAGCTGTTTAGAGATAAACTTCATGTCCTTGCATCCATTCTTTTTCCGTTTTTATAGACTCTAGTTACAACTGATTCAATTACACCCAACTTTGCTCATTACACAGACGTGGGGATGTCTTCCCTAAAACTAGAACTTAAACAAGGAAACTACATAAGACTCATGCCTGAAATAAGGAACTAATACAACCAACTACTACACCTGATACAAACATGCCTAAAACCATGCCTAAATGCATGCAAACAGAATAACACGTACAACTGACCACTAAGACCACTTCTGATGACTGGTTTGTAACATCGTGCCTCTCGAGATTTCATGATATCATCTATTACAGTTATACAATGAAATTTCATGATATCATCTATTATAATTATACATGTACCTATTATATGATATCAGTATTCATCTTTAATGGTGCACTCTACATGGCTTATATACATGTCCATCTTGTACAACTTGCAGGACTTGGGCTGTTAATGGCCGGGTTTGGTTGGGCCAAGCTCTGACTAAACCCAACCCATCTTGTTTATTTAGGTCCTGGCTCAAGCCCAAGCCCGATCAAAAGGAGAAATGAAAACGATGAAGAATAAAAAGAAACATCACTCATATTTGGAGGGTTAAGGAATTTAGAGCTGGACACATAACTACTCAGACTCCGCAGACTCGATTCATCCGAAACGAGTGGGTGAGTTGATCGAATTGAGTAGACTTTGCTCAATCTAAACTCAAACTTAGTTGAGTTCAGGTCACCTAGTAACTCGACTTAATTCAATCCAAAATTTGACTTGGTAAACCTGACTCGTATATAAATAAAAAAATAAAAAAAAAATCCAGATTTGACATTTCAGATGTGAGAAGTTATGTAGTTGATGAAGAGGCTGCAATTCCGGCAAGTGCGCCTATGTTATGAGTTGTACCAGCCACACTCAACCCAACTCGGTACCTATGACTAGGTCGGACTTGGTACAGGTTAATCCAGGTCAAACACAGACTCGGATCGGGTCAGGCATGCTGAAGTCGATACCGAGTCAAGTCAAGTTTGGGTCAGGTCAATTTCAAAACCAGGTCGTGTCGGGTCAGCCAGTCCGACTCGATTCTGACCCGACACGATGCCCAGCTCTAGTTAAAGTTAGGTTTAGGGTTTGGAGTTATTCTTTATATGATTGGGATTTCGGTTTGATTTTGGGGCAAATGAAAGAGTGTTGGGAAGGAGATTTAAGGCTAAACATGGGATTGGAGAAGCCATGGAAGAGAGAGAAATGGGCCAGGCTGATGAGCTTTTAGACATCTCGTCCAACCCCGGCCCAATTAAAATGGGCTTAATGTTTAAGCCCAACCCGGCCCTCAGGCCTCATTAAACTATCTTAAAAGCCTGCTGGCCTACTCGGCCCATTGACAAAAGACGGACTCCAAAATGCCTGTTCAAAATCATCACAGGCTAAGCTGAGGCCTGTCTGTTTTTTGGTCCATCACCAGCTCAAGCTGGACTCAAAATCTGGCCTGCAAATTCATCATGGACTTAGCTCAGCCCTGTTTGTTTTGGCCCATCATAAGCTCCAGATGAACTCCAAACCTGTTTATTTCACTCCATCACGATCCATACTCGATTCTGGGCCCTGAGGTAAAACATCAGTAAGATCCAACAACTCAGCTGCACCACACTATGCTAACCATAGGTTTGTGTGTGGGCCACCATGGTAGATAGCTTTCATCAAACCTGTAATTAGGTGTAACTCATTAGGATGAATTGAAGATAGAAAAATTACAATGGTCAAGGACTCTGGTGGGCCACACATCATAAACTTACCAGTATTGGAAGCGGTTTTGCATTGTTGCCATTGGTATGGCCCACATTAGTTTTTTATCGGGATGGAGTGGATTTAACGAACCGAGAGGGATTGGGTCTTTTGCGCGCTTAGGGAAATATGTCGGTATTAAACATCCATGCTCCATTTATGAGTCCACCATTCTGTATATGTAAAATCAAGTCCGTCCATCATCTGAGAACCTTTAGGTAAGCCGTACATACACAACGTCATCTTGATAAAAATATCACATGAGCCATACCGATGAAAAGAAAATGTAAAACTATTACTAAAACCTCTACACTTGTGCAGCGTAGCCCACCTGAGTATTGGATGAGGCTGATTTTTGTATTTTTTTTTATTTTTATTTTTAATCATTCTTCTAAGCTACACCTGATGAACGGGTTTGATGAAAGGTAAATACCATGATGGCCCCACACATAAACCTATGGTTGGCGTCCATCCCTATTGTTTCCCCCGGTGTCGCCCACCTAAGTAGTAGATCTGGATGATTTTTATAAATTAATATAAGCATAAAGGAGCACACCTGATGGACGGTGTAGATGTCACACCGAAAACATGGTGGCCTAGAGAGCTTTATTGTTTTAAGCTTTGGTTCAAATAGGTTTTGTAGAGGACGCCAAGGCAGATGCGCGGGTGTGACTTTCGCTTATGTGGACGCAAGGACTTCATCTACATGAGATCCAACCGTCCATCTGGTGGGATGCTCTGTGTATATGCCATCCAATCCATTCATCAGACGTGCCACACTGGGATGAATGGATTTTATAAAAGCTAATATATTTCAAGATTCGTGTAGGACACACCCTATGAATTTAGATGTCTTAGACAAGATTTTACACCGTTCCTTATTGTGTGGCCCACCGAAGTCATCCTTTTGGATTCACGGTGAAAATGTAGCGGCATCTAATGAAAGGGTTAGATCTTATGCATATCTCTCACACGCAAGTTACGCCGTCCGGGTGGGACTCGATTTCGGTGGCGAGGCGGCGGATTTCCTACGAATGGCCTTTCGCGGGAAGTTTCACCGCTGGAAACTCATGTGGGCCGTGCGGATCGTCTGTTTTCAAGCGCTTAGGGTATCCAGTTTGGACGCGGATTGCGTCCTACTCCAAGTTACGAACCGGCAGTTTCGTGGGCAGGCTCGTCGTTATGTATCTGTTGATCCACGCCGTCCATTCCTTTTCTCTGATCATTTTTACGGTAATTGCACAAGAAATGAGGTAGATACAACGATCAAGTGGACCACACTAGAGATGGACTCTTGCATTAATGCAACTTGCATTTAATGTTGTGTGCATTTAATGTAACATATACTTATTATTTGGTGTGATCTTTCAGACCGTTGAATCTACCTCATTTTTATGTAATTTCTTTAAAATGATCTGACAAAAGGGACGGACCGAGTGGATCAACAGATACATCACGGTTAGCCTGCCCACATAATTGCCCCTTCGTGGCTGGAAACGGGCAGGGGTAGGATTGCGTCCATCCAGTCTCCTTCAATTTAATTGGTTCACATCATAAGTGTTGACATCAGCATAACACTTAAATGAAATAAAGAATTAGTTGTAACCGCGTCATTAGGATAAGGTGCTCCGACGTTGCCTTAACTCGGGCAGTATCTGTTGATCCACTCGGTCCGTCCCTTTTGTCAACACTTGACGCGATGTTTAAATGGCTATTCCGTCCATGACGCGTTCCAACTGGAATGAGCAGAAAACAGAAATATTAGCGCCAGCGGTGTACACAGATAGAGCTAGCTCGGTCTCGAAAAAGCATGACTTAGACTAGAAAAAGCCCGATTTGAAGCTGAGCTTGAGCTGATTTTTTTTACCTTGAAAATGAGTTCGAACCGTGTTCAAACGGGCTCGACTCGTCTTGGATTGAACCCAACTCCAATCGAACTCGGATCGTACCAGTTCAATGACTCAATTACTTTGATATTGATGTTGCACACAAGTATTTGATGAAATGACTCAAAGAAGTATGGCAGGTGATAAGAAATGTATGTATATTGTTATGGGAAGATCCGAGCTCATATGAGAATCAAGAGCAAAGCACCAAGCCGAGCCGACCAACCGCATGAGTGTCTGAGGTGAGACCCATCCGACCTGATGAGATAATCCTAGGGGGAGAAGTAGCATGCAAGCACTGCAGGGGTGCGGGTCAGTACGGTTTCTACACTCCAATCGGATGCTAATCACAACATACTTAACGCTTCACGCGTGAGCAATCCGCTCATCAGCATCGTCAACTACAATGGATCTGACCCAATGAGACAGATCGGATACCCCACTTTGAAATAAGTTTGTAAGATCGGCTCGGACCAAGAGACTGCTCTTATTCAACAACATCGTTACTAAGGTATATGACTGTCAGGTGAGCCGAGCCGAGCAGATATGCGAAGATGCATGCTTTGTCTGCTAAATGTGGAAACTGCCATAACTGGACGTGGCCGAAAACCTCGTCCGCTGATACGTATTATACGCTTGATACACTACACGATTGATAGATCACGAGCAATATCGCCATGATCCGGGAATCCCGTTGATCGTGCCGAGATTATCGGACCCGAACCGTCCAACCATCGAGTATAAATAGACCTTAACACGATGTCTACAGGGATGAGATTGTAAACACTCTCTCCTCTATTCTTCACTTAGACCCATATTTCCTTGACCTGACTTAAGCATTAGAAGGTCTCCCGGCTTAGCTAAGGTCACCTTTGCCTGTTCTTTTAGTGTAAGTTCAAGATGTGGGGGTGTCGAAGTGTGGGAGACGCAAGGGAAGGACCGACCAGATTTGAACCTCAACATTTTTTGGCTCCATCTGTAGGAAGCTAATATTAAAAGTCAAGTTCCAGTTTTTTTCGATCCAATGGCGAGGAAGAAGAAAGCTGTAGCTGTAGAACCGAAGCCAAACGAGCAAACTCGATCGTCATCACCTTTTCACGCTGAATCCACGCCAGAGCCATCCTAGCGTTCTCGAACTCGGTCGAATAAATATCGAGCTATGCAGAACGAAATTCACGCCCTATGCGACGAAGTAAACAGAATGAAGTAGCAAAGGGATCCACAGTTACCCCCAATTCAGGAGAATCCAATTTCCTAGCTGGTAGGTCTATTCGTAGAGACTCACTCTGCACCGAGGAGTATGAGGCCCGAGGTACCCCAGCATTCTCGGGACATCCATAACGGTTAAAAAAGGAGCCGCCAAGCAAGCACTCATCATGGATGTCCCGGATCCCCGAGGACCGACTGGGAGTTCATCAGTGGAAGACTTAGAAAAAGTCCCCCTCGACGAATCCAACCCGAGCAAAACTGTTCAGCTCAGCTAGTCATTGAATTCTGAGCAGAGGATTGTGATATTGGCTTTCTTAAAACAACATCGAGACGTCTTCGCATGGTTACATGTAGATATGTCAGGGATCTCCCTTGATGTTTTGGTCCACAGATTGAATGTAGACCCAGATCACAGGCCAGTTAAGTAAAAAAGAAGGCTGTTTGATGCCGAAAGATATAAAGCCATTGTCGAGGAGGTCTCCGTCTTGCTCGACCCGGATTTTATAGAAGAAGTATATTACCCCGACTGGATAGTGAATGTCGTGCTCGTTAGAAAATTCAATGGGAAGTGGCGGGTCTGTGTAGACTACTCGGATCTAAATAAGGCATGCCCCAAGGATAGCTTCCCATTACCCCGAATCGATCAACTGGTGGACAGCACAGCTGGACAGGAGTTGCTCTCAATCTTGGATGCTTATTCCGAGTACAACCAGATCGCCATGCATCCCCTAGACAGGCATAAGACTACCTTTGTCACAGACAAGGGGCTCTACTGTTACCGGGTCATGCCATTTGACTTGAAAAATGCTGGGGTAACATATTAGAGGTTGGTGAATCAAATGTTCGCCAAACAGATTGAACGCACTATGGAAGTCTACGTTGTAAGACCCGTATCTTGGTCCGTACCTTTCAGTAGACTTCCGCGGTCTTACCAGTCGAATTTCGGCAACCTTCGACCCTTAAACGATATCGACGCGCGACCCTGATTCATGTGCCGACAACCCGAGTCGACTCAATCCGAGACCAATACCATAGCGACCGCGTCGTCGTTGCGGTTCTGATGCTGTGACTCGCGCGCCGAGGCGATACCCTGATCAAGAGATGTGGGCCAACGTTCGGTGCGAGAAAATGCCGCGCGTTGCGAAACTGAAGGAAATCTCTACGATGTGTCACATCAATCAATCAACCCATCAAGCCATCACATGTCAAGTACACATCACTTTCATTCCTTTTTCCAAGCAACCACAAAAGTTTTCATCTCCCATACCTCTCTTACACAAAAAGCCACAAAAGTCTTCATCTCCCATACCTCTCTTACACAAAAGCCTCAAAAGTCAAGCTTTTCTTACACAACCATCACTCACCACATCCATCCATCACTCTCTCTCTCCCTTACATCACTCTCTCTCTTTCTCTCTTTCTCATTTCAAACCTCCAAGAAAACTTTCAAGCTCCATACGTATGGAGTTTTCTAAACTCTCCTAAGCTCCAAGTGGCCCACCTCTTCATCCCAAAATCTCTTATCTCAACCTTCCATTCTTCATCTCATCATTGAAGTTGAAGCCAAGGTGCCAAGGAACCCCTAGGAGTAAGAAGATCAGACGGTGGGTGCCTCTATAGGGTTGTTTTTCTTATTTTTATGGTGGACCAAGTGAGGCCCACCGATCAATGGTGTGGATCTCACTTGTGACCCTAAGTTAAGGCCGATGGCCTACTTGGATCATCATGATCATTCCATGATGGGGCCATTCTCCATGGACCCCATCATGATGTTTATTTTCTTTAGAAAGGTCATCTAAACCATCCATATTGGTGGGAAAAGGATCCCCACCGTTGATCTTCAGTTTTGATGGTCACATGTGCAAAATGACCCACTTGATGTATGATTTCATATAAGGGAGGGCCCATAATGTCGGGGTCCCTCCATCACAAGCCGTGTCCCACTCTCCATGTCTCTCTCTCTCTTTTATTTCTTTTATTTTATTTTATTTTATTTTATTTTATTTTATTTTTATGCAATAGGATTGTGTGGCCCACTTGAATGGATCCCACCTTGAGGTATTTTATTTTTATTCAAGTGGGGCCCACCTTAGACATTGTACCCACATTAAACATCCGTGGTGGCCCACTTCATCAGGGCCCACCACAATGCATTTTGGGAGAGCCCACCATCCAGCGTCTGGGACGCTGGACATCCCTGTACCAAGAACAAAAAAAAAAAAAAAAAAAAGAAAAGGAAAGAAAAGGAGAGGCTTTTGGGGTGGTCCATAGTGTAGGCCCCACCTTGATGTTTATGTTAAATCCAAGCCGTCCATCCTCTTACCTACGATATTTTAGCCGTTGGGTAAGAGTTTGGGGCTGATTGGAAGACCTGGTGGGCCATAGCGTCAAAAAATCGCATCCTCATCATTCAAACGTCATTTTTGTATTTTATTTCATTTCCTAAGCATATAAAAATTTGAACTCTGGACTCATTGGGACGACCTCGAGCCACTGATCGCAATGGCCGGGACGGATTTCGGTGCAGCGGGCCCCTTGTGCCAAAAATCCCAAAAAAATCGATTTTTCCCAAAAATTGCAAGAGGCCTTGCCTCCTTGCATCTGGCAGGTGCTGCACGCAGCAGCGTGCGGGCGGGTGATGTCTAGCGAGGGACCCACAGCTCCAGCCGTGGGCCCCACCATGGTGTTTTTTTGTCATCCAACCTGTTCAAGAGGTGGGTCCCCTCCAGATTTCAGCCAGATCCAAAACTCAGGTGGCCCACACCACATGAAACGGTAGAATGGACGTTTACCATTGAAATCTTTCTGGGGCCCACAAATGTATTGGATCAAGCTGAAATTTATGTTTTCCCTTCATCCAGGTCAGAGTGACCTTGTGAACAGCTTGGATGCCAAATAAACGTTACAGGGTGGGCCCCACGTGGAGCCCACAATGCTGTATGCATTTTATCTCCACCGTCCAGCGGACGGTGGAGCCCTGGTGTTGTGACGGTGGAGCCCATGGGGCGTGCGTGCGTGCGTGTGAGTGTGCATGCGTGTGTGCGTACAGCTGGGTGTGTGTGTACGTGTGCATGCATGTGGGTGTGTGTGTGTGTACGTGTGGGGCCTCCCTTGATACAGGTGCATGTCCAGGCCGTCCAGGGCCTGGACGTTGCATTTTTTTTTAAAATTATATTAATATAGTATATATTGTTATATTAATATATGATATAATATTACATATTATATCATAAGGGTGGGCCCTACCTGGGACCCACCTCTGCTGTAGTAAGAGCTGCACAGCAGCAGCTAGTTTTATTAATATATAATATATTTAGTCGCCATATTATGTGTTGTATCCATGTCGTTCAACCATTTGTGAGTTTACTGTACGGCACAGGAAAAGATGAGCCAGATCCATAGTCCAAGTGGACCCCACCTTGGCCTATTTTGAGGCCCATCTTAACGTTGTTATAGCATTTATTGGGGCCCACTTTGATGTGGATGTAAGGCCCATGGGATTGGACCATTTGATATATCCCAAGGCCCTTGGGACCAGACGCATTTAAATTGTATAAAGCCTTTGAGTACAGGCCCATCTGATTTGTAGAAGGCCTAGGGATTTAGGCCCATTTGACTCATGTTAGGTCTATGGGTTGAGGCCCACTCGATCTACATGTGAGACTCCAAGTGGTGTGGCCCATTTGATACATATTAGGCTCATGTGACTAGGTCCAATTGATGCAATCCAAGGCCCACGGGTTTTGACCCATTACAATGCACATAAGACCCATTGGTGTGGCCCATTTATGTGGCCCATCTGATGAATAAAAGGCCCATAGGATATGGCCCATTTGATATATATGTAAGGACTAATGGGGACAACCTACGGTACATTGCAATGTGTAAATCCATTACAGACTAAGTACTGAGGTTTACAAAGATCGTGCCTTGGGAGCAATGTTGGTTTGACGTCCACATTGCGAGTGTAATGTTGGTTGGATGTCCACATTACGACTCTCCTTAGGGCCCATTACTGGGCTGTACTTATCGTGTATAGGCCGTCTAGGTCCATCTGCATTGTAAGATAGTTCATTTTATTATAACATGTTTAGTATAGTTTCATGACTCATGATCATACGCATCATATGTATGCTTGACGTGAGAATTGTCTGATCATAGCATTTGCCTTCGGGCAGGTTGTTTATGGGCTCCCGGTTAGGCGGTGTTGCCCTACATAAGCGCACGATATGCGCAGGATTTGTTGCATGACTGGATAGCGTGAATCATGCATTTCGCATTTGTGTGACATGGTTATTATTACGCCCTAACTACATCAGGGCCGTAGCCTCCACAGACGCATCGTGGTTGGCAGGATTGGATACCGAAAATCTTGTTCTACATGGGGTGCTATTGATATCCCTGGGTGAAAGTTCCTAAACCCTTATATTACCAAGAGGTTGCTCCAACGTCTAGACCGAGTGGGTAGATGAGCGCTGAGTGCCGAATACCAGTTGGCTGTGCTGTCCACTGTGTCGTGGTCGGTTGGAAGGGGGTACGGCCTTACCCGCCCGAGAGTAGGGGGCGATGCTAGGCTGAGTTTGACCAGCTCGAGGAATGGGTCCACTATCGAAGGGTCGCGCCCGATATTGACAAACGGATAGTGAGGTCTCTTTCACTTACCTTATTGCGCGCGTTGTGGCGGCAATCTAGTTTAGAGTGTACTAGACCCCGATGATATCCCATATTTGAGCTGTATTGATGTATGAACATTGATGAGGATCTGTATGCTTGAGTTGCATTGCACATCGCATTGGCTTGGGATGGCCGATACCATTCATGTCTTGCATCACATAAGCCTTGGTACGACTCATGATATTAGATCCATCTGCATATTCCTCTTTACACCGACATTGCATATTCATATTACTACCTTGCGCACACACTTTCACCACCCTCTAAGCTTTCTGTAAGCTTATGCACGACCGTTGCGTGCAGGTGACGTTGGTTCGCAGCAGCGCTGAGGCAGGAGCACGTTGCAGAGCGTTTTGGAGTTTTTGTTCTTTACCATTGTATTTTTCTTTATGCTCATTGTACTTGTAAAGTTTTTGATCATAGTGGAAATGTAATGGAGTACTTGGTTGTTGTTTGTGGGTTATGTCATTGGTTATGCTTATTACGAATCAAACTGATATTTAAAATCCTCCTCGTAGCATCCCAGGATTAGAACCTGGCGAATGGGAACTGGGAGCCGAGAATGGAATTCTACGGAGGCTGTCGGCGCCGGATTCGACGATCAGAAATTTTATGAGCCCGGTTTTCGAGTTTGGGGCGTGACATACGTCGACAACATGCTAGTGAAAAGTATCAGAGCATCCGATCATCTTGCAGACATCGGAGAGACATTCAGTGTCCTCAGAGAATACCAGATGAAGCTGAACCCTGCTAAATGTGTATTCGGAGTCGAATTAGGAAAGTTCCTTGGATTCCAAGTTAGTCAGTGAGGTATTGAGGCCAACCCTAACAAGATTAAGGCTCACCATACAGTGCCTCATGGGAAGAGTCGCCGCGCTCGGACGCTTCATATCCAGGTCGACTGATAAATGTCTCCCCTTCTTTTAGCAGCTGAAGGGTCATAAGAAGGCAGAATGGACGTCGGAATACGAGCAAGCCTTCCAACAGTTGAAACAGTATTTGGGTTCACCCCCTCTCTTATCTAAACCTGAAGAAGGAGAGCTCTTATTCTCTACCTTGCGGTCTCAGCCTCAGCTATCAGCTCGGCCTTGATCAGAGAAGTTGAGAGTAAAAAATACCCCATGTACTATGTGAGCAAGGCCATAGTACCTGCAGAAACAAGATATCCATTCATAGAAAAACTGGCACTCTGCCATATTGTTTCAACCTGAAGATTATGACCGTACTTTCAGGCTCATTTTATCATCGTACTGACCGACTCTCCCCTGAGACAAATCCTCCAGAGACCCGAGGTGTTGGGTCGGATGACCAAGAGGGCTATTGAGCTTAGAGAGTTTGATATCCAATTCCTTCCAAGGACAGCGATCAAGGGCCAAGCAGTGGCCAGCTTCATCGCTGAGTTTACAACCCCGAGCGGAGAGGAAATCAACGTAGAAGTCGAAATGACCCCACTTGTCCCACTGGGCAGCCAAGAAGTGACGTCGAATTCAGGATGGGTTCTTTATGTTGACGGGTCATCCAATGTCAAAGGTACAGGAGCCGGAATCGTCTTAGTTGCACCCAATTCCACAACAATCTCATATGCAATCAGGCTCAGATTCAAAGCTTCAAATAACGAGCTGGAATATGAGGCGCTGTTAGCCGACTCAGGCTGACAACGAGCCTGGGTGTCTAGACTTTCCAGGTCCGATCCGACTCACAGCTGGTAGTAAACCACATCTCCTCGGAGTATGAAGCCAAAGAAACCAGAATGATCACCTATCTTAATGAGGCGAGGAAACTGATTGAGCAATTTTAGAGTTGCATCATCCAGCAGATCCTTAGAATGAAAAACTCATGGGCCGACGCCCTAACAAAGCTCGCTAAGGCCTCCGAAGGAAAGATCCCGCGATTCGTTCCGGTCGAATTCATTGAGCATCTGAGTATCGACCAAGCGAAGAAGGTCAATCCCATTCACAGTATTCCAAGCTGGATGGACCCAATCTTCAATTACCTCTCATCCGGTGAAATTCTCTCGGATAAGCTGGAGGTGAGGCGACTTAGAGTCAGAGCGGCTTGATACGTCATACTGGACGGACTGTTATATAAGAAGGGGCATTCTCAGCCTTACCTTAGGTGCCTCCGACCAGATGAGGCCGATTATGTGATTGTTCACTCCCCAAGTGCAGGGTTGTGATGTAGTAATAACTCGGTAAGACCGAGGTCGAACCCAAGGGACTGAACTTATACGTTATCTAAAATTAACTGGAAATGGAACTAGAATGAGATGAAATCTGAATTGAATTATAAATTGAGGAATAATTGTAAACTATTAATCTAAAACTTATAGGAGAAATCAGAGGTAAGGAAACTAGGGATTCAGATGATCCACTTGTAGAGATCAGGGAGATCTTATGCCTGTTTCATGAATCATGGAATTTACTGAACTGCCATTGATCTAGTTTTCAAAGAGATGAAAGGAAGATGAATTAAAATGGATTTCATCACCAAACCATGCCCAAAGACTATGGCAAACAACAGAATCAAACTAATTACCACCCAATCACATGTATGCAAGTTAGGAAGGGTACCGTCATCCAACCATGCCCAGGAGACTATGGTGAACAACAGGGCTTCCTGACGTCATAAACATAAAGGGGAAAAGGACATGCTCCAAGCCATTGCAGACCCATTGTAATTTTAGTCACAACAGACCATTAAAGACTAAACAAAACATGCCATTAATAATCAACTAAAATCAACGTTAATTCAAGAATTAAAATTAAATTAAAGACATAAAATAAAATCTCCCATCTCACCACAAGCTTCACCTCTTAGCCCTAGCTAAGAGGTTCAGCCCATCACAGACATGATGAAGCTGGACATGTTAAAAGAAAATATGAAGAAGGAAAAAAATAAAAATAATAAAATTACTCTACTCCCTCTGCCCTTGTTTCCAGCCCAAGCCTCAAGCTCTCCACCTCCTGATCTCCTTTCAAGACCTGAATGAATGCTCCCCATGTCCAAAACCTCCTTTTATAGCTGCTGGGAGGCTGGAGTCAGTGACAGAGTTGTAGCAGGACACGGAGTGTAATTTTTGCAGCCAAGTTCGGTGCCTCGAAATACGCCACTTTCCTTGCTCAAATTCTAAAGAAACATCATCCCTTAGTACTTTCTTGGGTTCTCTACATGATAGACGGTTCAGATCTGCTATATGATCAAAGATGGTGGGCCAAAACTGCCTGAAAAAGTCAGTTTTTGCGGATGTGCGAAACCTTTCGCACCATTTCGCTGTTGTGATCGGTGGGCCCCACAAGCATTTTCTGAAAAATCCACCCCATCCATTGGATTCAGAACGAAATTTCAGTTAAGAATGGGTGGTTTTGAACGTCCATTGACGTAGCCCAGAGAAGAAATCACAAAAGGATCAGTTTTGAACGTTGTAGGGCAGCCCTTTTGTGGCCTATGTATCTCACACGTGTGCACGCATGGATGCAAAAGGTCAGCATGGTTTTGTAGCTCTCGAAGCCCTCTACACGGTGGACGGTTTGGATTGAGCTTATGGGGCACGTGTGGGGCCCAATAACGTCCATGAAAACGGACAACGTCCATTCACGCGAGACGAAAACGGCAGTTGCCGTTTCTGATTTTAGAAAGAAGCCAGGCACAGGTTGGCAAGCGGTCAGCGCTTTGACCAATGTGGTGTGGCTCGGAAGATTTTTGTACAGTGTATACACACTACATGTACAGGGCTTAGTGTGATGATTTTCAGAAATCCAATCCATCCATTCACTTCATATTCATATTTAAACCGTCCATGCCAAAGTTGAGGCAGTTCCAGATATCAGGTGGGCCCAGAATCGACGGTTTATAAGCTGATCGGTCAGTTGGAGCACTTTTATAGTGATCCAAGAGCTGAAATTTGAAATGTACGGCTAATTTATGGCCCTTATCTCATGTATAAAGTTTCGAACCGATCAGATGTCGGAAATTATGTGATCTTGCATTCTGGATGCGTTTCAAGCCACTTGAGCTTCAGTTTCTTAGTTTTTTCAGATTTCTGACCGTGTATATCCGTCAATCTTGGTCCTCTGAAGTCCGTCCCATGCCCTAGTGATCATCAGAACGTTAAATCCAAGCTTTTGGCATCCTTTTTCAGTCAACTCTCCTAATCACACCCTGCAACAAAACACGATTAAAACTGGGCATTAAATAATATTATGCTCGTAAATTCAAGTAATAAATAGGGTCTAATATGCACTATTTGACCCTCAACACAACCCCCAACCAGCATTTTGCTAGTCCCGAGCAAATTACGCGAAAAATAAGTTGAGAATTATAGGAGAATTTTCTATGAAATCGAGTGAGATTTTGAACAAGATACGAGAAATTTAATATTCATGAATGTTAGAAATTATTTTCTCCTGAGCTCAAGCGCACGGTAGACTTCATAATCAAGTGTAAAGTATTAATCCATCAATTAGAAAAATTTTAAACATTGAGATCCATGGATGTATAGTCTAATCTCGGCTTATCATCATTAAGAGATCCAATCGTCAATTTCATGATATCATTGGTAACCAATAAGAAAATTCATGACAACCAAAACCTAATCCAAAACTTACCTCATAGATTAACCTATTAACTTGTGATTTTTCTATTCAAAGTAATGCCAAGGAAGGGGAATCAAATCCTCACCTATAGGGAGCAAACCTATGGTGAAGATCGTACACCTGACTCTTTTTCACATATCATTCATGGGGAATTAACTCTACACCTATAGGGAGCAGACCTATGGTGAAGATTAATTATCCAACCTTTTCAATTTTTATACCATGATGGCAAGATATTTCAGGCTGGTTCATTTCGTGCTTAGTGATTACCAAGTTAATCCTTCGATATGGAACTGAAATCTTAATGTGTAAGCAAGACGTGTCCTGAAATCATGATTCAATTAATGTTTAAAATCCCTAATTATGGATTGATAATTCAAACTCAACTGTGGAATCTATCAAGTAGCTAAATCCAAGAGTCATAAATTACCAACATCACGTATCTCGTAATTCTAAATCAAAGATAGATGTCAAAATCACATTGAATTTACAAGAAATGTCTGAAAAATTTTAAAATTTTTTTACAATTTTCACAATTTTTGCTCAAGACCAAGAAAATACTGATTAGGAAGCCTAATTTCGTACCCCCAACCTAAAATCTACATTGTCCTCAATGTAAAAGATCTAAACATGGAATAACAAAAGTAAAGTGATGGGAAGATAGTACCTGGATAACGAATCAAGAGAGAGACTTTTCAAGAGATCATAACATGAAAGCTGATTAGCACGAGAGAAAAAGAAAAATAAAAATGATGAAAATAAAATCCTACCTATACCACTTTCGCAGGTGCTCTCGATTGCATTTAGCATATGCAACAAGCCTTTAAACCCCTAAGTTACCCCTAGTGGACGAGTTGTAGTCTCGTGAGGGTTTGCAGTAATGTTACCCACAAACATTGAATCATCTGCTAAAGAATGAAAAGGAATAAAAAAGCTGGGTTGCCTCCCAGGAGCACTAAATTTACCGTCTTCAGCCAGACAAATAAAATAACTATCCTAGACCTATGAAAGCGATAAACCTACCTATACCTCCATCAGACTAGGGATCAGTCCTGGTAAACAGGAATAATCAGAGGCATGGACATGTTTTCTGAATCAAATGTCTCGACAAATGGCTTTAATCGATGTCCATTGACTTTAAACTCCTTACCATTTTCGGGATCTTTTATCTCGACGGCCCCATGAGGATAAGCAGTGACAACAATGTAAGGGTCGGTCCAACGAGATCGAACCTTATCCGGAAAGAGATGTAGTCGAGAATCGTACAAAAGGACTTTCTGACCTGGCGTGAATGATTTCCGTAGAATATGTTGATCATGAAACGCCTTCATCCTTTCCTTGTAAATTCTCGAGTTTTCGTACGCATCGTTCTGGATTTCTTCAAGTTCATTTAATTGAAGTTTGCGTAGCGAGCCAGCGTTGTCCAGATTGAAATTCAAATTTTTGATCGCCCAGTATGCTTTATGTTCCAATTCCACAGGCAAATGACAAGCCTTTCCGTAGATAAGTCTAAAGGGAGATGTTCCAATAGGAGTTTTAAAAGCAGTATGGTACGCCCATAAGGCATCGGTCAATCGGATTAACCAATCCTTACGATCAGGGTTAACCGTTTTCTCCAAGATATGTTTGATCTGTCTATTGAAAATCTCAGCTTGTCCACTTGTTTGTGGATGGTATGGGGTGCTCACCTTATGCGAGATACCGTATTTCTTCATTAAACTCTCAAATGGTCTATTACAAAAGTGTTAGCCCCCGTCACTAATGATGGCTCGAGGCGTTCCGAACCGCGACAGGATATTTTCTTTCAAAAATTTAATGACCGTGCGATGGTCATTTTTGCGACACGGAATTGCTTCGACCCATTTAGTGACATAGTATACAATGAGAAAAATATACAGATTTATAAATGATTGGGGGAATGGTCCCATGAAATTAATGCCCCAACAATTAAATGCTTCAATAATAAGGATGGAATTCAAAGGCATCATATTTCGACAGGACAATGCTCCCAATTTTTGACAACGCTCACAAGCTTTGCAAAACTCATGAGTGTCCCTGAACATAGTGGGCCAGTAAAAGCCACACTGTAGAATCTTGGCCGTGGTCTTTTTAGCAGAAAAGTGACCACCACAGGCCTGTGAGTGACAGAAGGAAATGACACTCTGATGCTCATCGTCTGGTACGCATCTCCTTAAGATTTGATCTGGGCAATATTTAAACAAATATGGATCGTCCCAGAAAAAGTTATGCACCTTGGTAAAGAATTTCTTCTTATCTTGTGATGTTCAGTGTGTCGGTATGGCACCTGTAGCAAGATAATTAGCAATATCAGCGAACCAAGGTGAATGGGAGACTCTAAACAGTTGTTCATCAGGGAACATGTCATTGATATGGGTCGCCTCAAGGGAATCAGAGGTATTAAGGCGAGAAAGATGATCGGCCACTACGTTCTCTACTCCCTTTTTATCTTTGATTTCTAAATCAAATTCTTAGAGTAGAATGATCCATCGTATCAAGCGGGGCTTAGAATCATTCTTAGAAAGAAGATATTTAAGGGCTGCATGGTCTGTGTAAATGATGATCTTGGATCCGATCAAGTAGGATCTAAATTTATCCAAAGCAAACACTACGGCTAAGAGTTCCTTTTCCGTAGTCGAGTAGTTCACTTAGGCAGGATTTAGAGTCCTACTTGCGTAGTGAATAACGTAAGGCCGCTTATCTTTTCTCTGGCCTAGAACCGCTCTAAGAGCATAATCAGAGGCGTCGCACATAATTTCAAAAGGAAGACTCCAGTCGGGTGGCTGCATGATAGGTGCAATGGTTAACATGCCCTTAAGCTTAGTGAAAGCTTCTTGGCACTGCTCAGTCCACTCGTATGGTGTATCCTTTTGAAGAAGATAACATAAAGGACGAGAGAAGAGACTAAAGTCCTTTATGAATAGTCTGTAAAAGCCTACGTGTCCTAAGAAGGATCGCACGTCTCTGATATTCTTGGGTGGAGGTAGGTTAGAGATAAGATCAATTTTTGCCTTATCTACCTTGATTCCTTTGGACGAGATGATATGCCCAAGGACAATTTCCTTTTGAACCATAAAATGACACTTCTCCCAGTTAAGTACCAAATTTTTTTCTTCACATCTTTTCAGTACACATTTAAGACTTGCTAAGCATTCGCTGAAAGATGAACCAAAAACAGAGAAATCGTCCATGAAGACCTCTAGATATTTCCCCACCATGTCAGAAAAGATACTCGTCATGCATCGTTGAAAGGTGGCAGGGGCATTACATAACCCGAATGACATCCTTCTGTAAGCAAAGGTGCCATAGGGACATGTAAATGTGGTCTTTTCCTGATCCTCACGGGCGATTTCAATCTGATTATAACCTGAATACCCGTTAAGGAAACAATAATAGGAATGACCAGCTAGCCTTTCCAGGATTTGATCAATGAAGGGCAAAGGAAAGTGGTCTTTCCTTGTGACGGTATTCAACTTTCTGTAGTCAATGCAATTCTCCAACCAGTAGTAACTCTGGTCGGCACGAGTTCATTATTAGCATTGGCTACGATGGTGATCCCGGACTTCTTAGGAACCACCTGAGTTGGACTCACCCATTGACTATTGGATATGGGGTAAATGATCCCCACTTCCAATAGTTTGAGAACCTCAGCCTTAACCACTTCCTTCATGTTTGGATTTAGTCTACGTTGTGATTGCCGATGGGTTAATTCCCTTGAGGTCCGCTATCGTCCATCCAAGAGCTCCCTTATGCTCAATGAGAGTAGATATCAGCATACTCTCCTGTTCTTTCTCCAGGTGGGCAGAGATCACCACCGGGTATGTCTCATCTTAACCTAAGTAAACATATTTTAAATCAGAGGGCAAAGGTTTTAGGTCAAGCTTCGGTGGCTTAAGGTTAGACGGTAGAGGCACTACATCAGTTTAGGGCAATTCTTCAATGTGTGGCCTCCACCGGTTAACTTCAAGTACCGGTGCACTATCAAACATGGCATACGTCTCCCTAATTATATCATCATCAAGATCATGGGAGTGGGCCAGGCACGTCTCTAGAAGATCAGAGGATAAGGTGAGAGGCGTTCTATCTTCCACAAAAGAATCAATCATGTTAACATCGTGGAAATCATCATCATCCTCTGAGTTGCTGCCGTTATTGAAAAAGATATTCGATTCCAATGTCAAATTTCCAAAGGACATAGTCATGACACCATTCCTGCAATTGATAATTGCATTTGAAGTGGACAGGAATGAGCGATCAAGAATGACGAGAATCTGAGTGCTCGTGTCATTGATGGGTTCGGTGTCCAAGATGATAAAATCAACAGGGTAGTAAAATCTATCAACCTGGACCAACACATCCTCGATGATCTCTCTTGGTACACGAACAGAACGATCAGCAAGTTGTAGTGTGGTTCAGGTGGGTTTTAATTCACCCAAACCTAACTATTGGTATACCGAATAGGGAATCAGATTGACGCTTGCTCCTAAGTTAAGAAGTGCGTGATCAATTCGATAGTTCCTGATTACACATGATATGGTTTGGCAACCGGGATCTTTGAATTTTTGCGGCACATCTTGTTTTAGGACGGCACTCACCTTCTCAGTCAAGATCTTCTTTTGAACACTTTTCTATCGTTTGGTAGTGCATAAGTCCTTTAGAAATTTAGCATATAAAGGAATCTGTTTTACAACATCAAGTAGAGGAATGTTGACTTTCACTTGTTTCAACACCTATAGGATATCCTGAGAGTTAGATAGACGTTTTGGTTCAACCAACCGTTGGGGAAACGGAGCAACTGGCTTTTCTAGAGGTTCCAGTTCAAATTTTTGTGGGGCGCCACTAGATCCATCATTGTTGTCCTCTTCTGGTTCTTGAGGCTTTTCGGGCCTAACCGGAAGGGTTTTATCAATAACCTTCCCACTCCTAAGAATGGTAATGGATTTAGCGTGCCCCATTTAATTTGAAGAGCTGGGATCACCTGTCTCGTATTGCGATTTTGGATTAGGGAGTGATTGTGTAGGGAGCATCCCTTTTTCCATAGCCGTCATACGTGAATCTATTTTTTGCATAAAATCTGAAATTTCTTGCATTGTCCGAGCCAGCTCTTGTATGAAAATTTGAACCGATTCTTCTTGAGGTTTTCCCTGATTTGGATTTTGATTGAAGAAACCTTGAGGGGTAGCAGTTTGTCCATTCTTCCAACTAAAATTCGGATGATTTTTTCAGCCAAGATTGTACGTATTAGAGGGTGGTCCATTGAAAGGTCTTTGATAGTTATTTATGGCATTAGATTGTTCATTCAATACTTCTTGAAAGGCAGGTATTGAAGGACAATTTTCAGTAGTATGAATGCTGCAATCACAGATGCCGCAAACACTTTCATTAACCTTTTCCTTCTTTCCTTCCATGGCCTCAAATTTTCTGGTGAGATTAGCCACCTTAGCGTTAAGATCATCTTCCTCTTTCAGGAGATATATTCCTCCTTTTTTTCTTGAATGAGTTGGCCTAGACGTAGCGTTCGTCCTTGGGTAATAGTCTCATGATTGTGTTTTTTCAGTGAGACTATTGAGGTAATCCCATACCTCGTCGACATTTTTATTGATGAATTCTCCGTTACACATTGTCTCGACCATTTGGCGCATGGAAGATGTTAGCCCATCATAAAAAAAAATTCATAATGCGCCATATTTCAAAGCCATGTTGTGGGCATGCATTAACTAGATCCTTGAACCTTTCCTAACATTGGAAGAATGTTTCATCTTCCTTTTGGGCAAAGTTCATGATTGCTCTCCTGAGGGTAATTGTCTTATGGTGTGAGAAAAATTTCTTTATAAATTCACTCTGCATATCATTCCATGTGCCAATGGATCTAGGACGCAGTGAATGTAACCACGTCTTGGCTTTTTCTTTCAAGGAAAATGGAAAGAGTTTTAGCCTAATAGTATCCTCAGATACATTAGGAAAGTATAAGGTGTCTATGATTTCATCGAACTCTTTCAGATGCAAGTATGGTTCTTCAGACTCAAGCCCATGAAACTTAGGAAGGATTTGGATAACCCCTGGCTTGATGTCCATATGTCCTGTATTCAAAGGAAAAATCATGCAGGTTGTAAATAATCTCGTAAAGTACGAGGCGGGGGTTCGTGGTGCACCTCATTCTCATCATGTACTTCCTCAACCCTAGGTTGGGGGGTAGTGCTTGAGGTTGATTTTCAGCCATAACGTCCTCTAACTCAGGAGAATTCAAGTGGTGTGTAGTCCTGCGATGGACAGTCAACCCCTCAACTAATCCTCCTTCAGTCACGAGACGTCGAGTGTTGTCGCGTGCCCAATGGGGCATAAAACACACTCAGCCCTCAAATTCTAACTTAAACCTAAGAAAGAAAATAAAAATCTAGGAAAACGGAGGGTTGGAGAGAAGTTACCAAATCGGAGTTCCTAAGTTAAGAATCTGCAAAACAAAACAAAACAGTTAGTTTCTAAGAATAGAAAGTCCTAATTAAGAGTAAACTAATTTCTAGAAAAAAGAAAAAATTTCAAAGAAAGAGAAATTAGAAAGAGCTTACTAAATTAGAAGTTTCTATCGTAAATTATTACAAAAGAAAGGTTAATTCTAAAAATAGAAATAAAAACTTGAAACTAGCTAAAAAGGACGACAAATCCTAATCTAGAAAAGGAATTACCAATTTTAGAAAGTATATATCAGAATCCTACAAAACAAGAGAAATAGGTTACTTTCTAGAAATCAGAAAGAAAAATAAAAATCTACAGTTAAAATAATCCTAATCTTAAACTAATCCTAAACTAATTAATTTCAGACAAACGTAGCCGACAGTCCCCGGCAACGGCGCCAAAAACTTGTTCACTCCCCAAGTGCAGGGTTGTGATGTAGTAATAACTCGGTAAGACCGAGGTCGAATCCCAAGGGATTGAACTTGTATGTTATCTAAAATTAACTGGAAATAGAACTAGAATGAGATGAAATCTGAATTGAATTATAAATTGAGAAATAATTGTAAACTATTAATCTAAAACTTATAGGAGAAATCAGAGGTAAGGAAACTAGGGATTCAAATGATCCACTTGTAGAGATCAGGGAGATCTTATGCCTGTTTCATGAATCATGAAATTTACTGAACTGTCATTGATCTAGTTTTCAAAGAGATGAAAGGAAGATGAATTAGAATGGATTTCATCACCAAACTATGCCCAAAGACTATGGCAATCAACAGAATCAAACTAATTACCACCCAATCACATGTATGCAAGTTAGGAAGGGTACCGTCATCCAACCATGCCCAGGAGACTATGGTGAACAACAGGGCTTCCTGACGTCATAAACGTAAAGGGGAAAAGGACATGCTCCAAGCCATTGTAGACCTATTGTAATTTTAGTCACAACAGACCATTAAAGACTAAACAAAACATACCATTAATAATCAACTAAAATCAACGTTAATTCAAGAATTAAAATTAAATTAAAGACATAAAATAAAATCTCCCATCTCACCACAAGCTTCACCTCTTAGCCCTAGCTAAGAAGTTCAGCCCATCACAGACATGATGAAGCTGGACATGTTAAAAGAAAATATGAAGAAGGAAAAAAATAAAAATAACAAAATTACTCTACTCCCTCTGCCCTTGTTTCCAGCTCAAGCCTCAAGCTCTCCACCTCCTGATCTCCTTCCAAGACCTGAATGAATGCTCTCCACGTCCAAAACCTCCTTTTATAGCTGCTGGAAGGCTGGAGTCAGTGACAGAGTTGTAGCAGGACACGGAGTGTAATTTTCGCAGCCAAGTTCGGTGCCTCGAAACACGCCACTTTTCTCGCTCAAATTTCAAAGAAACACCGTTTCTTAGTACTTTCTTGAGTTCTCTACATGATAGACGGTTCAGATCTGCCATATGATCAAAGATGGTGGGCCAAAACTGCCTGAAAAAGTCAGTTTTCGCGAATGTGCGAAACCTTTTGCACCATTTCGCTGTTGTGATCGGTGGGCCCCACAGAAGCATTTTTTGGAAAATCCACCCCGTCCATTGGATTCAGAATGAAATTTTAGTTAAGAATGGGTGGTTTTGAACGTCCATTGACGTGGCCCAGAGAAGAAATCACAAAAGGATCAGTTTTGAATGTTGCAGGACAGCCTTTTTGTGGCCTCTGTATCTCACACGTGTGCACGCATGGATGCAAAAGGTCAGCATGATTTTGTAGCTCTCGAAGCCCTCTACACGGTGGACGGTTTGGATTGAGCTTATGGGGCACATGTGGGGCCCAATAACGTCCGTTCACGCGAGACGAAAACGGCAGTTGCCGTTTCTGATTTTAGAAAGAAGCCAGGCACGGGTTGGCAAGCGGTCAGCGCTTTGACCAATGTGGTGTGGCTCGGACGATTTTTGTACAGTGTATACACACTGCATGTACAGGGCTTAGTGTGATGATTTTCAGAAATTCAATCCATCCATTCACTTTATATTCATATTTAAACCGTCCATGCCAAAGTTGAGGCAGTTCCAGATATCAGGTGGGCCCAGAATCAACGATTTATAAGTTGATCGGTCAGTTGGA
Source organism: Magnolia kwangsiensis (assembly GCA_037074715.1). Taxonomy (NCBI): domain Eukaryota; kingdom Viridiplantae; phylum Streptophyta; class Magnoliopsida; order Magnoliales; family Magnoliaceae; genus Magnolia; species Magnolia kwangsiensis. Next base: position 88,925,209 of record CM073586.1, read on the forward strand.
GCACTTTTATAGTGATTCAAGAGCTAAAATTTGAAATGTACAGTTAATTTATGGCCCTTATCTCATGTATAAAGTTTCGAACCGATCAGATATCGGGTACCATGTGATCTTGCATTCTAGATGCGTTTCAAGCCACTTGAGCTTCAGTTTCTTAGTTTTCTCGGATTTCTGACCGTCTATATCCATCAATCTTAGTTCTCTGAAGTCCGTCCCATGCCCCAGTGATCATCAGAACGTTAAATCCAAGCTTTTGGCATCCTTTTTCAGTCAACTCTCCTAATCACACCCTGCAACAAAACACGATTAAAATTGGGTATTAAACAATATTATGCTCGTAAATCCAAGTAATAAATGGGGTCTAATATGCACTATTTGACCCTCAACAGTGATCTGTGAAATTCACAAAGGGATCTGTGGAAACCATTCTAGTAGCCGAGCCCTGGCTCTGAAGATACTCTGTTAGGGATACTTCTTGCCAACCCTCAAACAAGATTCAAAAGATTGCATCTAAAAATGTAACAAATGTCAATGTTACGCGCTAGTGCCGAGGCAACCAGCAGAAGAGATGACTCCCATGAGCGGATCATGGTCATTCGCTCAATGGGGGATCGACATCATCGGCCCCTTGCCTATAGGGAAGGAACAAGTTAAGTTCGCTATCGTTACAGTCGACTACTTCACCAAGTGGGCCGAGACTGAGCCCGTCACAAAGATCACCGAGCAAAAAGTGATTGATTTCATGTGAAAAAATATTATCTGCTGGTTCGGAATCCCATGAACCATCGTATTCGACAACGATCGGCAGTTCGATAATGACAAGTTCCGTGTTGTGTGTCAGGGGCTTGGCATTACGAATGCGTATTCATCACCTCGGCACCTACAGTCAAATGGGTAGGTGGAAGCAGTCAACAAGATCATTAAGCATCACCTCAAAATAAAACTGGAAAAGGCAAAGAGTAACTGGGCCGAGGAGCTCCCATTCGTCCTCTGGGCTTACATGACTACAGCCCAGTCCGCAACAGGAGAAACCCTGTTTTCACTATCCTACGACTCGGAAGCAATGGTGCCGGTGGAAATTGACCTTCCTACGGCGCGAGTAAGAAATTATCATGAAGGTTAAAACTCTGAGCAGATCGCCGCTAATTTGGACCTACTCGAAGAGGTCCGAGACACCGCAAAGCTCCGAGTAGCGGCTTGATACCAGCAAGTAGCGCGTTTCTACAACTCGAAAGTCAAAGTCAGGCGTTTTCGTCCTGAGAACTTAGTTCTTCGTCGGGTCTTCCAAAATACAGTCGAACCGGGAGTAGGGACACTCGAGCTTAATTGGGAAGGGCCATACCACGTGATTCAATCCACTAAATTGAGTTCCTACCATTTAGAAGACCTCGAGGGCCGACAGCTCCCTCATTCGTGGAACGCTAAGCATTTGAAGATCTACTATCAATGATGAATCGGCCTTTAAGGCCCTCAATAAAGTGTACGCCTCCGAGCGACTAGCCTTTAAGGCTTTCAATAAAAATCTGAATTCTACTTTTATGTGAATAAGTATCTACTAAATTGCCTCATTTATATAGGCACGAATGCGACGGTCCGATCCCTTAAAGAAGGGGTCAGAACGTAATCCCATGAAAATTTGACACGGCATTCCCTCTGAGTTAGGGAAAAAACCTAACGATGATCCGACTCTCCGATGGAGAAATCGGCTCATCATACAACTGATGGACGAAATGAAAGGTGCTTGCCAATCATGGGACGAGCCGACTCCCCTAAGGGATCGGACTCGACTATAACTCGAGCCGAAGGGGCTCGGAAGGTCAACTAAAAGGCAGTGGAGGGAGCTAACCCTTTAAGAGGTTAGCTCGACCGTGCTGATATATCAACAAATTAACTTTACTATCGACAACCATCAAAGAATACTCAAAAATTGGTTTCCATTCATTTACCCTCCTCGGAGGGGCAAAAAGAATACATCGTCCGTTCAGAAAAAAAAGAGAGTTTCATGCAGGCGGAGGTGCTTGGGAGTCGGGGGCTTGATCCGAGGGGGCCACTTCGGCGGGAGCATCTTCAGTGTCCTCAAGCAGCAGGGAGTCAAGATCGAGGTCTGGATACAAACCGAGGACCTCCTCAATACAGGCGTCATAACCGCGGTCATAAAACTTGGCGGCTTCATTGTCTCTCTCCTTGGACTTCTTGAAGGCATCAATCGCACTAGCAACGGCCACTGCTAGTGAGGCCTCATTTTCTACCCGCTGAGCCTCCACAACCTGAGAAACCAGTCGGCTCCGCTCTTCAGCCACCTCAGCCTTAGTCCGCTCTAAGGCTTTACTCAGCCGAGCGGTCTCCCTGGCCAGCGAATCTGCGTGAGCCCTGGTGCGGGTCAGCTCGGCGGTCACAGCATCATTGCGAGCTTTGAAGTCATCCGCCACCTCGTGCAGAAGCAGCTCCCTAGCCTCAAGGTCAATCACGACCCCCTACAGCCGACTTCCTATGGCCTTCTCGTCCAAAAGCTGTTGACACAGATCATCCTGCTCAAACCTCAAGCGAGCATACTCCTCTTGTAAGGCCGTCATGTCAACCTTAAGGGCCTCAAGCTCAGCCTCCCTCTTCTCATGCTCTCTCTCTCTCTCTCGGGCCGACAACAATTTCGGGATGGACTGAGTAAGAAACAAGAGCAAAAGCACCCAGGAAAGACAAATACAAAAGAAAAGAGGGGAGAGGTCTTTTGAAAACGTACCGTGTAGAACACGGAGGCCATATCATTCAAAAAGGAGCTGTCCGACTTACCGATGAGGTGAGCTATATCTTCCTTGGGGGCATGTTTAGCGGCCCAAGGCGTCAGACAACCCAGATGATAGCTCGGCTCAAACCTCCCACCACTCATCCGCACCTAGGCCGAGGCAATGAACTCCTCAGCCCTAATCTTGCTACCCACTAAGGTTTGGTCCTCGGTATGGAAGTCGTCCCCAGCCTCAGGGGGGAAAGAAAATCGTTAGTCATCCTAACGGACTCTTCCCTTTCCGAAGAAGAGGGCACAGAAATGCAGAGCTCGGGGGCTGCAGGAGGAGCCTTCGCGGTGGGAGGAACGACGGTAGGTGAAAGCGGAGTCACAACTGCTGGGGCGCCGGCCATGGTCGTATCGGCAAGCACTGGAAGAGGACTCATAACTACCGGGGCACCGACCATAGTCGTATTAGCAAGCACCAGAAGAGGAGCTACGACTGCCAAGGCACCGGCCATGGTCGTATCGGCAAGCACCGGGATCAGATCCGCCGCTGGGGCCATGGTCGTATAGGAAAAAAACCAAGCGTCGTCTCGACACACCTCGAATCAGTAGCCACGACGGCAGAAATTGGAGCTGTATCCGGGGCCCTTGTAACCAAGGTCAGGCTTGCAGGAACCTCTCCACGAGGAGGGACCTGCTTCTTCCGAGCAATCTTTAGCCGGGGTGCGTCCTTCAACAGTTCCTCTGCTGTCGGAGCCGCCTTCCTCTTTCGAAAACCGGATGCCTCGGCCATGCCTGCAAAGGAAATAACAATATCAGCGACTAAGCAAGCGAAATTAGAGTTATCAGAGAAATGACAACTTACTGAAGGAGGTAGGCAGGGGCTGTGATCTGCAGAGTCCATACCAGTGAAGGTTATCCGCTGTGATCAGATCCATCCAGGAGCGAAGCCCCTCCGATCGTGCCCGAGCCTTAGCGATGCAGTTCTTCTGGGCCGAGTCGAGGAGCGATAGCCCCTTCTGAAAACCTACGAAAGAAAAAGAAGAGAGCTTCATTTTAATTGAAATAAACGTAAAAAGAGACTAAGAGACCCCAGAGCTAATTAGAGTCCAACCTGGTCTTGTAAACTAGGTCGGAACCCGAGTCGACAGGGTTCCGAGTTCCGCCGCTTGCGCCTCTCATTCGCCTGCCACCTAGAACCATTTATTTTTTCAATCCTTATTGGAGGATGAAAGGTTCATCACTAGCCCCGACCCTTTGTTGCCTCGGGTTGCAAAATAATACCATGGCTCGTTGCTGTTGTGCTTAACCAGGTACAAACTCATCAGCTCCTCTAGGGTCAGCCCTGAGTTCCCGACTTGTCGCCAGATGATGAATGCAGAGACCAACACCCTCCATGCGTTGGGCATAAACTGTCTCGAGATAAGTCCTAGGTAGGTAGCCACCTTCCGAATGAAGGGGTGGAGGGGGAGCCGAAGCCCACACTGCAACGCACAGAGAAAGATTGCAACTTCTCTCTCAGCAGGGGCACCAACGGTGTCTGGAGGCCCAGGAGTTCTTATCTGGACGGAGTTTGAAATTTTATATTCTGAACGGATCTAGTCCATCTGAGACTCTGACAGAACGGAGCCTTTTAGGACCATCTCTGAGGTACGCCCACTAGCGAGCATTCCAGTGGCCTCGGCGATGGTGACCTGACAGGTTCTGGCGACTTTTTTCTTGCCAGGCTGCTGAGTCCGAACCCCCATCTTCTTTTATTTTCGAGGCGGGGGGTATAACGTTACAGCCTCTAAGGGGCCTTCAGAGGCCCCTCTTCCATCATTGGAACTCCCCGACTCAGAGTCCTCGCCATACTCGCACACAGTTTCAAGTTTAGAAGACATTGCGAGAAGAAGGTGAGGGAGGTTGAAGATCAACAGGAGGGACTCATCGAACGGCTACCAGAAATCGCTTTCTACTGAAAATGGTGGTCGGTCGGAATCGCCCACCGAAAAACTTCAAAATCAATCGAAATCGCCTTCTCCAGTATACTCTCGAATTCACAATGTTGGTAACGAAGGAGAGTTCGAAATCCATTTATATAAGTTACAGGGAATTTCCACATTAATAGCAAGTCTTAATGGCCACAGCCAAATCGGCGCCAGCCGATTCCCCGAGCACACATGGCTCCACACTGTTGGGCGGGCTCTCAGCTGGCGGTATGATTCTGACATCGAACAGCACGCTTCAATACGTGAAACGAAGCCCGAGTAGAGGAAGCCACCTTACATGCCTCTCCTCTAGCTTACTTGGTGACCCCTCATAGGCTGACAGTTATCTGGAATCGTAACCGTCGCCACAGGTTGGCCCAAGAGTAACCCGCGTGTGCAAAATCCCAAGACGTGACGCTTCGATTTTGAAAACATCATTACTGCAGTATGGGTGAGAGATCTCTTGCATGATTACTCTCTGAGTCCACAGGTAGACTCGAAGAGTAGGGGGCTTCTGTTATGAGAAGATCTGATCCCATATGAGAATCAAGAGCAAAACACCAAGCCAAGCCGACAAACTGCATAAGTGTCTGAGGCGAGACCCATCCGACCTGATGAGATAATCCCAGGGGGAGAAGTAGCATGCAAGCACTACAGGGGTGCGGGTCGGTACGGTTTCTACACTCCAATCGGATGCTAATCACAGTATACTTAACGCTTCACGTATGAGCAATCCGCTCATCAACATCGTCAACTACAATGGATCCGACCTGATGAGACAGATCGGATACCCCACTTCGAAATAAGTTTGTAAGATTGGCTCGAACCCAGAGACTGCTCTTACAACATAGTTACTAAGGTATATGACTGTCAGGTGAGCCGAGCGAGCAGATATGCGAAGATGCATGCTTTGTCTACTAATGTGGAAACTGCCATAACTGGACGTGGCTGAAAACCTCATCTGTTGATACACATTATGTGCTTGATATGCTACACGATCGACAGATCACGAGCAATATCTCTATGATTCGGGAATCCCCTTGATCGTGCCGAGATTATCGGACCCGGACCGTCCAACCATCAAGTATAAATAGACCCTAACACGATGTCTACAGGACGCTATTACAAACACTCTCTCCTCTATTCTTCACTTAGACCCAGATTCCCTTGACCTGACTTAGGCATTGGAGGGTCCCCCGGCTTAGGCAGGGTCACCTTTGCCTGTTCTTTTGGTGCAGGTTCAAGACGTGGGGATGTCGAAGTGTGGGAGATGCGAGGGGAGGACCGACCAGATTTGAACCTCAACATATATGAAACTGACATCCTTTTTCTCTTGATTTTTATGTTGCTTAAAAGGTGTTTAATAAAATACCTGTAAAATCATTGTTGTTGTCTCAAATACAGTGAGAATTTGAAGGTGCAGTCTAAGTGTTTGTGAAAATGCTGTAATGGTGAACTCGTCTCAAACTGGTCCGAGCTGCTGACCAAACTGAGCCGGGTTGGCCTATTAGGGTTGAGGACCAAGTCAAGCCGAGTTCAAGCTGAGGTCAGCTAGTGGCCAAGCTGAGTCGAATTGAGGCCAACTCGACTCAGTTTGACTCAATGTACACCCCTAATTATCATGATTCAAAAAATTTTTGGCCCCACGAATATTTCAACCATGGACGTTCAATCATCACATTTTCAACCTACTTAAGTATTGGATCTGGACCACTTTTAGCCTCGTGTACTAAAGCGAGCTCACAAAACATATTGATGGTGTGGATTTCTCATAAATATCATGGTGAGATCCACTTAGGTTTTTAGAGAGAACTTCCTACCGGGCTTTAGCAAGAAATTGCCATCCTGACCGATTTCCTGTGAAAGTCTTTCGTAGTAAGTTATGTATTGAAAACCTAGGTGGGGCTCATCATGATGTTTTCGAGAAAACCATACTGTCCATTTGTTTTGTGAAATCATTATAGGACATGGGTCCAAAAATAAGCTGGATTCAATATTCAAGTGGGCCAAAAATGTCCACGGTTGAAATATTCATGGGGTTACAAAAGTTTTGAATCATGCTAATATTTGTGTTTTTAGTTCATCCCAATAAGAATATGATACTATGAACAATATGGATATCATGTAAACATCGCTATTGAGATCAGGGAGGTTTCAACTGTAGTAATTTCCATAACCACAATTTCCTTTAGTCGTGGATCCTACTCACTTTTGGTTTCATGTTCTATTTTGGTTTCCTATCTTAAAACGAGCTCAAAAAACAAATGGATAGTGTGTATATCTCACAAACATCACGTGAGCATCACCTAGGTTCCATGGATTGGGTCTTACCCCTGTTAGGATATACTCAGTCCTAGCAGGGCTCTGTGGGGCTCACCTTAAAGTAAGTGTTTTATCCATGCCATCCATACATTTTGAAAGATAATTTTAGGTCATCAGCCTATAAAGCAGGCTAATGCAAGGCTCAAGTAGGCTACACTACATGAAGCATAGGTGATAATGATGCAGCTATTAAAACTTTCTTTAGGCCCACCATGATGTTTATTTTCCATCCAGCTTGTTCATAAGGTTACATAAACTTAGATGAAGGATAAAAAATATCAGCTTGATCAAAAACTTTTGTGACCCTCCAAAAGTTTACAACAATAGGCATTTATTAATGCTCACTATTTTGCTGTGGTGTGGCTCACTTAAGCTTTGGATCCGCCTCATGTTTGGATGTTAACCTAGAATTGATGGGGATTTTTCTCCTCATGGCTCGACTAGTCGAGTGCCTCGCACGACCGGTCAAGGATAGTGCTCGACCAGTCGAGTGGCACTCGACTCAAAGTCCAGTGACCAATTGTGTTAATTCTTCTGTGTTGGTTGAGCATATTAATCGAGGAGTCTGCTCGACCAGTCAAGGGTCCGCTCGACCAGTTGAGGATGCTTGATCAGTCGAGGTTACGCAGATTCATGTCCGGATTTTGTGCAGATTACGTAAATTTGAGACGGTTTTCACAGAGATGCAAAAATGAGTTTTCTAAACTATAAATATATGTCCCTAGGGGTATTTTAGGGAATGCAAGAGAGTTTTCTAAAGCTTTGCAAAGGTTTGCTAAAGGGTTTAGGGCTATCAAAGGTGTGAAAGAGAAAGAGAGAGAGAGAAAGAAAGAGGAAGCTTGTGGAAGGGAGGTTCTACCCGTATAGGTGATCTACTGTGCACTCGACATCTCAGCACTTTTACGTCCTCATAATCGGTGAGATCTTTCCGTTGTTCTTTATTTTCTTATTGTTTATCTACTCCTGCATGAGTGAAGAAGGTTTGATCCAAGCGGTGTGTGCTTGTGATTGGTTGTAATGTTCTACTTCATAGTGGATTATTGATCTAGACAAGGTCCCATGATTTTTACCTCTTTGAGAGTTTTTCATATAAAAATCTCTTATGTCGTGTGGTTTATGCTTGATTTATTTCATTGCTTTATTATCCCATAATTCTGGTATTTTTGAGAGGCTAGATCTTAAGGTTTTGTACAACAGCCCCCAACAAAGTGGTATCAGAGTGTCTAGGTTTATTGAACGGAGTGAGATCGGTTTTGAATTATAGAGGTAGCTCATCAAGGATGATCAGTCTCAATGGTTCTAACTGGACTATATGGAAGGTTAAGATGGAGGACTTGCTATATTGTAAGGACTAATATTCTCCAATTCAAGGCATATCAGCAAAGTCAAAGGATATGACAGATGATGATGATGGAGTTTTTGCCCCATGCTCGACTGGTCATGAGCCCTGCTCGACCGGTCGAGGACTGGTACGACCAATCGTGGGAGTCAAGTCGTGGCTCGACTCAAAGTCCAGCAACTGTGGAGTATTTTTCTCCGAGGTTCTTGACCGGTCGTAGGTAGCTCTCGACCGGTCATGGACTCATTACAACCAGTCGAAGTTATGCAGATTTGTTTCGCGATTTTGCATGGATTTCGTGTCGCAAGACCTTTCACAATTGGGATGCGAAAAGGAGTTTCCTAAAACTATAAAAAGGGTTTCCTAGGATTTTTCTAGGGTATCATCATGATGATGAATGAGGAGGTGTGAGAAAAAGCACAAGAGGGTTTCCTAAAGGGTTTTAGGGATATCAAAGGTGAGAAAGATAGAGAAAGAGAGAGAGGAAGCTTGTAAAAGGGAGCCGTCGTCTTAGCACTTTTACATCCTCGGTATCAGTGAGATCTCTCAGTTTATTTTATTCTCTCATTGTTTATCCACTCCTACGTGAGTGATGAAGGTTGTAAACGTTCTACTTGATAGTGGATTGTTGATCTGGACGAGGTCCCATAGTTTTTACCTCTTTGAGGGTTTTCCACGTAAAAATCTCTTGTGTGGTGTGTGATTGATGCTTTGATTGTTTACATTGCATTATTATTCCATAATTCTGGTTTGTTCTAGAGGGCTAGATCCTAAGGTTTTGTGCAAGGCCCCCAACAAAGTGGTTTCAGAGCTAAGTTTATTGAACGGGTAAGGATCAGTTTGGAATTATGGAAGGTGGCTTATCAAGGATGATCAGCCTCAACGGTTCTAACTGGACCATATGGAAGGCTAAGATGGAGGACTTGCTTTATTGTAAGGACCTATATTCTTCAATTTTAAGCATATCAGCAAAACACAAGGATATGACTGAAGGTGATTGGAAGAAGATAGACCGAAAAGCGGTGGGGTTTATTGGACAATTGTTGAATGATTTTGTGTTCCACCATGTGTTTATGGAAACCTCAGTTGCTAGCCTATGACTAAAATTAGAAGGGCTGTATGAGAGGAAGACAGCCGGTAAGGAAGACAGCCGGTAATAAAAAAAATTTGATAAGGCGACTTGCAAATCTCAAGTTCAAAGAGGGTGGTTCTGTGGCCGAGCATATGAATGAGGTCAGCAATATAGTAAACTAACTCTCCTCTATGAAGATGGTCCTGGATGATGAATTGCAGGCTTTGCTATTACTTAGTTCATTACCTGACAATTGGAAGACATTGGTGGTGTCTCTAAGTAATTCCGCGCCAGACGGAAAGGTATCTATGGAATAAGTAGCCAGTTATCTCTTCAATGAGGAGACAAGGAGGAAGTCTTAGGGGTCTACTCAGCAAGAGGCCCTAGTAACACAGGAACGGGGGAGAGGAAAGAACAAGAAGGGCGGAAAGGCTCGAGATAGGTTAAGAAGCAAGTCAAGTACCAGAAAAGATGTTGAATGCTGAAACTATAGCAAAAAGGGCCACTACAAGCATGAGTGTCGTGGTATGAAAAATGACAAGAAAGGAAAAGGAAAGGAGAAGACAGATGAATCAAATTCCACTGCAATCGCTACAGATGGCGACGTTGTAGTTATTCTCTCTGCAGATCATGATGTATGTCTCATGGCTACGAGTCAGGACACAGACTGGGTAGTTGATTCAGGAGCTTCTTTTCATGCGACTCCACGCAGGAACTTCTTCACAAGTTACAAGTCAGGTGACTATGGGACAGTGGAGACGAAAAATTCTAGCGTATCGAAGATCGTACGAGTCGATGATATTTATGTGAAGACTAATGTGGGCTACACATTAGTTCTCAGGGATGTGAGGCATATCCCAGACCTTCGCATCAACTTGATGTCGACGGGAAGGTTGGATAATGATGGATATGAAAGTCGGTTTGTTGGTGGGCACTGGAAGCTCATCAAGGGTTCATTGATCGTGGCCAGAAGAAAGAAATATTACACCCTGTACAAGGCAAGTGTCAGTGTATGCAAGGGTGGGTTGAACACAGCGGAAGATTCAGGTATTAACATGTGGCATAGGCGTCTAGGCCACATGAGTGAAAAAGGGCTTCAACTACTAGCAAGGAAGCGTCTCCTTCCAGACGTGACAGGTATGCCTCTCAAAACCTGTCTTGATTGTTTACCAAGGAAACAGCATAGAGTTTCATTTGTTAAAACTGCTTCTCATGTTAATAAAGTACATGCATTAGATTTGGTTTATTCAGATGTTTATGGTCCTATGAGGACAAAAACCTTGGGTGGGGAATTGTATTTTGTAACTTTTATAGATGATACATCTAGGAGGATTTGGGTTTATGCTTTGAAATCCAAGGACAAGGTCTTTGGTGTGTTTAAATTATTTCATGTTATGGTCGAGAGAGAGACAGGTAGATCATTGAAGTGCATCCGCACTGACAATGGTGGTGAATACATTGGCGACTTTCATGAGTACTACAAGTCCTTGGGTATACGGCATGAACAGACGGTTCCCAAGACCCCCTAGTAAAATGGTGTAGCTGAGCGAATGAATGACACCATTGTAGAGAGAATCAGATGTATGTTATCCCATGTGAAGTTGCCTAAGACGTTCTGGGGAGAAGCAATGCACACAACAGTGTATTTGATAAATAGGTCTCCATCAGCCCCGTTGAATGGAGAAATACCTAAGAAGGTGTGGACTGGATAGGATCCATCGTACAATCATCTCAGGATGTTTGGATGCAGGGCATTTGTTCACGTACCAAAGGAAGAGAGGTCCAAGCTCGATATGAAATCAGGAAATGTGTGTTCTTGGGGTACGATGATGAAAAGTTCGGTTATAGATTGTGGGATCCGACCGAGAGGAAGCTCGTCAGGAGCAGAGATGTGGTTTTCTTTAAAAATTAGTGTATATAAGACATTGGTAAGCCAGAGAAGAACTAACCTAACTCAGGTGAGCTAGAGGACATGGATCCGATTACTCCTCCCGTGGTGCCTAATGACGGGGGAGTACAACAAGGTGCAGAGGATGAGGGAGTTCCTACAGAAGATGAACCAGGGGAGCAGCCTCCACTTGATTCACCTATTGAGCCACAGGTGAGGAGGTCATCTAGGGACATACAACCATCTAATAGGTACTCGCCGCATGAGTACATTGTGCTGACTGATGGGGGAGAGCCAGAAGATTATTCTGAGGCCCTAACTGACGAGCATAAGGGGGAGTGGTTGAAAGCTATACAAGAAGAGATGGAATCCTTGCATAAGAACCACACCTATGATATAGTGAAATTGTCAAAGGGCAAGAAAGCTTTGAGCAACAAGTGGATGTTCAAAAAGAAGGTTGAGCAGAAGAATTCACAGACGAGATTTAAGGCTAGACTTGTGGTGAAAGGTTTTGGTTAGAGGAAAGGCATAGACTTCGAGGAGATATTCTCACCAGTGGTGAAGATGACATCCATACGGGAGTTGCTTGGGTTGGTGGCTAGCATGGATCTGGAGATAGAGAAATTAGATGTGAAAACAGTCTTTCTCCATGGTGACCTGAAAGAAGAGATCTACATGCACCAACCAGAAGGGTTCGAAGTTAAGGGCAAAGAGCATATGGTGTGTAGGCTGAGGAAGAGCTTGTATGGGCTGAAACAAGCTCCACGGCAATGATATAAGAAGTTCGACTCGTTTATATTGAAGCATGGGTATGAAAGAACGGAGTCGGATCACTGTGTGTTCACACGTAAGTTCTCAGATGGTAATTTCTTAGTTCTACTCTTATACGTTGATGGCATGCTCATCATGGGAAATGACATCAAGAAGATCGACAGGCTGAAACAAGAGTTGGGCAAGTCTTTTACGATAAAAGACTTGGGCCCGGCTAGACAGATCGTAGGAATGGAGATAACCCGTGACAGAAGCAGCAAGAAGCTTTGGCTGTCACAACGGCTGTATATTGAGAAAGTCCTAGAGTGGTTCAATATGAATGCAGCGAAGTAGGTCAGTACTCCACTGGATGGTCACTTCAGATTGAGCGACAGGCAGTGTCCCAAGACGAAGGCAGAGGTGGAAGAGATGCAGAAGATACCCTATGCGTCAGCTGTAGGAAGTTTGATATATGCTATGGTGTGTACACGCCCAGACATAGCATATGCGGTCGGTGTGGTCAGTTGCTATCTTGTCAATCTTGGCAAAGAGCATTAGGCAGCGGTGAAGTGGATATTGCGGTATCTAAGAGGCTCATCCAGGTTGAGCTTATGCTATGGTGATGGTAAACCTGTGTTAGAAGGCTACATAGATGCAGATATGGCAGGTGAGAGAGACTTCAGAAAGTCTACATCGGGGTTCATGTTCATGTTTGCAGGGGGAGCGGTTTCTTGACAGAGCAAGCTACAGAAGGTCATAGCGTTGTCAACGACAGAGGCCTAGTACATTGCAGTCACAGAGGCATGTAAAGAAATGCTTTGGATGAAGAGGTTCCTACAGAAACTTAGCCTGAACCAGGAGGAGCACGTGATCTATTGCGATAGTCAGAGTGTTATACACTTGAGTAAGAATCTAAGTCAGCATTCCAAGTCGAAGCACATAGAGATTCAGTATCACTGGATCAGGGATACCTTGGAACAGAAGGTGTTACAGCTTGAGAAGGTCCATACGGACGATAATGGGTCAGACATGATGACCAAGGCTTTGCTCAAGGGAAAGTTTGAGATTTTTAGAAATTAGGCTGGCTTGAAGAAGGTGGATCCCTCCCGGGTCAAAAAGGAAAAGATGTGTTGGGATTTTTACCCGTGCTCGACCGGTCGTAAGCCCTGCTCGACCGGTCGAGGACTGGTATGACCAGTCGTGGGAGTCGAATCATGGCTAGACTCAAAGTCCAGCGATTGTGGACTATTTTTCTCCGAGGTGCTCGACCGGTCGTAGGTGGCTCTCGACTGGTCGTGGACTCGTTACGACCAGTCGAAGTTACGCAGATTTGTTCCGCAATTTTGTGTGGATTTCGTGTCGCAAGACCTTTCGCAACTGGGATGCGGAAAGAAGTTTCCTAAAACTATAAAAAGGGTTCCCTAGGATTTTTCTAGGGTAGCATCATGATGATGAATGAGGAGGTGTAAGAAAAAGTACAAGAGGGTTTTCTAAAGGGTTCTAGGGATATCAAAGGTGAGAAAGATAGAGAAAGAGAGAGAGGAAGCTTATAGAAGGGAGCCGTCGTCTCAGCGCTTCTACGTCCTCGATATCGATGAGATCTCTCAGTTTCTTTTATTCTCTCATTGTTTATCCACTCTTGCGTGAGTGACGAAGGTTGTAAATGTTCTACTTGATAGTGAATTGTTGATCTGGACGAGGTCTCGTGGTTTTTACCTCTTTGAGAGTTTTTCACGTAAAAATCTCTTGTGTGTTGTGTGATTGATGCGTTGATTGTTTACATTACATTATTATTCCATAATTCTGGTTTGTTCTGGAGAGCTAGATCCTGAGGTTTTGTGCAAGGCCCCCAACAGATGATTGGAAGAAATTATACCGACAGGTAGTGGGGTTTATTAGATAATGGCTGGATGATTTCGTATTCCACTATGTGTCTACAGAGACCTTAGCCACTAGCCTATGGCTGAAATTACAAGGGTTGTATGAGAGGAAGATAGCCGGTAATAAGATTTTTTTGATAAGGCGACTTATGAATCTCAAGTTCAAAGATGGTGGTTCTGTGGCTGAGCACATGAATAAGGTTAGCAATATATTAAACCAGCTCTTTGCTATGAAGATGGTCCTAGACAATGAATTACAGACTTTACTATTGCTTAGCTCATTGCCTGATAGTTGGGAGACATTGGTGGTGTCTCTAAGTAACTCCGCGCCAGAAGAAAAGGTGTCCATGGAGTTAACTAGCTGTTTCTTTAATGAGAAGACAAGGAAGTCTCAGGGAATATCCATTGCTGCCTATCTTGAAGAACTCTCCTTCCTCCACTCAAACTAGATCAGGTAAGTAATTGATAATGCTTCTAAGATGAACAACCCGTGCATGTAATGAGGATAAAAATTAATTGACTATTGCTTAAATTTTAGGATTCATAAACCCTTAAGCATACAAACACATAAGGAAGACATTCATCTAAGGTGAGGATCACCCTTCAAGCTTTTCTACTTCATGATAGTTAGCTTAGTTCATTTAGTTGTTAATTTCTTATCATAGTGCAATGTGGAAATAATGATGAATGTTAATTCCATTTGAATAATCCTTTATAAATCCAATATGTTTAGATTTAAATTCAAGTAATTTAACATGTTATGAACCTCTAGTATCTATATTCTGATTTAAGGCGTACTTTATATGTATAAGTGTTAATGAAATTGTGTGTGGCTTGTTCTCCCACTTGTGCTTGCTTGATGGTATTTTTAGGAAATCCTCGAACTAGTAGTCACCTATGTTATGTATTAAATAAATTTACGTTGTGAACTTATCATCTTATGGATCATTTATGCTTATATGGCTTTTGAAAAAAAATCCCTTCTTATTGTACCTTTAAATGGAATATTCGGCCCTTGCAGCCTTTATGGAATAATTGTCTCATGTAGCTTTAATGGATTGTTTTCGTATAAATTTGTGATGGTAAGTTTCACTTGTTGGACTAAGATTGGCCACTAGTTGCGTAAGTTACCATTAAACATCATATTTGTTAGTCTCATGAACCAGGGATGGTGGAATGGGACACTATGCCTGAGCTATCGACCTATGCTAGGTGACAAACCCCCCATAGTGACCTTTGAGCTTTCTTAAAAAGATTATTTAAAATTAGAATAATATTGGTTGGCCTAATCATGCATTTTCATGGCATGTGGACTTTATCGGGCAGTCGATGTAAGACAGGAGGGTTTTCTTAAATCACTATGGGTTGTACCATAGAGTATTTTACCAGATGATTCTAAATTATTATTTCATGCATTCGTACCGCTATGGGTGTCCTTGTTACATGAACTTTTTCGAATGCCTAGTCTTCCTTAAGACATACCTTTGAGTATTTTTCCAGGAGACTAGTCCACCTTGGGTATCCTTGTTGCATAGTCTTTTCTGGGTGACTAGTTTTCCTTAGATGTACCTTTGAGTACTTTTCCAGGTGGCTAGTTCTCCTTGAGCGACTTTTTGCCAGCTGGATGTGCATCCCCAGGTCTGTGAGCATGTGCATGCATTCATGCATTTAAACAAGATTATTTTATGGAATTTATTTAATAAATGCATATCTGATAAATCTGATCTGATTACTATGATAATCATTGTGAAATAATTATTCTACAGTATTTTGACAACTATTCTTAACTATCTTGATGATATGATAAATCTTGGGGGTTATACCTCACTGGGATAACCATTGACGCTATCAAACCGTATTCAATGTGTAAGAGACGCAAATGACGCACATGCTGGGGTTCATATAAAATACGAGCTAAATACTCTTGTGACTCTCTATTCCTGACTTCATTTGTATTAACTTTGTCTGTTATGTTTTATAAAACGTTAAGACATTGGTTTGTATAAGTTTATAGGTAACCACTTGAAATTTTGGTTATATATATTTGGACTCCCTCTTATACTTAATTTGTTCCTATTCTATTAAAATTATTAATTCTGATAAAAGAAAAAAAAAAAAATCTTGAATTATTAAAAAATTTGGATCAAGCTAATACATATGTTTTTATTTCATATAGGTGTGTAACATAATCAACAGGTTGGATGGAAAATAAACATCATAGTGGGCCCTAAGAAGTTTTTAATGGGGGCGTTCAATCACCACTTTTTCATGTGGTGTGGCTTACCTGAGAATTGTTTGTCTCACTTTTTTAGCTCGTGCCTTGAAATGAACTGGCAAAATGTACGGACGGTGTAGATATAAAACACATGCTCCATGGTGGAGCCTGTAGAGCTTTAATAGTACCACCCTAAGCGGTGTGCTGTGCTATGTCAATCCAACATTCAACCCATCAATCAGTGGAGTGCCGGATTAGCTGTTTAGCCGGGTAACACCTCAGTGTGTGTTACCTTTACTGCGGGACCACCTTAATATTGTATTATATATCAACGCTGTTCATCCCTTTTTTTAACTCATTTTAGGATGTGGTTATAAAATTTAAGAAGATTCAAATTTCAAGTGGACCACACCACAGGAGATAATCGTTATTGAATGCTCGGCATTAGCATTAGAAACTTTCGGGTCCCATTGTAAGAAACTCTGTAATGTTTATTTGCTATCAACCTATTGATAAGGTCAATCAGGTATGATGAAGTAAAATGATCCAAAACTTATGGGGCCCCTAAAAAGCTTTTAATGGTCATTCACCTCTCTTTAGGTGGGGTGATCCACCCGTGATTTAGATATGCTTAAGTTTTGGAACAAGGTCTGAAATGATTTGAGAAAACCAATAAACATTGTGGATATACATTACATTCATCAAGGTGGGTCCCACATGATAAAGGTAATGCCCACTAATTAAGGGGTTGTTTGGATGCATGTAAAGTCATAAGTAAGAATTTATTTACAGGTAATCAGATTAAATGGGGTATTTAAATGAGTATATATATCTACCTATAATCAAATTATCAAATTGCATGATGTAATTTGATTATAGCTTTTAGCTAGAACATAAAACACGAGAAAAAGCCATGTTTTAAATAATAGGTAATTTCAAACCATTAATGTTTATAATCTTTGAAAATTTTCAAAATAGGGAGAGTTGTGAATCACCTTCCAACCGTTAGAGGACCCAAAACAAAAGAAGAAGAAGAAGAAAGAAGAATAAGAAAAAAAACAAGCATCTCTCTTTTTGTCGTTGTTGCTAGGGTTGAGACTTCTCATGCATTTGAGTTGGGCCACTTCATACCTCTGCTTGTATTTTACTGTGTGGGCTAGGCTGGACTTCTACCACACATGTTTCATTGCAGCAACCCATAAAATTAACACATAGGCTCTATGGGGCCCACCATTTTGAATATGTAAAATCCACTCCATCCATCAAGTTCTATTCTACATTCTACGCCCTGAGGTAAAACATCAGCAAGATCCAACATCTCAGCTGTGCCACACTACTAGAGACAATGGCTATGGGATGCCAACCATAAGTTTGTGTGAGGGACCACCATAGCATTCATCAAACATGTTAATCAGGTGTAACTCATCAAGATGAATGATAAAAAACAAGAACCGTTATCAAGGACTAAGATGGGCCACACAACATGAACTTACTGTATCATAAGCAATTTTACATTGTTTCCATTGTTAATGCACATATGAGTTTTTAATCAGTGTTATCTTCTGTATGAACGGTCCAAGCAATGGTTGTGAAATTGATTCAGTCTTTTGCGTGCTTGGGTAAATAGATCGACTATCATATTGTATATGTGAAATCAACTCCGTCCATCATGTGAGAACCTTTATGTTAGCCGTACATCCAAATGATGATCATGATACAAATATCACATGAGCCATAACAATGAAAACAAATTAAAATTGCTCCTAGAACCTCTACGTTTGGGCAGCATGGCCCATCCGAGTGTTGCATGAGGCTGATCTTTCTGTATTTTTGCATTTATTCTTGTAAGCCACACATGCTAAATGGGTTTGATGAAAGATATAAACCATGATGGCTGCACACAAAAAATTATGGTTGGTGTCCATCCCCATCGTTTTCTATGGTGTCACCCACCCGATCTGTAGATGTGGCTGATTTTTATATCCTAGGCCTAAGATCAAGGAGCACACCTGATGGACGGATTGGATGTGACATCGAGAAGATGTTGGGGCACAAAAAGCGCATCTTATTGTTGTAGGCTTTGCATAAAACAGGTTTCGTAGACTTTAGTAGGCAGATGAGGGTGTAACTTTCGCTGACATGGGCGGAATGACTCCATCGATTTTAATTCAGACCCACCAATCCTTTCATCGGTGTGAATGGATTCCCCCATGCCATGTGAATTTAGAGGTCTTAGGCATGATTTTACATGTACCGTTCCTTATGGTGTGGCCCATCTAACTCACTTTTAACTATTCACGACGATGCAGCAGCACATGACATCTAATGTCCTGGTAGATCTGATGCATGTTTGTCACACGCAGCAGTCAGTTTGCACCAGTCAAGCTGAGGCGGTTTAGCCAGTAACCCTAATTCCACCGAGCTGGCCGGCGTCAAAGCTCCGTGGGACCTATCATAATGTATGTATTTTATCCACACCATCGATATCCTTTTTTCAGCCTATTTTAGGGCATGAGCCCAAAAATGAGGTAGATCCAAACCACAGGTGTTCCATATATATAGCACAGGAATCAACGTCTATCATAAAGAACTTCTTAAGGCCTGTTATAATGTTTATTTGCCATCCAACCTGTTGAGAAGGTCACACAGACCTGGGAGAAGACAAAACACACATATATTGGATTGATCCAAAACTTCTATGGCCCCCAAAATTTTTTTAATAATATGCATTCAATGATCCCTCACTGTTTCCTATGGTATTATCCACCTGAGTGCTAGATGTACCTTATTTTTGGGCTCATGCCCTAAAATGATCTAGAGCAATAGATAGATAGGGTGAATAAAACACATACATCATGGTGAGCCTCACAGCTTTGACACCAGCTACCTGGCTGATGTTGGGGGCAGTAGCCAAATTAAACCGTGTCTTGACTGTAGGTGGGACTCGATTTTTGTAGTGCTCGTTGCTGTGGGCCCCACCACAATGTATGTGTTTTTATCCATGTACTCTATACATTTTTGGGAGCTCATTTCAGAGCACCAGCCAAAAAACTAACTATATTAGCCTTATCTTTGGATCATGTGGCCATCATGGAATTGCTTATCCTTTGTACGCATGGGATTTTCCGCATGTTATTGGTAAAAAATGGGCACACGCCAAAGTTCACATTCAGCAAACGGACGGAAACCATTTCTATAATGACCGATTATTGATGCTCTGCCAGAGTGTGTGGGATGATAAGCAGCTATTTAAAATTGTCTACTTGACAAAAACATGAACGAAAACAAACCATTCAAATCATGTAAACTGCTATTAATTGCATAAAAATTAAAACTAAATTAGATTTAGTGATTATAATATCAAAGTTAAGAAAATTTTCTCATATTTTGAATTGGGTCAATTTCTATGCCTGACCCTCGCGCTTGGTACTCCAGCCCAATCCCAGCTTAAGTAGGGTCAGGCATGGAAGCCCGATTGGCCAGCCCAGCCCATTGACAGGCCTACTTCCAACGGCTCTTGTAGGACTTGAGGGACTGGGAGTGTCAATGGGCTGGGTTAGCACTCTCTGTCCAAACTCGATCTCCCTTCTTCAACATAAGTCGAAACCAAGCCCAGCATGTTCATGCAGGGCCTAGCCCAAACTCAGACCGAAGCCTTCCTAAAGGTGAAACCCAAAAAAAGAAAAAGAAGAAGAAAAAACGGCATTCATATATGGAATGTTAGGATTAGGGTTAGGATTTGAAGGGATTCTTCTTTGTGGGGTTGGGATTACCGTCAGATTTTGGTAAAATGAGGGAAGTATTGGGAAGGAAATTTAGATCTAGAAATGAGATTGAGTGGAAGAGAGATAAGGCCCAGCCAAGCTGATGGGCTTTTAGACATCTAGTCCAAGTTCAGCCCAATTTAAAAACAGGCTTGAAGTTTAACCCTGAGCCCACCCTCAGGCCTAATACTCCAGCCTAGGTCCGGCCTGAGGTGGGCTAGGAATTAAAGCTTGACGAGCCAACCTGGCCCATGGACTGCCCTATTAAGTAGGGGTATCAATGGGCCAGTCTCCGGCCTAAAAGTTTTGAACTTTGAATAAGGTTTACCTGAAGGCCCAACCGAAACAATTCAAAATCCGCTATGAGACCTATCTCAGGCCTGCCCATTGACAGCCCTACTCTTAAAGACCACGAAACTGGGAGTGTTACCCAGGTCACATGTTAGTGGGTGTTACCCAGACCATGGGCCTACCTTGATGTATGCATTGTATATCCTCACCATCCATTTGTTTTTCCAGCTCATCCTAGTGCATGGTCTCAAAAATAATGGAGATCAAGTCTCAAGTGGACCACACAATGGGGATTGAATGGCCACGGTTAAAAACTTCTTGGGTACCACAAAGTTTTGGATCAAGTTGATATTTGTGTTTTCCCTTCAATTAGGTCCGTTTTAATATGGTGGATGTAAAATAAACATCACGGTGAGCCTTGGGAAGATTTTAATAGTGGGTATTCAATGACCATTATTTCATCTAATGTGGTCTACTTGAGATTTGAATTTACCTTATTTTAGAACATGCTAGCAATGAACTAGAAAAACTGATGGACAATGTAGGTATACAACACTGACATCAAGATGGGTAGCACGTAATCAGCTCCCCATGAAACTTGGGGCCCACGATTGATAACCCATGTAACTTAGGTCTATTATTTTGACCATTTATTTGAGTTACACATGCCTACAATTTATGAGTGCATGCCCGTAAACAATTCATCTCTGGGACTGATGAGATTGCCTCCAAAATCATTCCCCCAGGAACTTTATGCAATGGGAAGCTAAGTGGGGCTATCATGATGTTTGTGAAAAATCCATCCAATCTATCCGTTTTGACAGATCAGGTTAGTTTTAGGTCCAAAAACGAGGCAGATTCAAAACTCAAGTGGGCAACATGATAAGAAAAAGTAAGTAGGGAAACGCGCAGGGTTAAAACCTCCCTGGGTCTTCTAATGTTTATATGCCATCCGTGACATCCATAAGGTCATTCCTAATGGGATGTACTGAAAACAAAAAATTATTACCCTGATTCAAAACTTATGTTGCCCCACAAATGTTTCCACAGTGGCCATTTAATCCTTATTGTGAGTGTAGGGCCCACTGTGATATGTTCCACACCGTCCATCCTTTCTTCCAGCTCATTTTAGGGCAAGATTCCAAAAATGAAACAGATCCAAATCTCAGGTGGACCACACCACAGGAAATAGCGGTGATTGAATTCTCACCATTAAAAACTTCAAGAGGTTACAAAAGTTTTAGATAATTGCGTTTTCCCTTCACACAGGTCCGTGTGACCTTATCAACAGGTTGGATGGCAAGTAAACATTATAGTGGGCCCAAGGAAGTTTTTAATTGTGGGCACTCAATCACCACTGTTCCTGTGGTGTGGTCCACCTGAAACCTGCATTTGCTTCAGTTTTGAGCTCATGCTCTAAAATGAATTGTATAAAACAAATACATCATGGTGGTCCCATAGTCACTGATCCATGCAATCTGCGCCGGCATATAGGGGTGTGACATTCATTGATATATATGGAACGACTTAATGTGGATGGGATCCATGCCGTCCATCAGGTGCAACACCCTGTATTTGGACCGGGTTCAAGAATCCGGCCAACAACACTTACGTGGGCTACATGGGAAACTGTAGAGATGGGAGTCCTCCCGCTATTAAAGTAGTCCAAATGTGCATGGAGCCTACCATGATGTGTGTATATATACCATCCAATCCTTTCATCTGACGTGCAATACAAGGATGAATGGATTCCCCAAAATCCATGACATTCCAAGACTCATATGGGACACACCAGGTGAATTTAGAGGTCTAGGGCATGATTTTACACCTTCCCTATTGTGTGGCCCACCTAAAGAAGCAAACCAAATCACAGCTTGGAATCTCCCACTTCACGAACCTAATAATTACAATTCAAAAATTTTAGGACCCACGAAATGTTTCAACAGTCCGACTTCAGTCCAACTACGCGGAAGTTTGTCCATATCTTTTGCTCCGATTGGGACCCACATGCCGAGATTTCCGGTGATCTGAACTGTCTATACTGTAATTACTGTTTTATATAATAAACTGTAAGAAATTAAGCTGAAAGAATGATATATATATATATATATATATATATATATATATATATATATATATATATATATATATATATTCGAAACATTGAAAAAAGATACTTTAATTATTGACACTAAAAATCAAGCATCATCGAAGCTTACTTATTGGAGCATGGCTTATTTAGAGTATCACCAAAAATATAAGGGTTTAGATCACTGCATCACTCAGCATCTGGGCCCTAATTTAGCTGCATATGAGTATTAAGAAATAAAATAAAGCAATTTGTGAGCAGGGAAGTTCTCAGGAAGATAGTGTAATTTGTGGGCAGAGAAATTCTCATGCCGTCGACCTGTAGTGCAATTATTTAAGGATAATAGGTGATTGTGAGCAGAGAAACTCCCTTGCCGTAAACGTGTTGTGCAATTATTTTATGCAGATACTCACCCACCCGGCATGGAGCAGCAGACATGAGGGCTAAATTTTTCGGCCCAATAGTGGTCACTTTTCCAAGTCTGGATTTGAAAAATACTTGAAAAGTGATACAGTCCAGACTTGAAAAATACTTGAAAAATGATATAGATAACCTTTCAAGTCCGGGCTTAAATTCTTGAAAAGTGATTTAGTGGAATTGAATATCACTTGAAAAATTATATAGATAACTATTCAAATCCGGGCTCAACTACTTGAAAGTGATTTGGTTTGGACTTGAAAAATACTTGAAAAGTGATATAGATAACTATTCAACTCCGGACGGACTTCTAAAATACTTGAAAAGTGATGTAGATAACTTTTCAAGTCCGATCTCAAATACTGAAAAATGATATAGTCTGGAATTGAAAAATACTTGAAAAGTGATATAAGTATCTTTACAAGTCCGGGCTCGAAGCAAGTCACTATTGGGCAGAAAAATTTAGCCCCCCGTATCCACTGCTGCCTTTCCACGAGGAATGGAACTATCTACCTCATGGGAGCTAAGTCAAGCTATAGAGCCTATAATCTATGTAATCTATGTACTACATCCTTCAATTAATTAGATGCGTTTTTTCATGGTGATTTACAACCCTAAAAATCTGGCCAATCCATGACTTGGTTGGGCCACACAACATACAACAATTGAAAGTCGATGCTAACCTATTGAAATTTTCATTATAGCTTACAGGGCCCATGGAGATGTGGTTCAGAAATACAGTACATGTTTTGTATGTGTATCATTTGGATGAAGAGTAACGTTAAGTTTCAACCGTATCCAAAACTGAGATGTGACTTATCAAGTGATTTTAGATCTTTTATTCATGATTTCTGATTGTGTGACTCAGCTTGAATCCAGGTAAGGTTGACTTTTGGGATATCCCATAATCTAGAGGAGACCCACCAAATGAACAGTGTGGATGTAGTACTTAAATCACGGTGGGGCTATAATTTAGCTGCATCATATATGCAAAATGAAGTTGGCATAAAATGCAATCGTTTTCATGCAACTTTAGTCATCTCCTTCCCAAAACAACACCACCAACAACAGAGCCCTGTCTCTACGATGGCAGATTCTGAGATGGAAAACATTGAAATCGAAATGGCTACAGATGTTCAAGTCCAAGTACAGGATTCTGTTGAAGCTGAGATCAACAATACTGAAATCGAAGCACCTCAGGATGTTCACGCGCACGTTTCCGGCGAACGTCCAGGGGAAGCTGAGAACGGGAACCACCTAAGAATGGGTTTATTTGTCAATATTGCTGTGAACGGCATTTTGGTGATGGGATTGCTCCTATTACTGGCTGCGGCATTCCTATCATCCATCTCAGATACCACTGCTAGAAGGATGATACCTACGGGTACGTTGCTGATCTATGTTGGACTAGCACTTAAGACGAAGATTCCTCTCTCATCTTAGAAGTCGAGAAATAGTTATCTGAGTATCAGTAAAAATAATGTCTTGAGTCAATCTCTTCTTCTCCTTCCTCTTGATTGACTGAAGGCTTGTTTTCTTGTTGTTTGTATATACAATAGTTACATAATAGTTATATGATTGTATATGGTGAGATTTCATGACATCATACATATATGTGCTATATCTATTTAAGGTTTTAAGAGTATTTTTGTCAACAGCATCATGCATGTTTTAATTTCTTCTTCTATACTGAGAACAACTCCGTGACCATTATGTGAGAATCTTTATTTTATCCGTACATACAAACGATCATCTTGATAAAAAATCACATGAGACCTAACAAAGAAAACAATGTAAAATTGCTCGTAAAATATCTACGTTTGGGCAGCATGGCCCACCTGAGTTTTGTATGAGTCTGATTCTTATATTTTTCCTTTTATTCTTCTGAGCCACATCTGATGAATGGGTTTGATGAAAGAGATAAACCATAATGACCCCACATATAAAACTATGACCAGTATCCATCCCCATCTTTTCCTATGGTGTCTCCCACCTCACTATTACATCTGGCTGATTTTTATACCCTGGGTCTAGCATCAAGGAGCACACCTGATGGACGGATTGGATGTCATGCCGACAATATGGTGGGGCACAGATGGCTTTATCGATGAGGCTTTGCATAAAATAGGTATTGTCGAGGATTGGCGTGACTTTAGCAGGCTGATGAGGGTGCACTGACGTGCGGAAGCGCTTCTAGTGGATGAGATCTACGTTGAGACAGGAAGTCCTCCCACCGTTAGTATCGTGCAAATTGTGTGTGGAGCCTACCCTGCTGTGGACATACCATCCAATCCTTTCATTAGACGCGCCACACCAGGATGAATGGATTTCATAAAAACTAAGACTCATGTGGACCACACCATGTAAATTTACATTAGGAGTGATTTTACACCGTTTCTTATGGTGTGGTCCAGCTAAGTCATTTTTTTGAGGATTCATGGTGAAGATCTAGCGGCGCATCTAATGGACGGGGTAGATTTGATGCATATCTGTCACACGCAGCAATAAGTTTGTGCCGGTCAGGCCGTTCGAGTGGGACTGGATTTCGGTAGTGAATCGTATGAAATCGGATTGCGTACTGAATTACTCAGTACGCTCTTATCGTACTGAGTAAACTCTGTTGGGCCCACAGTGAACGTATGTGGTTTATCCACACCGTCCATTCGCCTTTTCAGCTCATTTTAGAGGTTGAGCCCAAAATTGAAGCTAAGCTCAAGTGGACCATACCACATGAAACAGAGGAAATAATTATTTCCACCGTTGAAACGTTGCCAGGCCCCACAGTGATGTTTATTTGTCATCCAACCTTCTCATAAGATCAAAAAAACATGGATGAATGTAAAATACAAATATAATCTTGATCCAAAACTTCTATTGCTCCCAAGAAATTTTCAACGGTAGACATTCAATTCAAACTGTTTCCTGTGGTGTGGTCCATTTTAGCTTTCTATATGCTTAATTTTTGGCATAGGGCAATAAAATCATCTGATAAAATGTGCAGAAGGATTGGATAAAATATATAAATTATAGTGGGCCCCACAGAGTTTACTCAGCACGCGCCTCCTAGTCGTATGCGTCCACCGTTATTTGATATTTGCCGAAGTACGATATATGTATACAACTACAACGCTGCAGTATATATGGATTACGTGAACCTCAATCTGAACCGTTAAAATAATGGATACGATTTTCCACGTGTGTGACACGTCACTTGTAAAAATTGAGCGCACGTAAAGCTCAGGTACAGCAGCAGCACGTAGTGAATCCCTGATCCAAACCGTTCTTCCCTTGATTTGAATTTCTCTTTGCTATGGCCCACTAGAATCTTAACTCAGGTGAAAATTCACCCTTTTAATGCTTCATGGGATTCTGCATCTTATGGACCGTTCAATTCAACACCCATGACACGTGTGCAAAGGTGCACACGTGCATAGGTGAGCTTATATATATATATATATATATATATATATATATATATATATATATATATATATATATATATATATATATATATATATATATATATATATATATATGTGTGTGTGTGTGTGTGTGTGTGTGAAAAAGGTACTATGCGCTTAATCTCACGATAAGCTCCCATGAGGTCGATCTATGTGGGCCCCACCGTGATGCTTGTCGACCATCAACACCGTGCATTTGATGGGTACCCTTTAAATTATGGGATATCTTATAAATCAGCCGTATACGGAACTCAGGTGGGCCATACCATCTAAAATCAAGTGAAGACACCGTTAAAACATATAAAAGCACTTGGTGGGGCCCACCTGAGTTTTGAATGTTGCTGAAACTTGGTCTGAACCCTCATCCAAGTGGGACACACATAATGGATGGGCTAGATTTGCAAACCACATCTCGGTAGGCCCAAAAAATGATTATAAATGTTTTAATGGTGCATGCCCCTTCTCCACTTTTGTATGTGGTGTGGCCCACACAGGTCACGGATTGACTTGATTTTTGAGACCTAGGCCTACGATGGAATGGTGCATCTGACTGATGGGGTAGATGCTCGAAACGCATCACGATGGGGCCCACACAACTCAACCTTATGGGACGGACCTGTGAAGTCAAGCACATAGTACCTTTTCCCACACACACACACACACACACACACACACACACATATATATATATTGCGTGCTGTAAATGTAATGCGATGCAAAAAATGTAATGCAGTGTTCTAGTGGAGGTGTTTGATCAATATAAATTTCTGACCCCAACATAAATCCATTATACAAGTTACTTATAAATTATAAATTAGTGTGGATAGTATGTGTTGAAGGTACAGGAAATTCCAGTGCCATCAGGTCTCATTGGTCCACGTCATTTCCGATGACTCAAGCTAACTAGATATGCAGGAAATATTTCTCTCTTCCAAATAGGTTGCGTGATGCACAACACAACTTTTAAAGGAGTAGTTGTCCTATATTTTAGTTTATTTGTTTAGAAGAAATGAAATTTTTTACGATAAATAACTATATATATATATATATATATATATATATATATATAGAGAGAGAGAGAGAGAGAGAGAGAGAGAGAGAGAGAGAGAGAGAGAGAGAGAGAGAGAGAGAGAGAGAGAGAGAGAGAGAGACATTAGATGTCCTACATAGATCATGGTGGCCCCAATTTAGCTGACAATTGATGACAGCTATGAACATCGTCGATGTATGCAAAATGAAGCTAGAATAAATGAAGTCGTTTGCATGCAACTTACAATCACTTCCTTCCCAAAACATTAACAAAATCGGCTGGCTGTCTCAACGATGGTGGATTCTGAGATTGAAAACATTGAAATCGAAGTGACTCCAAAGGTTTAAGTCCAAGTATAGGATCCTATTGAAGCTGGGAACCGTAACACTCCAAGAACGGGTTTATTTCAAGCGAGATTTAATTTCATGCCAATATTGATGTAAAAGGTATTTGGTTGATGAGATTGCTGTTACTATTGGCAGCGTTATTCTCGTCATCCATCTCGGATATGACTGCTAAAAGGATGGTATTTATGGCTATGTTACTGATATATGTTGGACTAGCACTAAAGATGAGGCTTCCTTTTCACTTCAGTAAATCTCTTCTTCTTAATCAGTGTTTGTTTTCTTACTGTTATTGTTGGTGTAATGTTTGGATGCAATAGTTATATGATCCTGAGACTGAGTATATGGTGAGATTTCATATTCTCATGCTTTTGTGTTCAACATCATGCATGATTGGGCCTGTGTTTGATGAACAGCTTAGATCTTGAACAAAAGAGGGTGGCCCGGCATAAGCTTGAGCACTCTTAACTTGTATGTGCGAAATCATCATGGGCTAAGCTTAGGCCTGTTTGTTTTGGACCATCACAGATCCGGCTGGACTCAGAACTTGGTCGTGTGAAATCATCACAGGCTACGCTTGGGCCTGTTTGTTTTGGCCCATCAGGGGGTCGAGCTGGACTCGGAACCTGGCCTTGCAAAATCTCCACGGGCTAAGCTCAGGTCTGTTTGTTTTAACTCATCAGGGGCTTGATCTTGACACGGAACGTGGCCGTGCAAAATCATCATGGGCTAAGCCCAGGCATGTTTATTTTGGCCCATTACGGGCTCGAACTGGGCTCTGAACCCGGTACTGCATAATCGTCCAGGACTTACCTGGCCCATCACAGGCTCAGGCTTACCTCAGGCCTGTTTGGTTTGGGCCATCACAGGTTTTACTTTGTGGACTGGGATGGACTTTTACCACGCCTGTTTCATTGCAGCCCGTAAAACACACAAGCTTATGGGGCCCACTATTTTGAATATATAAAATCTATTCCGTACATCAGGTTCTATCCTCGATTCTGGGTGGTGACATGAAACATCGGAAAGATCCAACACTTGGTTGTGCCACACTATAAGAGACAATGGCTATGGGATGCCAACCATAGGTTTGTGTGTGGCAGCACCACGGTAGGTAGTTTTCATCAAACCTCTGAATCGGGTGTAACTCATTAGGATGAATTGAATATGTAAATATGACCATGATCAAGGACTCAGGTGAGCCAGACGGCTGAACGGGTTTGATGAAAGATAAACATCATGATTGCCCCACACATAAACCTAAGGTTGGCGTTCATTCCCATTGTTTCCTGTAGTGTGGCCCACCTAAGTTGTATATCCGTCGGATTTTTATCTTGTGGGTTTATCATTGAGGAAAAAACCTGATGGACGGTGTGGATGTCACGTAGACAACATAGTGGGTGCAGAGAGCTTTTATTGTACCGTAGACTTGGGTAAAACAGGTTTTGTAAACGAGGACTGCGTGACTTTAGTAGGCCGGACGGGGGTGACTTTTGCTGACGTGGATAGAATGACTTCATGTGGATGAGATCTACCCCATCCATCAGATGGGCCATCCAGGGCCTAAAAATCAGCATGATAACGTTCGGGTGGGCCACACCAGTTGAGATGGGAAGTCCTCCCACCGTTAAAATCATCCAAATTGTGGGTGGGGCCTATCATGCTGTGTATATACCATCCAATCCTTTCATCAGACGCGCCACACCAGGATGAATGGATTCCCCAAAAGCTAAAACATTCCAAGACTCATGTGGGCTACACTATATGGATTTAAAAGTCTTAGGGGTGATTTTATACCGTTCCTTATAGTGTGGTCCACTTAAGTCATTTTTTAGGATTATAGTGAAGATGTAGCAGCTCATCAAATGGACGGGTAGATCTGATGCATATCTATCTCATGCTGCGTCTAAGATCCCCTAGCCTGGCCCAACCCATTTAATGTTTCAACGTTATTATTGTCAATATGCATGATTGGGCATATGTTTGATGAACAGCCTAGATCTTGTAGAAAGTGAGCCCCACTAACAAGTGCTTTTAAATGTTTTAGTCATGATTTCACATCATTTTAGATGGTGCGGCCCACTTGAGTTTTGGATACAACTAATTTTTAAGATATCCTGTAACTTGGAGGGGGACCCACCAAATGCACATACTGCATTGAGGCTCGGTGAAGCAGTGTGAATAAAAAAACAATCATCATAGTTAGAGGTGGCCATCAAGTCGATTCAAACCGAGTTAGGGCTAACCTTGCTCGATTCGATTTTGAAATAGGCCTGAATCAAACTCAACCTGACTCGGTACCAAGTCCAGTATCCCTAACCCAATTCGAGTCCGGGTCTGGCCTAAGCTAATACCGAATGAGTCTAACTCGATCACAAGTATCGATTCGGATCGAGTCTTAAAATAATATGAGAAAACAGATAGATCGAATAGATATACAACACGTAGATTAAGGTGGACCCACAATGAGGATCCTACGGACATCACTCATCCTAGGTTGCAGCTAATATTCCTTATTAATCAAGCAAATTTTGTAAATAATTTTTTATCTTATAAAATTGCCGTGACATGACATTGCTTAATTAAATTTCAGAAGAAAGAAATTGGAGGCAGATTAGCTGCCCACAAGTTAAATAACTAGACTATTTTTTTTTTTCTTTTTTTTTTTTTTACACATGCACACACACCCCCACACACTCATGCCACACGCACACACACCCCACACACACACACTGTGGGATTTCACCACCATGGGTACTCGAACCCTGGACCTAGTGTTGAAACTTCAAGAAGTCTACCACCCGGGTAAGAGTAAGGACCCAGTTGAGTAACTAGACTTGTTACTGAAGTGACGCCACCAAGTTCTATGGGCCCACCATGATATATGTGTTGTGTACACACTGTCCATCCATTTGGAGAGATCATTTTAGGGCATAATCAAAAGAATGAGGTAGATCTAAAGCTGGAGTGGACCCCATCATAGAAAACAATGAGAAGAGTGATGTCCACTGTTGAAGCCTTCCTAACGTCCATCGTGATTTTTATTTGAGATCCAACCTATTCATAAGTTAACATAGACATTAAAGAAACGGAAACAAAAATATTAGCTTGGATCGAAAACCTGTGGCCCTTAGAAGTTTTTAATGGTGAGCACACTCTCTTCACGATTTTCTGTGGTAGGGTCCACTTGAGTTTTGGATATGATTCATTCTTTGGCTCATGCCCTTAAATGATCTCTCCAAATGGATGGACGGTGGGATACAAAACATACATCATGGTGGGACCAACATAACTAGGCAACGTCACTTTAGTAGCAAGTCTGTGCGCCGAATCCCCAAATGAAAACTTAAATAAAAATTATGGTAGACTTTAAGTTAACACAGACATCAAAGAAGGGAAAACACAAATATCAACTTGATCAAAAAATTTTATGACCCTTAGAAGTTTTTAATGGTGGGCATAACTCTCTCCATTGTTTTCTGTGGTGGGGTTCACTCGAGTTTTGGATTTGATTCATTCTTTGGCTCATGCCTTAAAATGATCTCTCCAAATGGATGGATGGTGTGGCTACAAAACATACATCATGGTGGGACCAATATAACTAGGTGACGTGACTTTAATAACAAGTCTAGCTATTCAACTTGTGCATTGAATCCTCAAATGAAAACTTAAATAAAAATCATGATAGACCTTAAGTTAACACAAACATTAAAGAAAGGAAAACACAATTATCAACTTGATTGAAAACTTTTGTCACCCTTAGAAGTTTTTTATGGTGGGCGTAAGTCTCTCCACTGTCTTCTGTGGTGGGGCCCACTCGAGTTTTGGACTTGATTCATTCTTTGGCTCATGCCATAAAATGACCTCTCCAAATGGATGGACTTTATGGATACAAAACATACATCATTGAAAACTTGTGCAAGTCTCGCAACTCAACTTGTGAGTAGAATCCGAAGCGGTTTGCTAGTGGCTCACTAGGCTTAGCGTTCTGAGTAAACTCTGTGCGGTCCACCATGATTTACTCCATCCATCAATTTTACCGGACAATATTAGGGCTTGAGACAAGAAATGAAGCATATACAATGTTCAAATGGACAACACTATAGGAAACAGTTGAATTGAATGTTTACCGTTGAAAATTTTGGATGAAGCTTATATTTGTGTTTTCCCTTCATCCA
Source organism: Magnolia kwangsiensis (assembly GCA_037074715.1). Classification (NCBI taxonomy): domain Eukaryota; kingdom Viridiplantae; phylum Streptophyta; class Magnoliopsida; order Magnoliales; family Magnoliaceae; genus Magnolia; species Magnolia kwangsiensis. The sequence continues at coordinate 88,956,941 of CM073586.1, forward strand.
TTTCTGTATGATCTTATAAACAGGTTGGATGACAAATAAACATCACTGTGGGGCCTAGCAAGGTTTCAATGGTGGAAATCATTATACCCACTGTTTACTGTGGTATGATCCAATTGATATTTGGATATACTTTAATTTTGGGCTCAACCCCTTAATTTAGATGTAAAAACAGATGGACGGCGTGGATAGACCACATACATACAAGGTGGGCCCAACTGAGTTTACTCAGTACGTACAATAACAACGTACTCTTACTCAGCACGCAATCCAATTTCCACATGGAAACGGTTTTCGTTGGACTTTTCCTTAAATGTAATCTTTTAAATATATTTAAAAAAATTGGTGATGCGGCACTTACAGTAACGTAGAATAATAATAATAAAATTGGAATCAGCTGCTCACATATTACACGAAAAGGAGGATTCGCAACGAGCTACATTCCAACACTCAAGCTACATTCCAAGTCACCCAATCATCCGCCAATGTCAAAAGTATTATTGGCTAAAAGACGTGCTATAACATTTTATATCCTCCTGCTAAGAAGTCATACTATGAGGTCGACCTCATGGAGCTCTCCTTTGGGTCGGGCTAAAATCCATCCAGTCAATCAGACGCCACTTTTTATAGTGGTCGATGGGCTTGAAAAGGGTCAATCTATGATTTAATTAGGCCACACCAAAGTCAAAATTGGAGAAAGGATATGCAACCATTGAAACATTTATGATTGTTTATAAGGCTCACTGAGATATGGTTTAAAAATTTAGCCCATTCATCATGTGTGTCCCACTTGGATGAGAGGTCACACCAAGTTTCAGTTATATCCAAAAACTCATATGGCCGCACCAAGTTCTTTAAGATATTATAATCATGGTTTCTTGACAAATTTGATAAATAAATAACGGTGGTGCCCATGATCAGGGATTTCACTTTCGCAGGAAGTTTCTGCGCTGGGAACCTAGGTGGGGCCTCATTGTGATGTTTGTGAGAAATCCTCCCCATCCATCCGTAGGAATGATGTTATTAATGGTATGGATGGCATGTAAATTACATTACTGTCAAACCAAAGGAGGTTTCAACGGTATGAATTTTCCTAACCATCTTTTCCTTTATTATGGCCCACCTGAGTCTTGGATCCTACTCGATTTTGGTCTACCTCCTAATATGAGATAAAAAATGGATGTATGGAGCGGATTCCTGACAAACGTCACGGTAGGCCCATATAAGTTTACAGCATAGGAAATCTGCAGGAAATCTGCGTCCTGATTAGTGGATCTTCCTTACTCTTTATTTATTTATCCATGGCAGGCCAAATTAACCTGATGAATGTCTAATATTTCAAAAATCCTAACTCCGTGGGGCCACTATGATGTATATGTATTACCCATGCATGCAATCTGTTGTTTAAGCTTATTTTAGGGCATGATCCCAAAACCAAAGCATATGTAAATCTCAAGTAGACCACACCATATTAAATAGTGGGAATTGAATACTTACTCTTGAAGACTCACCGTAGTTATAATGTATCAAGCTAATATTTATATTTTTATTATCTATGTTTGCGTAACCTTATAAAAAAGTTGAATGACAAATAAATACCATTGTCGGCCATAGTAAAGTTTTAATGCTGGATGATCATTATCTCTACTGTTTCCTATGGTGTGGTCCATTTAGGCATTGGATCTGATTAAATTTTGATCTCATTCCCTAAAAAAAGCTACAAAAATAGATGGACGGCATGGATTAGATAGGTACGTCACATGTCGACAACCTTCATTCGTGGATGATCCTGGCTCTTGCTTAGATGATTTTTGTGCATAGTATTTTTATATGTTCTCCGTCCTCTTGGCACCTTGGCACCTCACTGCCCTAAATCTTGGTATTTCTGTAATTCTCTTCCACATGAGGGTCAAAACAACGCTCCTAAGTCAAAAATATTATTAAATAAAAAGAGGCGTTATAATATTTTATATCTTCCTGCGGACAAATGATACAATGAGGTCGACCTCATGAAGCTATCCTTTAAATCTAGCTTTGCAAGCACTACTGTGAACTAACATCGAAAATCCTTCCAGTCAATCAGACGCCACTTTTTATAGTGGTCGACGATCTTAAAAACAAGGTCAATCTACGATTTAGTTAGGCCACACCATAGGCAAAAATTGAGAATGGATACACAACCATTTAAACATTTATGATCGTTTATAAGGCTCACTGAGATATGGTTCAGAAATCTAGCTCATTCATCATGTATGTCCTACTTGGATAAGAGGTCACACCAAGTTTCAATCATATTCAAAAACTCATATGGTCCCTCCAAGTTCTTTAAGATATTTTAATCATGGTTTGCATTGTTCCCATTGGTACGGCCATATCAGTTTTTAGTCGTGATAGAGTGGATTTAACGACGCGAGAGGGATTAGGGATTGGGTCTTTTGCGCGCTTGGGGAAATGGGTCAGTATTAAACATCCATGCTCTGTCTGTAGGACAACCATGTTGTATATTTGAAATCAAGTCCGTCCATCATGTGAGAACCCTTAAGTTAGCCGTACATACAAACGTTCATCTTGATAAAATTATCACATGAGCCATACCGATGAAATACACGTAAAATTATTTCTAAAACCTTTACTAGCGTAGCCCACCTGCGTGTTGGATGACGCTGCTTTTTGTATTTTTTTAATCAATGTTCTAAGCCACACCTGATGAACGGGTTTGATGAAATATTGACACCATGATGGTCCACACGGAAAACCTATGGTTGGCGTCCATCCCCATTGTTTCCCCGTCGCCCACTTGAATAGTAGATCTAGATGATTTTTACATCATGGTCTAAGCATCAAGGAGCACACCTGATGGACGGTGTAGATGTTACACAGACAACATGATGGGCCGAGAGAGCTTTAATGTTTTAAGCTTTGTGTCAAATAGCTACGTTCTGCAGCGGACGCTTCCGTGACTTTACCAGGCAGATGCGGGTGTGACTTTCACTTATGTAGACGTCCATCTGGTTCGCCGCCCTGTATTTGGATCGGTTCTCAAAAAAATCAGCCTGATAACATTCGGGTGGTCCGTTAATCAGGTGCAACTCATCGGGATGAAATGAAGATACAAAGAATCACCTGATTCAGGACACAGACGAGCTACACCGCATGAATGAAGTGATATTGGGATAAATTTTACATTGTTTCTATTAGTGTGGCTCATGTAAGTTTTTAATCAGACTCAGTATGGACGGTCCAAATAATAATTCTCACCTGATTTACCGAGTGGATTTTAAATATACAATACATGTGTACCCACAGAGATTGGGTCTTTTAGGCACTGTGGAGAGTAGGTACGTGTAAAACACCCAAGCTGTTCGATTTGAATCAAGCCACTATATCAATTCTATCACGCCCACACACATCACATGTGAACAAAAACAAATCGAGTGCTAACACCATCCATGACTTAGGTGAGCCACTGGATAACCACCAATTAAAACTTTCATGATCGTTTATAAGGCCAACTGAGATGTGGTTCAGATATACAGCTCACTCATTATGTGTTTCCACTTGAATGAGGGGTCACACCAAATTTTAGCCAAATCCAAAACTCACAAAGTGCTTTTAGATGCTTTAGTCATGATTTCACACCGCTTTAAATGGTGAGACTAACTTGAGTTCAAGGAACAACTGATTTTGCAATATCCCATAACCTAGAGGGGACCCACCGAATGCATGGTGTGGATGCCCGACATGGATCATGGTGAGCCAAATCGACCTCAACTTCATAGGAGTTCCCATGGGTGGAGCTCTATTGACCCCCACCATAATATATGACAGACATCCACCCAATCAATCAATGCACATCTCCATGGAGGGCCACGAGCCTAAAAATCTAGCTAATCCATGACTTAGGTGGTCCACACCACATAGAACAGTTGAAAGTGGATACCCACCCATTGAAACATTAATGATCATTTATAAGGCTCATTGAGATTTGCTTAGACATCCAGCCCATCCATTCTGTGTGTCCCACTTGGACGAGAGGTTACACTAAATTTCAGCCATATCCAAAACTTAGGTGGGCCTCACTAAGTTCTTTTAGATGCTTTAGTTAAGATTTCACATGGTTTCAAATGGTGAGACCCACTTGAATTCTGGATACGATTGATTTTGAGATATCCCATAATCTAGAGGGGACCCACCAAACGCTTGGTGTGGATGTCTGGCATAGATCACAGTGGGGCCAATAAAACTCAACTTCATGAAGCTCTTATGGGATCGATCTCATAGTACTTTTTTCTAGAATAGCTGTGTTAACATTAGAGGTGGGCACAGGACGACCCAATCCGGCTAACTCAACTCATCCGACTCGATCCGAACTGAATGGGTGAGTCGGTCCAAATCGAGTAAGTTTCGCCCAATCTGAACTCAAACCTGGTCGAGTTTGAATTACCTAGTAACTTGACCCGAAACTCGATACAGTTAGACTCAACTCGATCCGAAACCCGAATCAAGCCGACTCTCTAACCCTACCCCGACCCAATCCCACCACCATCACCCTCCTCCTCTTCCTCCTCCTCCTCCTCCTCCTCTCCACTCCCTCCCTCCCTTATCTCTTAATCTGACTCGGTGCCAACTCGACCTGACTCGGTACTTCTAACCAGATTGGACTCAGTCTGGATCAATCCAGGTTAGATCGAACTCGGATCAAGTTAGGCATGCTGGACTTGATATCAAGTCAGATCAAGTTCAGGTCAAGCCTATTTCAAAACCGAATCGAGTCGAGTCAGCCCTAACTCGGTCTAACTCGACTCGATGCCCAGCTCTAGTTAACACTCACCTATTCCATATTTCCAACTACCGAAATATATATGCAGATGATTGATTGAGATTCAGATGCATATTTCTATGATAGGAGCCTAAAAATCTGGCCAAATCATGACTTAGATGTGCCACATCACAGACAACATTTGAGAGTGGATACCCACTCATTGAAAGCTTCATAGTCATTTATACAGCCCACAGTGACGTGGCTCATAAATTTAGCTCATTCATTGTGTGAGGTCAAACCAAGTTTTTGTCATGATTTCACTACGTTTCTAAGATTAATGTGACCCACCTGAGCTCAGGATACAACTGATTTTTGGGAGATCCGATAACCCATAGGGAACACACCAGATACAGGGTGTGGATGTCAGACGGATAACGGTGGGGCCCACAAAGCTCGACCTCAATATACCATTTCCCATATAACAATTAAAGTCACCAGAATCGGAGGAAGCCCCCACCTCTCTCCTTCATATAAATACATATTTCCTCTCTCTCTCTCTCTCTCTCTCTCTCTCTCTCTCTCTCTCTCTCTCTCTCTCTCTCTCTCTCTCTCTCTCTCTCTCTCTCTCTCTCTCTCATGTCAGATTCTAGACTGAAAACGCTGAAATCGGAGCGGCTCTGGAAGTTCACCTGGAACGAGAACTACCAAGAATGGGTTTATTTCAAATGGGATTTCCTGCAATTTTATTTTATTTTTTCTTTTTCACACGCGCACACACCCATACACTCACGCGGTAGTGGGATTTTACCACTTATGGATACTCGAACCCTTGACCGGATTTCTTGCAATTGCTGTGAGCAGAGCCTTCATCTCCGATCTCTCTATTAAGATGGGCCACACAGCATGAACTTACTGTATCATAAACAATTTTACATTGTTCCCATTGATACAGCCCACATGAGTTTTTAATATGGCTCATCTTCTGTATGAACGGTCCAAGCAATGGTTGTGAATTTTACATATCCAATTCGGGTGGACCCAGAGAAATTCAGTCTTTTGTGCGCGTGGAGAAATAGGTCCACTATCATATTGTATATGTGAAATCAATTCCGTCCATCATGTGAGAACCCTTATGTTAGCCATACAACCAAACTATCATCTTGATAAAAATATCACATGAGCCACAACAATGAAAATAATTTAAAATTGCTCCTAAAGCCTCTATGTTTAGGCAGCGTAGCCCACCTGAGTGTTGCATGAGGCCGATATTTTTGCATTTATTCTTGTAAGCCACACATGCTAAACGGTTTTGATGAAAGATATAAACCCTGATGACTGCACACATAAAATTATGGTTGGTGTCCATCCCTATCGTTTTCTATGGTGTGACCCACCCGAGCTGTAGAACTGGCTGATGATTACTAATAGGCCTAAGATCAAGGATCACACCTGATGGACGGATTGGATGTGACATCTAGAACATGTTGGGGCACTAAAAGAGCCCCTTATTGTTGTAGGCTTTGCATAAAACAGGTTTTGTAGACTTTAGTAGGCAGATGAGGGTGTAACTTTCGGTGACATGGGCGGAATGACTTCATCGATTTTAATTGAGACCCACCAATCCTTTCATCGGTGTAAATGGATTTATGGTGAAGATGTAGCAGCGCATCTAAGGGACTGCAGATCTGATGCATGTTTGTCACACGCAGCAGTCAGTTTGCACCAGTCAAGCTGAGGCGGTTTAGCCAGCAACCCTAATTCCACCGAGCTGGCTGGTGTCAAAGCTCCGTGGGATCCATTATAATGTATGTACTTTATCCATACCGTCCATCCATTTTTCAGCTTATTTTAGGCCATGAGCCCAAAAATGAGGTATATTCAAACCACAGATGGACCATATATATATAGCACAGGAAGACACTGTTGATTGAACGTCTTAAGGCCTGTTTTAATGTTTATTTGCCATCCAGCCTGTTGAGAAGGTCACACAGGCCTGGATGAAGACAAAACACACATATATTGGATTGATCCAAAACTTCTATGGCCCCAAAAAGTTTTTAATAATAAGCATTCAATGATCCCTCGGTGTTTCCTATGGTATGATCCACCTGAGAGCTAGATGTACCTTATTTTTGGGCTCATGCCCTAAAATGATCTAGAGAAATAGATAGATAGGGTGAATAAAACACATACATCGTGATGGGGCTCACAGCTTTGACACCAGCTACCTGGCTGATGTTGGGGGCAGCAGCCAAATTAAACCGTGTCTTGACTGTAGGTGGGACTCGATTTGGGTAGTGCTCATTGCTGTGGGCCCCACCACAATGTATGTGTTTTTATCCATGTACTCTATATATTTTTGGGAGCTCATTTCAGAGCACCAGCCAAAAAACTAACTATATTAGCTTTATCTTTGGATCATGTGGCCATCATGGTGTTGCTTATCCTTTGTACGCATGGGATTTTCCACATGTTATTGGTAAAAAATGGGCACACGCCAAAGTTCACATTCAGCAAACGGACGGAAACCATTTCTATAATGACCAATTATTGATGCTCTGCCAGAGTGTGTGGGATGATACGCAGCTATTTAAAATTGTCACTTGACAAAAACATGAACGAAAACAAACCATTCAAATCATGTAAACTGCTATCAATTGCATAAAAATTAAAACTAAATTAGATTTAGTGATTATAATATCAGAGTTAAGAAATTTTTCTCATATTTTGAATTGGGTCAATTTCTATGCCGGACCCTCGCGCTTGGTACTCCAGCCCAATCCCAGCTTAAGTAGGGTCAGGCATGGAAGCCCGATTGGCCAGCCCGGCCCATTGACAGGCCTACTTCCAACGGCTCTTGCAGGGCTTGAGGGACTAGGTGTGTCAATGGGCTGGGTTAGCAGTCTCTGTCCAAACTCGATCTGCCTTCTTTAACATAAGTCGAAACCAAGCCCAACATGTTCATGCAGGGCCTAGCCCAAACTCAGACCGAACCCTACCAAAAGGTGAAACCCAAAAAAAGAAAAAGAAGAAAAAAAAAACAGCATTCATATATGGAATGTTAGGATTAGGGTTAGGATTTGAAGGGATTCTTCTTTGTGGGGTTGGGATTACGGTCAGATTTTGGGCAAATGAGGGAAGTATTGGGAAGGAAATTTACATCTAGAAATGAGATTGAGTGGAAGAGAGAAATGGCCGAGCCAAGCTGACGGCCTTTTAGACATCTAGTCCAAGTTCGGCCCAATTTAAAAACAGGCATGAAGTATATCCTCACTGTCCAATTGTTTTTACAGCTCATCCTAGTGATCAAGTCTCAAGTGGACCACACAATGGGGATTGAATGGCCACGATTAAAAACTTCTTGGGTACCACAAAGTTTTGGATCAAGTTGATATTTGTGTTTTCCCTTCAATTAGGTCCGTTTTAACATGTTGGATGTAAAATAAACATCTTAGTAGGCCTTGGGAAGATTTTAATAGTGGGTATTCAATGACCATCATTTCATCTAGTGTATTCTAATTGAGATTTGGATTTGCCTTATTTTAGAATATACAAGCAATGAACTAGAAAAACTGATAGACAACGTAGGTATACAACACTGACATCAAGATGGGTAGCACATAATCAGCTCCCCATGAAACTTGGGGTGCGATTGATAACCTATGTGATGTAGAACGTGTCACAGAGATATTCCCAGCTTGGTTGAGCCAAAAGAAGATGGACCCTGAATTGATCATAACTTTTGATCCGGGTATCGTTACAAGGCGTACAACCTATCAATCTTTATTGAAACGGGCCATCCGAGGTAAACCAACCCACAAGGTGGGTTGCATCAGTCCGTTTTGTCAGAAAACGCGCGCTTTCAGCTCAAGAACGAATTTTAAGAAAATTTTACTATTTTTAATAATTTCGATTTTTTAAATATTTTTTAGAGTTTTAGATTTTCTTTCCTTTTAGAAATAACTTTTAGTTATATTAGGACTCTTATAGAGAAAGTTTATTTGCAATTTTTATTTTTAGGAGTTAGACCTTTGAAGAGTTTTATTAGAATTAGGATTTGTATTAGATTTAGAATTGTGCTATTTCTGGTAATTACGAATTTTAGTTTATTTTTTTTCAATATTAATGGTGTAAGGAGACACATTAGAGAATTATGAATCATTCATCAAATAATTTTTGAATTTTATTAGAATATATTTTTATTCTCTTGCTTTTTTTCCTCGTGGATTCGAGAAGTCTGTATGAAGAGTCTAGAGAAGCTTCGTGGATTCAGAGTAGTTATCCTTGAGGAAGACGGTGATCGACCTCATCAAGTTCATCCCTGCGTCAATTTGGTATCAGAGTGAGGTTTTCCTTCGGGCCGATAGCAAATAATGAAGGTATGAATCAAAATTCTGTGGACAGTGGTCCAGGGATTCTTTATCTTTTGGAAAGAATGGAAACTTTCCACCGGGAGATTCAGTTGACCATGCAAGGGCTGCAGGCAACCCTCAACCGTATTGTGGATGCGCTAATTCCGCCCCAAACTCAAAGTGATGCTCAACCGCCCGTGGTCGCTGTACGACACAATCCCAATTTGTACAAAGCACCATCAGGTAATGGTAAATCACAGGCTGCCACTTTGATTATGAGGGAGCCGTTATACATGCCAAAGGTAGAAATAGAATTACAGAGAAACAGCATCTTTCAAACAAGGTATACTGCATACAAAAAAGTCTGCAATGTGATCATCGATGTCAGGAGAGATAAGAATTTCGTGTCGAAAATAATGATGGAAAAGTTACAACTGAAAACAGAAAGACACCCATCTCCATACACAATTGGATGGATCAAGCAGATCAACAAAACAGAGGTAACTGAACGATGTCGTATATCTTTTTCTATTGATAAATATTATAAGGATAAAGTAATATGTGACGTGGTTGACATGGAAGCTTGTCACATATTACTTGGTCAACCCTGGCAAAATAATATTAATGCTACACATAGGGATCGGGATAACCTATTTATCTACTTTATTAAAGATGGCAAAAAGATTATCCTCGCCCCTATGGAAAGGGAGAATCAATCCAAGACTTCTAAAGTTGAGTAATAGTCTCTCACAACTAAACATGCTTTTGTTAAACAATCTGAGAAAACAAGAGATATATATCCATTAATTGAAAAGAAAGAATATATGAAGCCTGTGAATATTCCAAAATATTTGAAGCCGATGTCACACGAGTTCAAGGAGATTATGCTCGATGAACCCCCAATAAATTGCCTCTCATACGAGATATACAAAATCACGTTGATCCTGTCTCAGGGGCAAGTCCCCCTAATTGCCCACATTATTAGAAAAAATATGAGATCTTAAAGACAGATGTGAAAGAACTGATCAATATTAGTCAAGTCAAGGAAAACATGAGTACATGTATTCTGTCAGCTTGAGAGCTTAATGCTAAGTATAAAAAAATGATTAATAAACATCAGCGTCAGAAGTTATCTTAGACTCATATGTCAAGTCTCTTACGTAACTCGAGGATGAGTTTTTTTCAAGTGTAGGGATCTGATGTAGAACGTGTCACAGAGATATTTCCAGCATGGTTGAGCCAAAAGAAGATGGACCGTGAATTGACTATAACTTTTAACTCGGGTATTGTTACGAGGCATACAACCTATTAATCTTTACTGAAACGGGCCATCCGAGGTGAACCAACCCACAAGGTGGGTCGCATCTGTCCATTTCGTCAGAAAACGCGCGCTTTCAGCTCAAGAACGAATTTTAGAAAAATTTTATTATTTTTAATAATTCTGATTTTTTAAATATTTTTTAAAGTTTCAAATTTTCTTTCCTTTTAAAAATAACTTTTAGTTATATTAGGACTCTTATAGAGAAAGTTTATTTTTATTTTTATTTTTATGAGTTAGGCTTTAGAAGAGTTTTATTAGAATTAAGATTTGTATTAGAGTTAGAATTGTGTTATTTTTTGGTAATTACGAATTTTAGTTTTTTTTTTTTTTTTATATTAATGGTGTAAGGAGACACATTAGAGAATTATCAATCATTTATCAATTAATTTTTGAATTTTATTAGAATATATTTCTATTCTCTTGCTTTCTTTCCTCGTGAATTCGAGTAGTCTCTATGAGGAGTCTAGAAAAGCTTCGTGGATTCGGAGTAGTTATCTTTGAGGAAGACGGTGACCGACTTCATCACGTTCATCCCTGTGTCACCATGTAACTTGGGTCTATTATTTTGACCATTTATTTGAGTTACACGTGCCCCGAGTGTACAATTTATGAGTGCATGCACATGAACAATATATCTCCAGGACTGACGAGATTGCCTCCAAAATCATTTCGTAGGAACTTTATGGAATGGGAATCTAAGTGAGGGTATCATGATGTTTGTGAAAAATCCATCCCATCCATCCTTTTTGACAGATCAGGTTAGAATTGGGCGAAAAAATGAGGCAATCCAAAACTCAAGTGAGCCACGTGATAAGAAAAAGTAAGTAGGGCAATGCCCACAGTTAAAACCTCCCCGGGTCTTCTAATGTTTATATGCCATCTATGACATTCACAAGGGCATTCTTACTGGGATGCACTGAAAACGCAAAATCATTAGCCTGATTAAAAACTTATGTAGCCCCACAAATGTTTCAACAGTGGCAATTCAATCCTCACTGTGAGTGTAGGGCCCACTTTGATATATTCCACACTGTCCATCCATTTTTCCAGCTCATTTTAGGGCATGTTTCTAAAAATGAAACAGATCTAAATCTCAGGTGGACCACACCACAGGAAACAGTGGTGATTGAATTCTCACCATTAAAAACTTCACGAGGCTAAAAAAGTCTTAGATATTTGCGGTTTCCCTTCATACAGATCCGTGTGACCTTATCAACGGGTTAGATGGCAAGTAAACATTACAGTGGCCCTAAGGAAGTTTTTAACTGTGGGCACTCAATCACCAATGTTTCCTGTGGTGTGGTCCACCTGAGACCTGCATCTGCTTCAATTACGAGTTCATGCTCTAAAATGAGTTGTATAAAACAAATACATAATGGTGGGCCCATAGTCACTGATCCATGCAATCTGCGCGGGCATACAGGGGTGTGACATTCGTTGATATAGATGGAAAGACTTAATGTGGATGTGATCCATGCCGTCCATCAGGTGCAACACCCTATATTTGGACCGGGTTCAAGAATCCGGCCGACAACACTTAGGTGGGCTACATGGGAAACTGTAGAGATGGGAGTCCTCCCACTATTAAAGTAGTCCAAATGTACATGGAACCTACCATGATGTGTATATATATACCATCCAATCCTTTCATCTGACGTGCAATACAAGGATGAATGGATTCCCCAAAATCCAGGACATTCCAAGACTCATGTGGGACACACCAGGTGAATTTAGAAGTCTAGGGCATGATTTTACACCTTCCCTATTGTGTGGCCCACCTAGAGAAGCAAACCAAATCACAGCTTCGAATCTCCCACTTCACGAACCTAATAATTACAATTCAAAAATTTTAGGACCCACGAAATGCTTCAACAGTCCGACTTCAGTCCCACTACGCGGAAGTTTGTCCATATCTTTTGCTCCGATTGGGACCCACATGCTGAGATTTCTGGTGATCTGAACTGTCTATAATGTAATTGCTGTTTTATATAGTAAACTGTAAGAAATTTAGCTGAAAGAATGATTATATATATATATATATATATATATATATATATATATATAGAGAGAGAGAGAGAGAGAGAGAGAGAGAGAGAGAGAGAGAGAGAGATTCAAAACATTGAAATAAGATACTTTAATTATTGAACCTAAAAATCAAGCATCATAGAAGCTTACTTATTGGAGCATAGCTTATTTAGAGTATCACAAAAAATATAAGGGTTTAGATCACTGCATCTCTCAGCATCTGGGCCCTAATTTAGCTGCATATGAGTATTAAGAGATAAAATAAAGCAATTTGTGAGCAGGGAAGTTCTCGGGAAGATAGTGTAATTTGTGGGCAGAGAAATTCTCATGCCGTCGACCTGTAGTGCAATTATTTAAGGATAATATGTAATTGTGAGCAGAGATATTCCCATGCCGTAGACGTGTAGGGCAACTATTTTATGAAGATACACTTTTACCCACCGAGTTGAATGCAACAGAAATTTGTGGACTAAATTTCTGAAAGTAATGGACAAAGGTAGAGAAAGAAAAGTTTTAAAAACCCTTCTAGACTAGAAGGGTTTTTAAAACTTTTCTCTCTAGTCTATTTAAAACTTTTCTTTCTCTACCTTTGCCCATTGCTTTCAAAAATTTAGTCCGTTGCTTTCAGCCAAGCAGGGAAAGGTGTATTTCCATGGAAAGGCACCCTCATGGGTGCTTCTACATCCATCCAATTAATTAGATGCGTCACAGCCCTAAAAATCTGGCCAATCCATGACTTGGTTGGGCCACACCACACACAACAATTGAAAGTCGATATTAGATCTTTTAGTCATGATTTCTGATTGTGTGACTCAGCTTGAATTCCAGGTGAGGTTGACTTTTGGGATATCCCATCATCTAGAAGAGACCCACCGAATGAACAGTGTGGATGTAGTACTCAAATCACGGTGGGGCTATAGTTTACCTACATATGATAGCAGCTCTGAGTGTCGCGACATATGCAAAATGAAGTTGGACTAAAATGAAGTCGTTAGCATGCAACTTCCAGTCACCTCCTTTCCAAAACACCACCACCACCACCACCACCACCAACAGAGCCCTGTCTGGTTGTTTCAAATTCTGAGATGGAAAACACTGAAATCGAAATGGCTCCAGATGTACAAGTCCAAGTACAAGATTCTGTTGAAGCTGAGATCAACATTAACACTGAAATCGAAGCGCCTGTGGAGGCTCAGGTGCACGTTGGCGAAGGTCCAGGTGAAGCTGAGAACGGGAACCACCCAAGAATGGGTTTATTTGCCAATATTGCGGTGAACGGCATTTTGGTGATGGGATTGCTCCTACTACTGGCTGCGGCATTCCTACCATCCATCTCAGATACCACTGCTAAAAGGATGATATCTACGGGTACGTTGCTCATCTATGTTGGACTTGCACTCAAGACGAAGCTTCCTCTCTCATCTTAGAAGTTGAGCAATGGTTATTTAAATGACCCTTTCAGTTAGTTTTTAAGTATCAGTAAAAATAATGTCTTGAGTCAATCTCTTGTTCTCCTTCCTCTTTATTGACTGAGATCTTGTTTTCTTGTTATTTGGATATACAATAGTTATATAATAGTTATATGATTGTATTATGGTGAGATTTCATGATATCATGCATATCTGTGCCGTATCTATTGAAGGTTTTAAGGGTATTTTTGTCAACATCATCATGCATGTTTTAATTTCTTCTTCTATATTGAGATCAACTCTGTATATCATGTGAGAATCTTTATCTTATCCGTACAGACAAACGATCATCTTGATAAAATTATCCCATGAGTCATACCAATTAAAACAATGTAAAGGAGTTTGGGCAGTGTGGCCCACCTGAGTGTTGTATGAGGCTGATTTTTCTTTTTTTTCCATTGATTCTTCTAAGCCACACCTGAAGAACGGGTTTGATGAAAGATATACATCATGATGGTACCACACAAACCTACGGTTGGCGCCCAATCAAAAGGAGAAACGAAAAATAAAAAATAAAAAATTGAAGAAGAATAAGAAACGGCGTTCATATTTAGAGAATTAGGGTTAGGGTTTGGAGTTCTTCTTCATTTGTTTGGGATTTTGGTTCGATTTTGGGGCAAAATGTGAAGGAGAAGGAGATTTAAGTCGAGAATGGGATTGGAGAAGCCATGGAAGAGAAACGGGACAGCTTGGCGAGATTTTAGACATCTAGTCCAAGCCCAGCCCGTTAGCAACTGGCGTGAAGTTTAAGCCCGAGCCGCCCGTCAGGCCTCATGTAAATGGCCCAGAAGCCCGGCCCATTGATGGACCCGTGAAAATTGGGAGACGATTAGGTGTTACTCGGGTAACACGTTAGTGGGTGTTGTCTTGACTGTGGGGCTGACCTTGATGTATGCATTATATATCCACCCCGTCCATCATTTTTTCCAGCTAATTTTAGCACAAGGTCTCAAATTTGTGGTAGATCCAAATCTTAAATGGACCACACAATGGGATTGAATTCCCACCATTAAAATTTTCCTGGGGAACAAGTTGATATTTTTGTTTTCTCTTCATCCAAGTCTTCGAGACCTTATCGAAAAATTGGATGGGAAATAAACATTATGGTGGGCCCAAGTAACTCTTCAACGGTGGGTGTTAAATGTCCACTGTTTCCTATACAGTGGTCCACTTGAGATTTGGATCTACTTAAATTTTGGAACCATGCTCTAAAATGTAATGGAAGAACTGAAGAACGGCATGGATATACAACACTGACATCAAGGTGGGCCCCATGGTCTAATGGTATTACCCCGGCTAACACCTAATCCAATAACCCCATGTAACTTGGGGTCTACCATTTCGACCTTTTATTAGAGTTACACATATGTTAGGTGTGCAATTCATGAGTACATGCTCATAAACTATCCATTTCTGAGCCCGTAATGATTATATATGGTCTAACCCCAAGCCGACCCAAACCAAAGACCAGCTAGTTCAAGATCCGGGCTGTTTATTAGGTAAACCAATCAGGCTTGATATTGATCAGATTGCCCTTGAAACCATAAACAGGCCGAGCTGATGGGCTCTTATCCACAACCAAAGTCAGGCCAATTAATAAGCCAGCGAAATCATTTTTAGCCCAAGTCTGACCCAGAACCCAAATAATCCATCGTGGCCTATTAACAGACCCATCAATGGCTGAAATTGGTCTATCAATAGGATGGACCCAAGCCAAGCTAACTCCAAGTTTTGAATAGAGCAACGCACAAGGCCCAGCCTGAAGGCGTGGAACCATGCATAGCCCGGATGGGCCCTTGATAGCAGACCCAAGCCCGTCCCAACAAAGGTTACGCCTGAAGATGACACCCCCTAACCTGAAAATCAATCAAATCCCTATTTCTAATCTATCCATTGATCAGGTGGACCACATGCACAAAGAGATGGACACTTGTAGAAATGAATCCTTGGGTTGGTTAACATACAACAAGCATGTTGTCCAATGGATAATTGGGAAGATGGATCGCATGAATTCGTGAACATATAAGTTGGACCGGCCTATCTGAACCTGTTCTAGTCGGGTGAACTGCTTGGCCCATTACTACCTCTGTGCCCCAACCATTGGCTGGATCTGATTAGCAGAAAAACCGGCCTAAGGTTACCATAGGCCCCACCAGTTCACAGCCCCAACTGGAGGAGTACGAGGTTGCTACACAAGAATTCTAGGTGGGTCCCACTGCGAGACAAAAAAAATGAAGAGGATCCAAAACTCAAGTTAGCCATACTAGTTGAAATAGTGGGGAAAGCCTACCGTCGAAACCTTCCCAGACTCCACCTTATGTTTATATGCCAACCAAACCATTTATAAGGTCATTTTCACTGGGATGAAGTGAAAACACCAAAAACTTGCACCGATACCAAACTTTTGTGGCCATAAAAATATATCAACGGTGGTCACTAAATCCCCACCGTTTCCTCTCGTGTGGCCCATTTGAGTTGTGGATACACCTTATTTTTGGTTGGATGTCCTAAAATAAGCTCGAAAAAATGGATTTCTCACAACAATCGCAGTGGGCCTCACCCACAATCCTTGCGCGAGAACTTCCTGCAAAAGGTTTCGCAGGAAATCCGCGTCCATAGGTGGGCTATGAATGTCCATATCAACGGTACATTTAAAAGACCTACCCGATGATCTTATCTCCCTTACTTTTGGTTTAGGCTTTCATGGAGGGCCTAACCTGATGAGTGTCTCTGATTTTAAAACATCCTGACCATCCAATTAACCGGTTAACATATCATGCTTATGATTAGAGATCAGTTTTGGTGGTTGAGGACCTAAAGAGAGTCATAAACCTTAATGCATCAGGATGTAAATGGTGTTGTGGACCAGATTTTGGAAATGGGGGGTCCATGATTTGGGTGATCCAAACCATTCCTTTAATGGGCCCCACTGTGGACAGGGAATGCCTTGAAATAGCCACTAACCCTGTGACCAGTCACCTACAAATAGACACACGAGAAATGGTTTGGATTTACTTCAAGAGTCCATGATTCAGGACCTCTGGAGCAGTTCTAAGGAGCACCATATCCTCTTCCTGATATGATTTCCATCAAATATATAATCCATTAAAAGGGGAAAAAATGTCTATATTTACACTGCATGGTTCAATGATCCAGATCATTGATCGGCTGGACCCCACATTGGATTGATCATGAAGATGAATTCTTGGATTGAAAGATGCTAGATGCAAATCTTGGTCCTCTTCCACTTGAACGCAGATCACTGTAGTATTTGTCACCTTGACTATCTATTTGCTGATCATCCTTCAAAAGGGAAAAAAAAAAACTATTTGTTGGCCAAATAATTGAAAGGTAACGACAATCATCCTGATGAGGGCCATGGTCCATCAACAAATGGGGCCAACGAAAGAATGGTTTGGATCATGGAACCATAGCCTCACCTGTAGAAACTGAAAACCAAAGTAGGATGTGCATTTCTCAGGTTGACGATCATATCATTCTTCTTCAACAAACAATCACACCCACATGGAGTGAAAACAAACACCATAACAATAATAAAAAGCCTTTTCTTTTCTTCTTCCTCAAGCTGTATGAAAGAATATCTGGCTCTGAACACCACCCCTTTAACTTGACTGGGGACCCTTTGCCATGGCAGCTTCACGTTCCTGTCGACGACGTTCTCTCTAACACACCGAATATAAGCAAATCAATGTAATGGCTAATGCAGAATATTTAAGCACATACAAACAAATTAATTAATTTAACTCAGGCTGCATTTGGTTGCATTCACTGTATTTGATGCAACCAAATGCAGCCATAGGCAATGGTTTGCTTGCTTGGATATGCTTTTGCAATACAATGTTTTGATTTCAGAGGCAGTCTTCAATAGGCAGGTAAGTTCGCCAAAAAGCCTCCAGATTCAATCATTCTATGTGGACAGATGCACAGTCTCTTAGGGTGCATTTGGATGTACAAGTGAATTTATCCTTACTTTCCATACCACCACCAGGGCTGGTTATTCTTTGGCAGATCCCGCTCCAAAACATGAGGGATAGAGCAAAGGTGGCGAGGCCTATCATATCAATAGGGTTGTGTGAAGAGAAGAAGGCCACTCATCCAGTCAACATATGTGGCAGGGGCCGCCCAGTTCGACCAACCAATGGGGTGAGCTGGTCTGCTTTGTTCCAGGAGAGCCCAGCCAGCAAGCTGCCTTGTCAGTGCAGGCCATGGATTCGGTTAAGTGGAGACAAATTCATATTGAAACAGCACTCAAATTTCAGTTGCATTCATTTCAACTCTAAATTGAAAGAAATGAAATTGCTGTTTGAAGCATAAGAACCTCCCACTTCATGAACCTAATAATTGTAATTCAATTTAATGGTGCATCCAAATCCAACTTTGTATCAGGTTGGCTTTGTAGTCCGCAATTTCATGTGGCATAGCCAAATTGTTTACTCATTGCATTGATAAGCTCAGTTTGCAGACCCAACTCGTCTTTAAAGTTAGTCTTTTTCTTTGGTGGATATGTCATTATACTCGTCTTTAACAATAGAAGCGGAAATGAGGAATTAGTTTTAGATTGATGGCCAACAGGTACCCCAAAAAGACCATTTCCAATATCTTAGGTCAATAATTCAAGACTGTGGAGAGATTGACAAGGATATTGCTCATAGAATTAGAGCTAGGCAGATGAAGTAGAGGCCTCTAGAGTCTTATGTGATCACCACATACCAATCAAATTAAAGGGGACATTTTATAGGATGGTTATAAGACCAGCCATGCTTTATGGAAATGTTGGGCAGTAAAGCACTAGTCGTTTAGAGTATAGCTAAAATGAGGACGTTGAAATGGACAAGTCCAGGATGAGGAAGGATAGAATTATAAATGAATGTATTCAAAGAAACTTGGGTGTAGCCCCAGAAGGTAATTTGACAGTGGAAAGTAGACTTTAGACAGTTTGGCCATGTGCATTGGAGACAATGAACTACACCAATTGGGAGTTGGTTGTTTCAAGTTGAATGCTACAAAAGGGCAAGTGGACGACCAAAAAGGATGTGGTTTTTTTTTTTTTTTTTTTTAAACGATGTATTTCAATAAATAAAACTGGCCGCAGCCATAATTACGAATATACAAAAAATAAACAAAAAACACAGGAAGCAACTACAAAGCAGCCCATGAATCGGGCAAATGGATATCTGCCTATGCTTTAAGCCATTCAATCACTAGCACCTTGCCTTACCAAAAACTTCCTCTACTTGACCCTCCTCACAATTCCTAGAGCAACAATTATTCCGTTCCAACCATATAGGCCAAATACCCACCAGAAGACATAATCGACAAACTTTCGAACCTACTCTGCTTGACCCTCCCCTATGCCACATCATGAAGAAATTTCCAATTGATTTTGGACATACCCAAATTATTTGAAAGAGATGAAAAAAATTTGTCCACATCTAACGAGCAAACTCACAATAGAAAAATAAATGATCCACCGATTCCTCATCTTTATGGCACAAGATACAAACATTCAGAAGAACCATTTGTTTCTTTTACGACGGTTATCCACTGTGAGCACCTTGTCACCTCCCACTAACCAAGCTAACATAGCAGCCTTCGTTGAAGCCCCATAATACAAAACTGGAGCAATCGGAGAAAGCCCACAAACCAGTTGACCTCCACTAAGCATTCTGAAGAGTGACCTAACCGAGAATTTTTCAGACTTTCTTTTACCCACACCATTGAGTCTTGCTCTGAAGATACCAGCTTTACCTTGGCTAAAAGGTCCAACAAATTCACCAATTCCGCAATTTCGTCATCATTTAAATTTCCTCTACATTGCGGGGCCCAACCCTCTTTGTAAGGAATAACAACTAGCAGTTAGCATCTGCTCTTCTCTTGCTAGACTTGCTAACCTAGGAAATATGACCCCCAATTTCTGCTCCCCCACCCATATATCATCCCAAAACCTACTCTTTTGCTCATTTCCCAATGAGATAACCCACCCCTTTCCATACCTTGCTTTTTATTGAGTTAACCACTTTTCATAGGTAAGAAGATCTATAGAGAGACAAAGACCACGTCCATCCACCAACCCCTGGAACCTAACCCTACTTCCTCTAAACTACCTCCCTCCATAGACTCCCCTCCACCCCAAATCTCCATACCCATTTAGCAAGGCTTGATTAACCACCTCCAAACTTCTCAACCCCACACCCCCTTGGCTCACTGACTTGCATGTGTCTTCCCATTTCATGCTATGGAACTTTTTCTTTTCTTCCATACCTTTCCAGAAGAAATCCCCCCAATTTTTTTCAAATTTATCTGATACCGACTTTGGGCATTTAAGAAGGGACATAAAGTAAATCAAAAGGTTGGACATAGTCACCTTAATCATAGTTATCCTTCCCCCTAGAGACAAATACCTGCTTCTCCACTGTGATAGTTTATTTTCGAATCTTTCACTGACTTTGTTCCCTTCTGCAACCCCCTAGATGAAGAGAAGAAGCCATTTGGAGAGCCATTTACTAGAATTGAGAACTTCGGAGATGCGACACACATCCACATCCACGTTCTCCATCTCCTTCCACACCCCAACCAACCTAGTATATAATCTAAGAAGCCCCAATCAACATGATCGTACGCCTTCCCTATGTCCAGCTTACAAACCACACCTTTCCTTCCGCTTCTGTTACATATATCTATATTTTCGTGAGACGCTAAGATATTATCCGCAATTTGTCTTCCCGCTACAAAGGCCCCTGAGATATAGAGACGACTCCACCTAAGGTCACTTTAAATCTTGTGGCTAGAACTTTTGACAGAATTTTGTATGGCCCTCCCAATAAAGTTATCGGTCTGTAGTCCTACAAGCTTTCTGCACCTTCCTTTTTTGGGATTAATGCAATGAACGTAGCACCAAACTTCAGGAGCAAGGAGACTGTTTCATAAAATTTGTTAATAAAACCAATTACCTTGCCTTTAACCAAATCCCAAATCTTATGATAAAAGAGTATTGGGAACCCATCTGGACCGGGCACCTTTTCTCCACCCAACTCTTCAACTGCAGACATTATTTCTTCCTCGGTAAATTGTTTTTCGATGGATTCTTCCACATGGTTGTAGTAAGACAAGATTTAATGACTTAAGGTTTTAGCAAGGTTACAACCCTTGATAGAGTGGTGTAGCGGAAAAACATTCATGAAGCAGACCCCGATTAATTGGGGTAAGGCTAAGATGATGATGAGGAGGAGGAGGACAAAGACGATGATGATGAAGGGACCAAAAGCAAGTGACCCTCTTCTCACTCCCTCTTCAATAGGCCTATTGACCAACTCATTGACACCCCTCATAGCAATATAACAAACGGCTCCCAAGCTAGCTACTAAAAATTGAACCTTTTTTCAATTCCCCAATTTATCGTTCTTGACCCACTAAAATATGAGAAGAATCTCCTTCAATGAGAAGCTTCCCATAATAGGAGGAGAAAATGCAAATCCCTTCTCTTAGTATATGAATCATTGCAAGATCTGACCCCACCTCACCTAAGGCCCAGAAAAAGCCATCATCACCTCCAAACATTCATTTCTCAAGATGCACTTGATCCCAAAGGGGCCAAGGTTTTCCAAAGAGTCCCCAAAGGACCTGGATCGAGGCAGCTCCCACTTGATCTTAGAGTTCTTCCTTTCAAACTGTCCTAATGGAAAACTCCCAAAACCTATGGTCTAGCAAAGCAAGATTCTTCATTTGATTGATTCCACCAAAGGTACTTCTTATCAAAGATCCTATTATTCCTTTCCTTCTACCAAAGCGTGTTGATTATCTTTGTGAGGATTCTCTCTCTTGCTCCAGATCCATTGAAGGTGTGCTAGACACATTTCTACATGACTGCATCCACAACTTTGTGACATCCCTTAGTAGGGGACCTAGCATGCGTAGCATCCCAAGACAGCATAACACCCACCAAGCTGTCGCGCATAAAGCTATCATAAAACTAAAACATTGCATGTCTAAGTGTAAATCCTAATACTTACATACACCACAGTGCCTTCATCCACCATGATAACTTTAAATTCGTAATCTATGAGGATGCAACATCTGGTTTTCTTTGCCAACAATAGTTCCATTTTATTGGGACTTTCCAAATAATTAAAAAAAGGGAAACTCCAGCCAAATAACTCTAGCTTGTGCCATTTCATTTGCATTGTTGTGGACCATTGATGTGATATTCGGGTTTGGTCCTTTGATCACATGTCCAAGCATTGACACCTTCTCACCACTGTGAGATATTGATGCCTACGGCTAATCTTGCTTCAAATGAACTGCAACTATCATTCTTTATAGATCTTCTAGAACATGGGTGTGCTTCTCCGAACTACCATTCAACAGTTTCAAATCCCTTCTATCAACTGCTTCATCTCCATCTCTCTTTCCCCTGTAGCATTATGTTGCCTAGTTTCATTTGCTCTTGTTTCAGAGTTAGCTTTTCACAACCAAGAAAATGAAAATTATTAGTAATTTCCAGTTTGAGACCTCCCATGTGCAATACAGCAATAGGCACACAAGATACGTTTTTCATTACCTTTTCAATTGGTTACACCTCTAATTATTCCTCCTCCACATGACTCCTAAAACCTTTCACCCTTTCTTTGAATGAAAATGATAACTTATTAAAGCCCAACCTCTCATGGTATTCCTTAAAATCAGCCCCCAAGCATCAGTTATTTCTCTTAATTGGTTGCACTCCATGCATATGTAATCCTCAATTTTAACCACGTGCAAACTATTCCAACCATGCATTATCAAGCCATAAAAGCCTACTCCTATACACAACTCTCAACCTAGCAAATAAGTTTACGTACCACACGAGTTTCTTATTAGATGCAAAACTCCTACCAACAGGAGTATTTTATCTACCTCGAGAAATGTTTTTCAAAATGGTTGACCCACTCTTAAAACTATGTTCACGAGACCCTGGTTTGAAGACTCTTCTTAGTCAACTCGTACTTGGTCAGGACTGGGTCAAGTATACACCATGCGTAGACTCGGGGTGACTCGGACGAGTCTAGAGTTTCTGACACACGAAGCATAATTTAAAATTTTCATATTTTAAATAACCTAATTCTACGGATCCCCATCTAGATATTCTCAAGTTTCTACGAATAAAAAATATAAGAGCTGCGATTTACTTGTACATTACTACCATTCAAAACTACGTAGACTGTCGATGTTGTTTCTTCAATCGAGAAGGCTCTCTCCCAAATCTATCCCAAATGAGAGCCAACATAGCATTCCCTATAGCAATGCTGGGGCAGAGCACGAAAGCCGTCCAAAGGTAGACCCCGCACATAAGAACGTACGGATGTAAAGGAGGGACCTCAATTCTCTCTCCCTTCCCCCAAACGTTCAAGGCTCTTTTTACAATCCCTCATAAGATCTATTTATAAGGAATTAAGGTTGTAGGGAGAGGGTTGAGAGACACCAGTATGGTGCTCTATTACCATACAAACTTTGGCATGCCCTACTACATCTGAAGTCTGTGATCCTGCCTAACCATGTACCCAAAGTGAACAAATCACTCCACTTATCATGGCCATCCACCCTCGATCCAATTCCCATGCAAGTTTAGTGGAGCACAAGATCTCAACCGTTGGAATTACCATCAAGCGTAATTAAAACCTTTTGACGATTAAAATAAAAGATCAATGATTAAAAACATTTATCAAACCATTTAAGACCTTTTTGAGTTCCAGTACCAACCAAAATACTTGATGGACATCTCTTTTTTTTTAAATCACTTGATAGATGGTCCGATCTACCAAATCTCAGCCATAAGAATGTTACCAGTGGATCCCTTTTTGGATTATATGAACCTCAACCATATCTTAATGCATGAACCTAGCAACACCACATATGGGCCACTACAATTGACTCGTCCAAGCAGGCCAAAGCACATTACATCAAGACTAGAACTTCTCCTATGTCCTTAGGTCTAAGGATTAGTCAAAGCTAGTACATAGACAAGTTGATCACATCAGGGATGACGGGTCTCTCGACCCAGAGACTTTTAAGTGATCCTCCAATATAAGTATCCAACGTGTCTAATAACAAAATCTCATATCAATAAATACTAACACTCCTATATGGGGTAGGGCAGAGGGACCGACTCATCATCAAGCTTGATGGTAAAGACTCCCATCACGATTCGTCATCCGATCCTTCACGCAAGATGACCATATAAGAATAATCAAAGGTTCGTCCTTAAACCTACTGGGTGGCGATGGAATAATAGGACACTACGATCTATGGAACACAACTCTCCCTTGACCAATGGCCGTTTTTCCCAAACTCAAATTCCTAAGGACAATAGAGGAAACCCTCTCCTTATAACCCATGAATGTGTTTGATTAAGACACACCTGCATATTAGTTATGCCATTAATAACATGCCTACACAGGACCCATGGTCGTCATGATTTAAGGATAAGATCATGGCATTGGAGTTTCGGGTCACACAACACTAACATCTTTGAGTTGCATGAGAGTTAGGGCAACTCGGACGAGTCAATACCATGCAATTCGAAGGACCTCCCCATTTTTCACCTCCAAATCGAACATCTAGGTTACTGAATTCTCTAGAGATGATTTAGGAGCCTCCCACAAATGCATTAATTTAATAAAATAAGTTATTACAAAATATTATTTTGTTAAAAATTATATAACTATTCAGTATTTCAACAAAATGAATTGATATTTATTGCATTTCTAGGTCACATGTTAACTAGATTTTATCTTAAAATCAGTCCAAGTATCACTTTTTTATTTTTAAATTTTTTTCTGTTTTGTATGCATTTCCTTTTATTTGGAGAAAAAGGTTTGTCAAACACTTTTTTACTCAAGACCAAACTAGTTTGTCCGAGTCTCCGAGCCGTAAAACCATGCATGTAACAAAAGAATTATTGACTATATATAAAGATTATATCTTGTATTAAACCAAACTTTTCATTTGTTCTCCATTACTAAATTTAGAGTAAGGATATGAAACAGAGAAGCATACACAATATACCATATTGAGGAAACATACAATGCTAAACGAACTTTTGTTCCGCCCAACAAACTGCAAAAAGGAGCCCACCTTCTGGTTATCCAAGTTGTCTGTGTTGTGGGTAGAGCTAGGCACAGGACGACTTGACTCGTCCGACTCGTTCAAACCTGACTCAACCCGAACCGAATGGGTGAGTCAGTCCGAACCGAGTAGGCTTCGCCC
This sequence comes from Magnolia kwangsiensis, assembly GCA_037074715.1. NCBI lineage: Eukaryota > Viridiplantae > Streptophyta > Magnoliopsida > Magnoliales > Magnoliaceae > Magnolia > Magnolia kwangsiensis. The sequence continues at coordinate 88,982,129 of CM073586.1, forward strand.
AATCCGAACTCAAACCGAGTCGAATTCAAGTTACCCAGTAACTCGATCGGGTCAGACTCAACTTGATCCGAAACCCAACTTGACTCGGGGGTGTGTGTGTGTGTGTAATAAAAAAATTTTTAAAAAATAATAATAATAATTTCTAACATCTCTAACCTTACCCACTATACCCGATTCCAAACTCTCTCCCTCCCTCATCCTCCTCCTCTTCCAAGCCCGCAGCCACCCACCACCGCCACCACCCTCCTCCTCCTCTCTCTCTCTCCTCTCAACTTCCTCCCTTCCTCATCTCTCGATCCGACTCGGTGCCAACTCGACTCGACTCAGTACTTCTACCCGGGTGGGACTCGGTCCGAATCAGTCCAAGCCAAACCAAACTCAAATCGGGTTAGCAATGCTAGACTCAGTACCGAGTTGGATAGAGTTCGAGTCAAGCCTATTTCAAATCCGGATCGAGTCAGATCAGCCCTAACTCAATCCGACTCGACTCGATGCCCAACTCTAGTTGTGGGCCCCATGGCAAATGTAGGAACACCCAAAATTTCCCCAATCAGATTATCATAACCATCTAATCCCCACTAACTTTAAACTGTCCAGTCCCATCAAATGTGAACAGTTGTTTTTAACTGTCCATTTTCATTGGATGGATAGGATCATCTAATTATTAGGAGAGCTATTAGAGCACGATCCGTATTATGACATCAGTCACTGGATCAAAGGCTTGGGTTACCAAAAGATGGGTCCTAGTTGCACCATTGTTGGGTCAAACAAAAGAACACCGTTCTCTAAGTCTTGAATACCTCAAAAGCTCTACTACCATGTGGTTATGTAGTTGGTATGAGAAGAGGGAATAGCATAGACAACAGGTGAGACTAAGAAGGAAATAAAAACAAGTGCCTTACAAAAGTAAGGTGTAGTCTAGCTTGAATAGAAGCATTACAACAAAAATCATACTAACCAACAAAATAGAGGTGATGAACATACCCTTCTTTCCCAGTAAGGATGGAAGCACACAAAATCATAAACCGGAGTGATTGTCGACACCAAGACAACATTAACTCCCATGAAAACCAAGAGTGCAGTCATAGGCCTTGTTCGGTGAGGCATTTTGTTCTTAATCCACCAACAAGATCATGAAATCAAGGATGCAAAGCTGGTCCCTGTTGAAAGATACATAGAATAAGACAGTAGATGAAAGGCATGGAAAGGTCAGAAATTATATTTGCACTCTGCATGAAAAATGTGACTTGCCTCTTTATGGCTGTAATTAGCTTTGATTCTTAGATTTGTAAACCAATGGATAGCATGCTAAAATAGCTAGATATGGCAATGATATCACTTGGATAGTGCATGGATTTTCAGTTGAAATCGAAGTATCAAACAGGATACAGTATGCAATATTCTTTTGAATTAAATGGTGAATTTGATAAAGAGGAATGATGCTATCACATGCAGGCATCGTTTACTTCCATGAAGTCGTGCCAAAACATCTCTATTGTATGAGTGGCACTCGTTTCTAGAGATTACATTGATTGGGCAGGGCACCACATGAATGGGCCATAGCCCATCCACCAGGGCAATGGGACTGTGGCAGCCATCTGATTAATGACCTGAAAAGGTAACAATTAACTTCATCATCTAAGCTTTATCCTAACTGATTGGAATAAACTAAATGAATCACGTTCCACCATTCCACTCTATCAAGGGATAAACCTTCAGTTACACCATAGGTCATCAAATCTTTTTCTTACAACCTACATCCACATCGGCCTTCCCCTAGCTCTTTAGAGTTTAGACCCTTCAACTTGTAACAACTCACTCCTAGCCGATGCAAGTGTTGGTCTCCGTTGCACATGACCAAACCATCTAAGTCTACTTTCCTTCATCTTATTACCTATTGGTACTACTCCCAAGTTATATGCATTCATTTCTAATTATATCCTTCCTCGTCTTGCCACTCATCCACCTCGACATCCTCATTTCAGCTACGCTCCCCCTATGAGAACATGTTGTTCTTTAACCACCAACATTGTATCCCATTAAAAAAAAAAGGTAACAGTAAAAGAAAGAAAGAAGTGCATTGGTCCAAATGCAACCTAAAAACCCCACAACAAGGAAATGGTCAGAGTTGTCCAATAAAGGGTGTGTTTGGATGCACTTCTCGAAAGGGGGTTTCATGCCTACTTCTTCGATCGACTCGGACAAATCCTGAGTTAACATATTAGCACCTATTTTGTCAAGCGGGAGATGACATGGGGGTTTGCAAAGTGCTTACAAATGCACAACATCAATTGCCTTTTGGATCAAAACAGCATTTAACCTCAAACACCCCTTCAGAGGGTGCATCCAAACAGCCTTGTATGGGATTATCATGCCTATGGCCCTGCACAGAGGGCGCATACCCATCCACAAGGCAGCCCACCAGGTTAATGGTCCTGATCGCCATACAGTTCACCACATATATAGTTGACATAACACTTAAAACTATGCAGAACAAACAGAATGACAATTCTAAGCATCTGGGTATCATAGGAAACAAAATTTCAGCTACACCAGCAAAACTTTGAATCATGTTGTCTAAACATCCCGTCTAAATATATCCGACTTCACCACAAGGACTGATCACCTGTGGGCAATAGCATCACAACAGTGGTAGTGACCATCTTTCTCACTAGCATGCCACTTGTTTATGAAATCAGTACCATTGAAACAATGGCCCCAACCATGAAGATCAGTCAAAAATCAAGCTGATTTTCTCACTAGATGGGCCACATTTGTACATTGGATTAGACCATCAGTTGTCCACTAATTCCAACAGTTTGCCCACCTGTGCCAGGTGATCTTCATGGTGGGGCCTGCTGTTTTCATGGCTCTAGTGTCCTACAAACGCAGGATGTTGGGAGGAAAGATTGTAAGGTACCACAAGTCACAGTACCTTGCCTGTAGGTGTTCAGTTCTCTTTCACCAAATCGCAATGCCTCGTCCATAATACACTTGGCATCCATAGACACCAATCTAGATCATCCAAATTGTGGGACCCATTGCACATATTACAACATGGCCTATGGTTTAATTCGTATGTACTCTGCTAATAAGAATTTGAGAACAATATCAAGACCATATTGTGCCAAGATCCCTCTGGACATCTGACTCAGTTCTGATGTGGAAGAAGTGCAGAATCCTCAAGACGAGTCTTTGCTCAGTATAATTGGGTTTCATTTCTAGAAAGTAGGGACCAGGGACAATTGGTCCGTTGTGTCACACTGCAGATAGGCCATGCCCCAAAAATCTCCTCAGTGGGATAATCCTAACCTTTTGATTTGTGGCCTGAAAATTGATGGTTTAGAATATAAATACAGCATAAACTCCACATTCAACTGAAAAAAAAAAAGGTCCCAATATTAGTGGCAAGGATATTCCAACTAAAGAGATCTTTGGCAATGGCCAATCCACAGTATGAGCCCAACAGACCAACGGTCAGGATTAACTAACCCTGGGCCCATTTGTCAAAACTGGAAAAATAAAAATTAAAAAATTAAAAAAAAAAAAAAAAAAACCAAGTACGCTGTTGAAAGCCTCAGCTCACGGATCCTGTAAGTCCTATTGAGCAATGCTGTGATGATTTGTTTGAGGTGGGATTGAAGGGGTGAATCGAGACTGTGAACAACCACTACAGGTGGATAAAGATAATGGACAGTTAGAAATAAAATCACCAACCGCCTATAATCAATGTAAAACTGTGGCCAACCGGGTGATTGAACCATCTTGGTTTTTAGTAAAGAGCACGCTCATGTTGAGCCCCACCTGATGCATGGCCCAGATCACACAAGTGTGGGACGAGTTTGCGCGTTTTGAAGCTCACCTCTTCAACATCTCTGCGTATATCCCTCCTCTTTGAAGCTTGATGTGAAGATCTACTCATGAGCATTCCATCGAACAGGTTGTGTGCAGGACACGGATCGTTATTCTTTTTTCCCACAAATAGAAATCCGTTTCGGGATTCCAATAAAATCAAAATCGGATCCAATCAAACGGTATGCAAATATATAAAAACAAAATCAATCAAACGGTATGCATACAACAGCAAACTTATAAAATTCTGTAAAAACAGAGCTTACCCAATTAAAGAAATGAGAGTGAGAGAGAGCAGTGAAAGGAGTTATTTGATGCTCTGGCTACATATGATGCCTAATACACAGTCAGTGAGCCACCATCCAAAAAAAAAAAACAAGATTGGTTGAATAATCCTAACCTTTGATCCATTGAAACTCGTCTTCTGACTGGGATTTTTCTATATATGGCCGCGTAGACCAAAAACACGGCCAAAAACCCCTGTTTTAATCCATTCTCGTAGAATCGCCTCTTCTTTCACCATAAGCACCTTATTAACGTATGGCTATGACCCCATGATGTAGGTGAGGGCCGCCGTTATGTTGTGATGTACTTAAGCTTTTTATATACTTTAATTTTATATTCAACCCCTAAAATGAGCTGGAAAGATGGATGGACGGCGTGGATAAACGAACGTACATTCAATGGTGATCATTGAATGTTTTGGATTTGACTCTTTTTTTACCTATGGGACCCTCCGAAATGAAACCAATGGATGGGAAGGATTTGTCACAAACATTAGGATGGCCCCACGTTTTTTTACCACGGTTCCTGAAATGTTTGAAACAGAAATCAGACAAAGTCAATGGTGAGCATTCAATACCATCTGTTTTCTTCACCGTGGCTGAGTGGAGTTCTGGATCTGGTGAAACCAGTGAATGGGAAGGATTTTTCGGGAGGCTTCAGCAGGAAGTTCCTGTCCAAAGGATTTTAGAGTAATGGCCGTGATTAATATATAATTATACAATAACACAAAATATACATGATTCATTACGTGGGATATATCTACTGTTAATCGGATAAAAAATCGTTATATTCATGAGAGACAAAAAGGAATATTTAATTTTTTTAAATAATAATAATAATAATACCCAAAAATTAATAATAATAATATTAAACCAAAAAAAAAAAAAAACCTTTATTATTGTAATACTAGCAATAGATTTTCTTACATTGGACATTCTAAGAAAAAAAAATCTTAAAGCCTTGAATCTAGCTTCTAGGAAGAAAACCTTCCTCTTGAAATACTTATGTGCAAAAAGAAAATTCTCTTCTCCAAAATCATTAACTTACCCTTAATCCCATATAACCTGTCGTAAAAACAATCCTTACATGAGGAAAATATCAAAAATACCACTTCAAGGGTCAAGTAATAATTGGGCCTCCTTTGCTTACTTGAAACATGGATTATATGGGCTTAAAAGAGGGAATAAACCCATGGACCCCATGTGGCACCTTGGATTTGGTGGTAAATGAGTGTATTTCAAATCCAAATAACTTCCTTTTAAAGTTCAGTGGCCCTGAGTTTGGAGTTTAATGGAATTGGAGGTATTCCAAATCTATCAATTTAGTGTGTTCTAAAATATAAGCAAAATGCTAAGATTCCTTTGTCTAAAGGAAATGCATTTGTTGACTTCTTCTTAAGGGATGAGAGTTTCACACGTCAGGAAAATATCTCTAGGCTACTAGTTTATTGGACATATGGTAAGACGGTGATATCCAAAATAATTCAATTATCAGCTACACCACTAAATTTACATCAATAGATTGATTGAAACCATCCAAATGTTGAACATCTAAATGAATGGTTAAAAAATATTGTTAAGTCGTTTATTCATAACCCTTGCATTTGTAGCCTACCTAAAACTTGGAATTTTTATCTTTTTTTGCCAAAGTATATATTTTAATTAGCTTATTATAATCATTATATTAAATATTTTGTGCGCACACACACACATATATATACTAATTTGGCATACGAAAGCTAATTAATTTAACTACCATGGATATTCACCATGGAATTCCAAGTCCCTCTAATCCAAGCTCTTAAACAAGCCTATAGTGATTTTAGTGTCACAATTTTAACATGTTAACCTAGGATTGAGGCTCAAGGTAGATTAGGGCAAAGTCAAGGTTGGCATTGTCACCGTAGTTGGGGCCATCTAGGTTTAGATTCCCTTACTTTTAGGCCGGTCTGATTGTTGAACCTGAGCTTGAAAGCCTAACCTATTTTAGGGTTCAATCGAGCTTGGACTTAGGACTAGGGAATGAGTTGATCTTGTATCTGGCCCAACTATACCTTGAGGGACATCATTGGAATAGGTGGTGGATGGTCTGGATCTTGCACATTTAGCCTTTGAGAAGTCCATGTCGAACATCCTCTTTCCAACACTTGAAGTGAGCCATGAATAATACTGTTGCCCAGTCAATGTAAGTGAGCCACATAGTTTGATGGTCCTTGTTATGGTATAAATGCTTTCATGCTACCACTACCCACTTATTAAAAGTGAGCCAGGCTTAAGCCCAACATGCTAGCTTGTCCCATTGATAGCCCTGTATTTAGCCATGTTCTAACTGGTCTGGTTTATTAGTGGGGGCATGTTTACCGTCTGCCTCACCTTATGAATTGTGCACATCACACTCTTGCGTGATATGTGCATTTACAATAGGGTTGTTAACAGGCCGGACCTACAGTAGGTATCGGCCAAAATTTGAATGATTTCGAGCTAAGCCTATTCAATGTATAATTCGAACTATTTCTAAACAACAAGCACAAGTAATTATTATACTCTTATTGTCATTGATTTATTAATATTTACACAAAACTAAACGAGTCAACACATCATTTTCTTTACTTTCCAAACAATACAAACCATTGAATTACAGGTATGTTTAGATTACTAGAAACTGCAATAATGTGTAGTAAAACTCATATCATTACTTTTTTATCTTCTACTAGATATTGCCAACTTGTTAAATCATTAGAATCCTTTGGAATCACCTCATGACGTGAATAAGCGAAGGTAGATTAATGTGACTCAGTGTAACACCTTGAAAATTTGCACCCGAGTACATAGTCTCTGGTTCCGAATTCACTGGTGTTAACTTAATAAAATACACATGTATCATCATTTTAATTCACATTCATTCCACACACAGATAATCAAAATAAAAATTCACTTAGCGGATCCAAAAGCGAGATAGAGATAATAAAAAATTTAAAAATATAGGACTAACAGTCAAAAATATAATTTCAAAAGTGGTGATCGCCCAAAATAGGGATTATACAAGACACAATATACATACTCAATATAGTTAAAGTGTAAAGCTTTCAGTTTACGCCCAATTCTCTAAAACATAATGTGGTGACACGAGCCGATCTAAACTTACCCATCCAAGGCATCACTAGTACCTGCATTAATTATATGTCTGGTTAGTGTTTTAAAACACTATCCTAAGTAGGAGTAAGTAGCTAACTCAATAGTTCTATTAATTTTAAGTTACGCATGTTATCAACTCAATTAGTGCAGGTAATGATAAAACAAAAGATCAAATAATTCTTAGTACTCTTGCTAAATACACGAATGAAATTATGAAATGATGCATGTGTCTTACAACCCAACACTCCCTCACAAGCGATTTTAACTCCTATTTCGCAAATGTCAATACTCCTTCACAAACGACTCCAACACCAAATCACAAAATCTTATCCAATGTAATGCAGTGAATGCGTATGTTAGCCGAGTAATTATTAAGTTTCATTCATCCAGTATATTGGCGAAGCTAGGAAACCAACGTTATATCCCAAGTCTTTATCCTAATCACATGGCTCGTTGCGGCTCCTCACTGGTGTCACTTGATCCAAAATTAGGTATCACCCGTTCATATCACAAATCAATGATTCTAAAGGCATAGCATGATACCCAAATGTATGAAAATCACTCGGTATGAGTTGTCACCTAAGCATCGAGTATGATCACTCAATTTTAAGGTGTAGGTTGTCACATGAAACCAAATCACTGCAACGAAAAGGTTCATTACTCAATTCTATTCATGGTCGGGTCGTTCGAACAGTACTCTGGCACAGAACTGTTGGCCAGGTAATTTGACAGGGACCGTTCAAACAATAATCTCTTACCTTCATCAGTGTTCATTGGTCACTACGGGGAGGCTCGTCACCCCAGTATAAGTCGACAGCTCGAACACAATATCTCATACCACCATGCCCTACTCATGAGTCTTAGTGGGATCGTATTGCACTAATAGAAATGAATTGATTTATCCACTGGGAACGGGGTATCTTATATTCAATTTAATCATGTCAGATATTGTGAGCATACATGATCAGTCGGCTAGTGGACTAATTTGATTGACCTTAGAGAACCCCAACATTGGGTACAAGTATCCCGTATAGTCCAACTCCTGTTGGTCGTCCATGTTCGACTTAGGTCGATCGAACAAGTATAGGGTGGCCGACCTAACTTGGGCCAACCCTTGATTTGGGTGATTTATCAACTGACTCAACATTTTAGTAATCCTAAGTATTTCTATGGACTAAACTTTACATCACATAATTGTAACATAAGTTTCACTACACAACCATTTAGGCATTTTATCGGATACCTCAACATTCATAGGGTATTACGTCTACTAAAGCATTAAATCAAACAAGTGGGAATACATAAAGTAATACAATTACTTAGGCAACTAATCAAGCATATGGGAATCGACAAAGCCACACATTCTACCACTTAAACATCTCATCGAACATGTGAACATGCATATCCAACCAATAGCATATATTATAGTGAAATTAAAATATTAGTATATTAGCATGCACAAATTTATTTGCAAGCAATAATCATTGACTGAGACTCTCAAGAGTCGATAAAAGATAACATAGAAATAATGGTTCACACCTTTATAAATAAATTTTTGATTTTGAGCTCATAAGGTAGGGATTTGAAAAAATTCAAATTCCTATACAAACACCAAGAATTATATGAAATTCATACAATTCATCATATAAAAATATATATGTTGGGAAGCAGGTTTGTTTCTTACCTCTAAATAGCAAATGGGGTGGATTCGGCGAAAGAAAACGATCAAGGCTAGGGCTTTAATTGGAGGAAACCGATGAAGGGAAGCACCAAAGCCTCTCCACTCCTACTCTTACTATTATTCTCTTATTCTTTCTCTCATTTGGCTAAGGAAAATTTGTATGGGGAGAGGGGGTGTGAAATAGAATGGGTTTTATTGTGCCAAAAGGTGCACAAATGGCCATAATGGCCTTTTATTTATTTTATTAACCCTATGAGAGGTTGTTTCCCATTAATGGGACCCAGTGGAAGGCATATGGGTCAATCTAAGTCATAGAATAGGTGCCTCATAAGGCGATATATGTTTGGACACAAACATACGATGATCGGGCATGTCGATTAACCAAGAAGGTCCTAACTTAGATCGACGATCACCGATGATCAATCAATGCCATGGTTATACAGATATGTGTGGGGAAATGTCTTTACTCAGTACCCTGACTTTGGGCATAAATCAACGGTCTGAAAGTTATAACTTCGCAAAAGAGTAATAGGCTAGTTACACTTAAATTGTAAGTTTTCACTTAAGGCATTCGCACATCCCATACACTTGGCTTATGGGTCTAAGTTGAGTGATTCGAGACGTGACCTTATCTCAATGTCTCACGATAAACGTCAAGCCCACTAAGAAGAATGTCTTTATATATTTTCAAGTTTAGTGGGCCATTAACGAGCAGTGTAAAGCTTGTTCAGATAATCAGGGCATTTATGGAATGAATTGGGTAGCGAGATTTCTTGTGCGCAATGATTAGGGTGTGAATTAGCCAAGTTCATAGTGTAGCCTATTCGCAATCAATGGAAAAAGCGATTCGGTCTTAATCACTCTAAATTGTGAGTTCTTAGGCTAGAGGAGTAGCTGTGTTAATTTGGTTTATTAATTAAGATCCAACCCTTAGTTTTCTTCACTTTAGGTAAGTCTTTATTAGTCAGTAATAAGTCGGCTAGATTTGGGCCTTGAACAAATAAATCATGAGGGTAGATTTAAGGTTTACTTGATCAGACGAATTTACCGCCTTCCTACGACTGATTAATTGGGTTTATCTGGTTCTTTAGTGGTACCACTCGCGTATATACTAACATCTAGTTTTAATGGTCAGTAAATGATAACACAAATTAATTATATTAAAAAAATTCAATTTTTTTAAGAAAATCCAAAACAATGAAAATTCAGGATGTTATACTTAGTTTCATGGCCCCCACCATAATATATGTGGGGCCCATTGTGATGTATATGACTTATTCACACCACTCATTTGTTATGCCAGTTGAATTTAACGCATGAACAAAAAAATGAGGCAAATCCAAAGCTCAAGTAGACCATACCATAGGAAACAACGAAAATTGAACGCTTACCATTAAAAACTTATTGGGGCCTTAGACATTTAGAATCAAGGTGATATTTGTGTTTTCTCCTTATCCATGTTTGTGTGATCCTATGAACGCATTAGATGATGAAAAATCTCAACGTGGGCCCAGCGAAGGAAACAACTTTCAATGGTAGACGAATTAAGGTCACTGTTTCCTTTCGTGTAGGCCATTTGAGTATTGGATTTGCCTCATTTTTCGGCTCATGCCCAAAATGTTCTAATAAAATAGATGGGTAGTGCAGATATATCTCATACATTACAGTGGGGTCTATACATTTAAGTCAACACTTTTGTATCAATTTTTAAGGTGAAATTACTCTCACATTTTCAAATAAGGTGAAAAAGTAATAATTACTTATTTAGATTTACTAGTATCATGGAAAATAAAAACTATTATTACTTTTTATTACACATTACACTACATTAATGTAATTTGATATGATCCAAAGAGGCTCGAGAGGAATTCTTTTCCCTCCTACATTTCACAACACAAAATATGACCTAAGAAAAAAGTTCTACCAAACCTAACCCATCTTCTCACTAATGTATCCACATGTAGGATATTTAACATGTGCCAGATGGAGCACATAAAAGTTATGTTTTCCAAAAATCAAGCCGGTCCCCTCATTATGTTAGCCACAGCTTATATGCCAAGTCAAATAATCAATCGTCCATTGATTTGGTTGTGTAACCTTTTACATTAGTGGAACGGCCTGTTTTTTCACGTCAGCTGATCGCTGCTGGTATTGCTGACCTTTTGCACGGCTTGGATATTCCCACAGCTGACATGTCGGATGGGAAAGATGAAAGCGGATTCTGTGAAGCAGGCCAAACATCCACTTCGGCTAGGCCACGATTGTGGGGCCCACCTAGATGTATGTGTTGTATATCCACGTAGTCAATACGTTTTGTCAACTCATTTTATAGCATGGGCTCAAACATAAGGCAGATTCAAATCTCAGGTGGACCACGCCATAAGAAACAGTGGTGATTGAAAGCATGCGGTTAAAAACTTACCAGGCCCGCCATGATGTTTATTTCCATCCAATCTGTTGTTAAAGTCACACAAACCTGAATGAAGGGAAAATACAAAAGGTAGCTTGATCCAAAACTTTTATGGCCCACGAGAAGTTTTTAATGGTGGGTAGAGGTGTGCATGAACCGGGCTAGCTCTGTTAGTTGGCATGACCCAAAAAAAGGCCAATTCAACTTGGTTTGAAGAGGAGTTCGAGCCGAGTCAAGTTGATTTTTTGAGTTTTAGGTGGCCCCAACTCAACTCGACTCAGATCAAACTCAGCTTAAATTGGGCTCAGATGGAACTAGTTTGGTGAACCAGTTACTTTGATATTGATGTTGCTCACCAAGTATTGGATGAAATGACTCAAAAAAAAGTGAGGTTGGTGGTAAGGAAGGTACGCATATGAAATCAAAATTTTTTTTCTTAAATCATTGGTGTTTAATAAAATACCTATATAACTATTGTGTTGTCTCAAATACAGTGAAATTTTGAAGGTGCACTTTAGGTGTTTGTGAAAATGCTGCAACGGCGAATTCGGCTCCATCTTGACTCGAATTTGGCTTAAATTGGCCCGAGCTTCTGACTGAATCGAGCTGATCTGGTCAGTCAGGCTCGAGGACCTAGCCGAACCGAGTTCAATCTAAGGACAGCTCGACTCGATGTACACCCATAATGGTGGGCATTTAATCACCACCGTTTGATGCAGTCTAGTCCACTTAAGATTTGGATTGGCTTCATTTTTTGGTTCATGCCTTAAAATGATTTATCAAAATGGATGGACGGTGTAGATATACAACACATACATTGAGCGGGCCCCACAATAACAGTCTCATCGAATCCGCGATCAGAAAGATGGGCTGGATGTGAAAGTTCAGTGGGACCAGGCAACCAACCTGCTGACGATCTAGACGCTTGGGAGAGAGAGTAGAAGTTCCACTGGGCCTAAAATGTCCGAGTGGACCCCACTTAGGCGAGTCACAACTGAATTCAGAACCAAGTGAGTCAACCCGAGTCTTTGAGTCAAAAAACCATGGGCAGTACCCCAATGTGGGTAAGACCCTGACAATAGGGCCCACCTAGATGTATAAATTTCATTTCCAAGCCGTCCATCTCTTTTTCTATATAATTTTAGAATAACGCCCAAAAAATGAAGCAGATACAAATTTCAACTGAACCACACTACAGGAAACAGGTCATCAAAACGCCTACCATTAAAAATTTCCTACCGTCCACCACAATGTTTATGACCATCCAACCTTTTTATAAGATTAAAAAACGTGGATGAAAGAAAAAAAAATACAAATATCAGCTTGATTCCAAACTTTTGTGGCCCACAAAAGGTTTTTAATATTTATTAATAACCACTATTTCCTATAGTGTGGTCCACCTAAAGATATGCCTCAGTTTTGAGACTATGGTAAAAAATAATATGAAAAAACAGATGAACGGCATGGATATAAATGTATACATCGACGTGGGTCGCACATCGCTTGTTTCCAGTCGCACTGGATTTGGATATGTGAAATTAATTAACTCATGAGTTTGATATTTTATTAATTGGTGTGTTTATAAATTGGAAAGTGATTGTTTAGCACATTAGAATAAAAGAGGGAGAATTCACTCATTAGGGGTCACACGTGTGGTCAAGTTGGACCATTCAATGATCTAGCCGCTCAATGGATGGACCATTATCGTTTTCTATGAGAGTGATCTTTTCAATAATGCCCACCATGTGGACGGCTCAGATGTCATAAGCAATGGAAGAGTTGGTGGCTGGGAAAAGAAGTGCTGCATACGTGAATGAGGATTTCATGGAAACATGGTTCGATGATCCGGACGGTTGATCTGATGGGCCCCAGAAACGGATAGACATGTCCAGGTTGGAAGATCCCAACCCTTTAATATGGTGTGGAAAAGGCTACAATTAAAGAGTTAGGATCTTACAGGATTTCAGAGGGATCTCCTGTCCGCGCCTGGGCCCGTAAAATCAACGGTTTCGATCACTCAATAACGGTTCCACATCTTCTTATGTGTTTCCGAACAGGTGGACAGTGAAATTCCTCGTCACATGTGCGCATAATGGTGGGTCCCATGCCCATCGCCTATTCAAATTGGTTATCAAGCACCGTCCACGTGACACGATTCGGAGATTCGTATGACGCATTTCTAAAATTGGCAATAGTCCGATGATCAGAGCCGTTGATTAATGGACTCTCGATTATTGCGGAAAGTGGTACGAAAAGGCATTGGTCAATTTCCAACCAGCGAAAGTGCCTTGGTGGGGTACGACGGTTCAAGGTGGGCCCCAGATAATGAACTGTCAGATCCTTAAAAACGTGTGCCACGTGTTCGATAATAACTGAAATGGATGGATGTGAATGTTTCACATTGGATGCTTTCTATGCTTGTGCTAACTGGGGAATGATGATGCATTCGAGCTGCGTGGGTCCCACAGTAATGTATGGATGCCATCCAACCCGTCCATTAGATGAGCCCCCGGATACTTGGTCTAGATCCCAAAATCTACCCTGATCTATAACTCGAATGGGCCACACCAAAGGAAGCAACGCGGACTTAAGGAGGGGATGACTATCGCAGAAACATATGGATTGAACGTCAGATCCACCAGGTTGTGCATAAGCCATCCAACAGTCATCAGGACACGGATTTCGTGGGAAAGGCTTTCCCAGGAAGTTCCCTGCGCTGGGACGCTAGGTGGGACCCACCATGATGTTTCGGAAAAATCCACCCGTCCATCCGTTTTTTCAGATCATTTTAGAACATAGAATTAAAAATCAAGTGGATCCAAAACTCAAGTAGGCCTCATGAGAGGAAAGAGTGGAGATTCAGTAACCACCGTGTAAACAATTGTATGGCCACAAAAGTTTCTTATCAGGCTCAGTTTTTGTATTTTAACTTCATCCCAGAAGGAATGAATTTATATATGGTTTGGATGACATCTTTCTCCTGTTTCACTTTTGGGACGGCGGCTTGAATTTTGGATCCACCTATTTTTAATCTCAACCTCTAAAATGATAGGAAAAACATATTACTGAAACATTTAGGGCCACAAGTTTTGAACGAGGTAAATATTATTTTTATTTTTGATTTTTAGTCCATCTCAACTAGAATTATCTTACGAATTATTTAGATGGCATATAAACATCACACAGGATTTCACATAAGGTTTCAAAGGTATGCATTTCATGCCCCACCCTTTCTTGTCATGTGCCCACCTAAGTTTTGGATACACCTCGTGTTTTAACTTATCACCCAGAACGAGCTGAAAAAAATAAATGGATTGGATGGATTTCTTACTAACATCAGAGAAGGCCCCTCCTAGCTTCCAATCGCAGGAGTCGGGATCACTGGCCATCCCTTTGGATTGACTCAATTTCGGTGGTGACACTCAAGTACCGACTTTGTAAGAGCTCCTTGGGTCCACTATGATCTATATGCTTTGCTAATGCTGTCCATCCATTTTGCTGGCTCATTTTAACCCATCATCCCATAAATGAGTTAGCTCTAAATCTCATATATATGGGCCATGCCCTCATCTCAATCCAAAACTTTAACGTCCTAAGAAGGATTTAATGGCCGACATTCAATATCTATTATTTTGTATGTCGTGGTTCACTTGAGATTTGGATCTACTTCTATTTTAGGCTAATGGCCTAAGATAAATTGAAAAAGGAAGAAAAAAAAAACATAATAAAACACATACATCATATGGAGCTTACAAAAGTTTTCTAGTGTACTTGTTACAAAAATGATATTATTAAATTACGGGTTTATGAATTTTATAAAATAATAAAAGAAACTAATTGTAAAGATACACTAAAGACGCACGTGTGATTATGATGTTCTTAAAGCGTTATTCGCTCATTATCAGAGTAATTGAGATTGCCGATAAATTGTAGGCAAATAACTTATAAGATATGTTGAGCCTATATGTGATTTCACATCTAGTAAGCACAAAAAATCATTAATGGAACTTTGTGTATACAATTTTCTGACAGATAAAATGAAAAAAAAAAACCCCAAATTAAAAAGAATATTAAAAGGGATGTAGTTGGTTTAGGCTACTGCTTAAGTTTATTGCTCGAGGACTTGTTGGCTATGGTTTGTATTGACCCTTATTGGCCTGATCAGAAATCACTTAAGTTTTTCTCGTTAGGTCTTTTGTGAGAGTAATTCGAATGATTGGTAATGGTCCAATGAATCACTCAAGCACTGTTTAAATAGGTCAGGATTTTTTGATATTTTGGTCTAGGGTCATAACTCCATGTGATCGGCTATTTCTAACCATCAAGCTAGTCACGTGCAGCAATTTTTACATGTTCATTTTAATACTATATGAGTAGTTACACCACTGTGGTCCATTTTAATAGTACATGAGTAGTTGCGCTACTATTAAACGGATAGTTCCAACCTCTACCCTTGCTCCGAGATTGAGATAATGCGCGATGTATCCCATGGATCCACCATCCTATATATTAATATTAGATTTTATTATCTCCTTTTCAACATGAGAGTATTCCCAGCACACCAAAAAACTAAATTTTAACATACCCACACATATATATTAATAAAATATTTTCATAATAGGATTATTATAATTACTGTGTGTTGCACAACTGGCTAAGCCTAAGGTAGGTCTCAGCCTAAATTTTGAACTGTTTCAAGCTGGGCCATTGGGCTAGCCCTATTCAAAATTCTGAATTTTTAGGTCGCGCCTGCACATTGACACCCCTATACACCACACAATCAACTATGTGTATCCACTAAGTCCAGTTAGGATGGTAGATGATGGAAGCAATATGTGTACATAATAAACTCTGTAGGGCTGATGGAGATATACAACGCATACATCAAGGTAAGCCCCACGGTAAGGGAAACACCACTAACTTGGTAACCGAGTAGCACCTAATCTGCTCACCCAGCAAACGCCCATGGTAAGCCTTCACGCGTTGCGTGTATCACACGCTCGTCCCCGCTGAGCCCACTTGCGCGTGCACTTTCCACGCTGCTGTTCCTCTCACTTGTGACGCGTGTGACAGATCCAAGCCGTCCATTATCCGAAACCTCAACAGCACAATGCATCCAACCAGTGCCCAACAACCACCCTTAAGCAGGACGTGGATTTTCTGCGAAAGGCTTTGCAGTAAGTTCCTGGAAATGGATTGGCTACTCCCGCTTGCTACCAGCCAATGGCTGGTGGTTGGTGCTCCGCGGGCCCGACCATGATGTATGTGTTTTATCCATGTTGTCCATATATTTTTTTAGATTATTTTATGGTACGAGACAAAAATCAATGTATATCTCAATCTCAATTGGACCATCAATTGGACCACATTAAAAGAAACAGTTTTGAATGAACTTGAACTATTAAAAACTTTTTGAACCATCAAAGTTCTGCATCAAGCTGATCTTTATTTTTTTCCATTCAACTGGGTCTGTACGACGTAATCAACAGATTGAATGTCAAATAAGCAACAGTGGGCCTTAAGAGGATTTTAATGGTGGATATCCAATCACTATTGTTTTCCTATGGTGTGGTCCACTTGAGATTTATATCCCATTCATCTTTGGGATGCAGTCTTAAAATGATCTGTAAAAATGTATAAACGTAATGGATGAAACACATACATCATGGTGGGGCCCACAGAGCACCGACCATCGGCCACGGGGGCTGATGACAGGGGGAGTAGCCAATCCGTTTCCGAAGGTCCTGCGCTGGAATGCCAGGTGGGGGCCACATTGATGTTGGTTAGAAATCCACCCCACCCCGTGGGATGCCAAGTGGGGCCCACAGTGATGTTTGTTAGAAATCCACCCTGTACATCCGCCTTGAGAGGTCATTTTAGCTTATGCGACCTGATATGAGCCAAGTGGGCCATACGAGAGTGAAATGTGAGAAAAGAGTTTTCTACCGTTGAAACCTTTTTGGATGTTTATATGCCATCCAAACCGTTTATGAGGTCACTCCCACTGGGATGAACTGAAAACACAAAAAATTTACCCGGACACATAACTTTTGTGGCTATAAAAGTATTTCAGTGGTGGTCATTGAATCCTCACATTTTCTTCTCGTGCAGCCCACTTTAGTTTTGAATCTACCTAAGTTTTGGTTGAATGTCCTCAAATAATCTTGCAAAACAAATAAACGGAGTGGGTTTACCAAAAACATCACGGTGAGCCCACCTAGCATCGTTGCGCAGGAACCGAAGGCTTTAGCAGGAAATCCGCGTCGCACTACAAAATAACGTCAAAAGAGCACCAACGGTCCAAATTCATCAAACACGCCCAACTTTCAGTCCACGGTATTGAAATCTAAAAAGAGCAAGCCCCACAAAGCGAACCGCTTGGATTCCTAACACGAGTGGGAAGTCCGGCACGTGCGAGAATCAAGTAGACTCGTGTGCGAGTGGTCTAGTGTAGATATCTCTATAAAATAAAAGCCTTGGGCCCCACAAACCGAAGCTGGACCTGAGAAATTTTTTTAAGAATACATGAGAAAACATAACGAAATGGTATTTTTATGATTGATGGCTAAAAAAGAGAAGGGAGGACCAGATTCCTCTACAATATCTGTTTCATCACCGCCGTTAAAATACATAAGTTCAGTGGGAACCAACATTTTGGATATATGTAAAATCCACTCCATCCATCAGCTTATATCCTTGATTCTAGGCCATGATATCAAATATCAGAAAGTTCCACAAATCAGGTGTGCCACACTACAAAAAAAGAATGGCTATGGGATGTCAACCATAGGTTTGTGTGAGGCAACCATAATATGTGGCTTTCATCAGGGGTTCCTACTGTACATAACTTTCATCAAACCTGTAAATCAGTTGCAAATTATGAGGATGAAATGAAGATGCAAAAAATCACCGTTATTCAGCAATCAAGTGAGCCACACTGCATGAACTTAGTGGTATTGAGATTAATTTTACATTATTTCCATTCGTGTGGCTCATGTAAATTTTTAATCAAGAAGTATGAACGGTCCAAATAATACTTCTCACCTGATGGACGGATTAGATTTTGCATATACAATACATTTGGACGCAGAGAGATGGGTTCTTTTACCACTTCGGAAAATATGCCATTGTAAAACACCCCAGCTCCATCCGTAGAGGACCATGTTGTGTATGTGAATTAAACTCCATTCATCATGTGGGAAGTCTTATGTTAGTCATGCATACAAATGATCATTTCGATAAAAATATCATATGAGCCGCACAATCAATCATCTAAGGCTCAGTGGTGAATAGACTATCTCAACGTTGAGATCATGTGATAAATGTCCATGTGGTGTGGCATCCATACTCATTGTTTGCTTAAGGCTGACATCAAGTTGATTTTATATCCTAGGCCTGGTATCAAGGGCCTTTACTGTTGTCTCCAGCTGGGAACACGCAGGAGGTTTGAGTAGCCACTGTGATGTATGGGTTTTATCTACACTGTCCTTCCATTTTTCTGTATCATTTTATGAGATATGATCAAAATTTAGGTAGATAAAAGAGTCAAGTGTACCACAAAATAGGAAGCAGCGGTGATAATTGTTATGGAAAATCTGAGCTCACAATACAATGCTGCTCCGAGGGCAAGTCCGAGCCGAGTCATGACCCTCCCGACCTGTTTCAGGACGCGACCCATCCGAGCAGCTGACTTAATTGAGGTCGGACTCCGAATTACGATCCGATCGGATGATCGTCTACACTATAGCCACCCTGCTCTATCCTACATTCCGAGGCAAACGACGTTCCGAGCTGAGCATACAGTCCGAACAGAGCGAACGTCCCAAGCCGAACGCAAGTTCAGATGCGCATATCCCACTCACCGAACGTGGCAACTGCCATAACCAAACGTGGCCGATAACCTCGCTCGCAGACACGCATAATCCGCCAAATACGCTACATGATCGAGAGATTGCGGAGGGTATCTCCACGATCCGGGAATCCCCCTGATCATGTCGAGATTATCGGATCCAGACCACTCGACAGCCAAGTATAAATAGTACATCACGCCATATCTACAGGTACGCAAAATCGAGCTCTCCTCTACACTCTACTCAGACCCTGATTCCCTTGTCCTGACTTAAGCATCGGAGGGTCCCCCGGCTTAGCCAGGGTCACCTTTGCCTGCTTTCCTGGTGCAGGTTTCAGGGATCATACGTGGTGATCGACGAGAAGGGAGGGCTGACCGGATTTTGGCATCAACATTTTTTGGCGCCGTCTGTGGGAACCTGAAACTAGAAGTCAGGTTCTCATTTTCCCTAAGCAATGGCGAGGAAGAAGAAAGCTACAGCAGTGTAGCTGCAACCTGATGAGCAGAATCGGTCGTCATCACCGCTTCATGCCGAGTCTGCTCCAGGGCCTTCTAAGCGTTCGCATAATCGGTCGAACAAGTACCGCACCATGCAGAATGAGATCCAGGCCCTGCGTGACGAGATAAATCAGATGAAACAGCAGGGGGAGTGAGAACTACGCCCGGCTCAAGAACAATCCGTTCTCGAGCCGGTGAGGCTGTTTGTGAAAACTCGCTCCATGCCGAGGAGTGTAAGGCCCGAAGTTCCCCAACGTTCAGGGGTACCGCAATCGGGTCAAAATCTTCCTGTGGCACGTGGCGAGGCATCCATACTTAACGAGCCTGCTCGGGCTCCGACAACCGTCCACTCAGCCACATCTGCCCTGCCACCCACGGACCTCCGTCATCAGTTAGAACGGAGGAGAGAAGGGAGAATATCGGAGGCTGAACATACCCCAGAGGTCGTCGCTGAAAACAAGATCCCTTGAAAGCGCGCTTTGTGGAACTGAAGGATAAGTTCCTAATATTGGAGAAAAAGCAAGAACAATCGACAGTTCCGACCACGATTCAGGAGATGATGGAAGAGACCGAGCCTCCCTTCAACTCGGTCATCATGGCTGAAGTGATGCCACAGCGATTTTGTATGCCTCCCGTCATCCAGTACTTGGGATCTGGGGACCCATCCGAACACTTAGAGTCTTACAGATCATGGATGCAGATCCAGACTGCAACGGATGCAATGATGTGTAGGGGGTTCTCTATCACCCTCACAGGGTCCGCTCGGATCTGGAATCGCCAGCTGAAGCCTGGTTCCGTGAGTTCATTCGCGGAACTGAGCCGACTATTCCTTACGCAGTTCATAAGCGGTAAGAGAAGTCGGAATCCCAACACTCACCTGCTTACCATTAAGCAAACCTCGAAGGAGTCGTTGAAGGATTACATCGCCCGCTTCAATGAAGAAGCATTGCATGTCGAAGACTACGACGATAAGATGGCTCTCGCTACCATTCTGAGCGGACTGAAAGAAGGAAAGTTTATCTTCTCCATCGGAAAGAATCCACCGAAGACGCTAGCGGACTTCATGGCGAAAGCTCAGAAGTACACTAACGCAGAAGAGTTCACCAACGCCCGAAAGGGCGCACAGGCATCTGACTCGACAAACAAGGGGAAGAGACCCCGGAACGAAGACTCCCAGCTGGCTAGTAAAGGGACGGATGACCGCGTTTCTCGCGTTCATCATCCGAGCCATAGGCCGAAAGAAAAATTTTGTTCCTACACTCCACTCAATACATCCGCCAAGCAGATCCAGCTAGACATCCGAGGAGAAAGGCTACTTAATTGGTCAGTTTGCATGAGGGCTGATCCAGAATACAGGAACAAGCAAAAATTCTGCCGTTTCGGACCATGGTCACAACACGGATGACTGTGTGAATCTGAAGGACGAGATTGAGTCCCTCATCCGCAAAGGGCATTTACGTCGTTATGCCAAAATGGAGAAATCCGCTCAGAGAGAAGAACGGCGGCAAGAGCAGTCGAACAACCCCCCAGAGGAGCCCGCCGAAATTCGCATCATCTTCGGGGGCTCAGCTGGAGGAGAAAATTCGAATAGGGCACGGAAAGCCCATTCCCGGAGCTCCGAGTCGGAACACCACATTCACCTGACAGAACGTCCCAGCAATGAACTCTGTGTCGCTCCATGCAGCTTGACCTTCACAGAAGATGATGCACGCAGGATCCAGCATCCGCATGACGAAGTGTTAGTGGTCACTATGACCATAGCCAATCACAAAGTGTACCGCATCTTGGTCGACACCGGGAGTTCAGCTGACGTAATGTATTCCGAGGCGTTTGAGAAAATGAGAATTCCACGGTCCAAGCTCCGACCTGTGAAGACTCCCTTGCACGGCTTTGCCGGAGAGAGAGTCATCTCCGAAGGAGCCATCTCCCTCCCAGTGACAGCGGGAGAAGGACAACATCAAGTCACGCTTTTAGTTGACTTTTTAGTTGTCAATGTTCCTTCAGTCCACAACGTGATTCTGGGCCGACCCCCCCTCAATGCGATGAGGGCGGTCGTCTCAACTTATCATCTGATGATGAAGTTTCCAGCCGAAGGCGGGATTGGTTATCTCTGAGGCGATCAACGCGAGGCCCGAAGATGTTATGCGGTAGCCATGAGAAAAGGGGCTGCTAGACAAACGCTCGTAGTCGACGCCTTAGACCCTCGCGGAGCAACGGAGAATCCCCCTGTCGAAGATCTAGCAAGAATACCGCTCAATGAATCAGACCCGAGCAAAACTGTTCAGCTCGGAGCATCCCTGAATCCCGAGCAGAGAGATGAGTTACTGGCCTTCTTGAGGCAACACCAGGACATTTTCGCATGGTCACATGCAGATATGCCGGGGATCTCACCCGATGTGCAAGTCCACAGGCTGAACGTGGACCCAGACCACCGGCCAGTTAAGCAAAAAAGAAGGTCGTTCGATGCCGAACGATATGAAGCCATTGCCGAGGAGGTCTCCGTCCTGCTCGATGCGGGCTTCATAGAAGAAGTATACTACCCTGACTGGATAGCAAATGTCATGTTCGTCAGGAAGTCAAACGGGAAGTGGCGGGTCTGCGTAGACTACTCCAATCTGAATAAAGCGTGTCCCAAAGGCAACTTCTCGTTACCTCGGATCGACCAACCGGTGGACAGAATGGCCGAACACAAGTTACTCTCATTTCTATACGCCTACTCCGGGTACAACCAGATTGTAATACTTCCCCCAGATAGGTAGAATACCACCTTTGTCATGGATAGGGGACTCTACTGTTACCGGGTCATGCCATTTGGCCTGAAAAATGCTGGGGCAACGTATCAGAGACTGGTGAATCAAATGTTCGCCAAACAGATCCGACACACCATGGAGGTATATGTGGACGACATGCTGGTGAAGAGAATCAAAGCCTCTGACCACCTTATTGATCTCGAAAAAACATTCAACTTCCTCCGTGAATACCAGATGAAGCTTAACCCCGCCAAGTGCGTGTTCGGGGTTGAGTCAGGAAAATTCCTGGGCTTCCAAGTCAGCCAGCGGGGTATCGAGGCGAACCCAGATAAGATCAAAGCCCTCCTGGACATGAACTCGCCTCGGACCCTCAAGAAAATATAGTGTCTCACGGGAAGAGTCGCGGCCCTTGGATGTTTCATATATAAGGCTACAGACAAATGCCTTCCTTTCTTCCAGCAGCTGAAAGGCCACAAGAGGGCGGAATGGACGCCGGAGTGCGAGCAAGCCTTCCAACAGTTGAAATAGTACTTGGGATCACTGCTTCTCTTGTCCAAGCCGGAAGAAGGAGAGCCCTTGTTCCTCTACCTCGCCGTTTCGACTTCAGCCGTCAGCTCGGCTCTGATCCGAGAAGTCGGAACCAAGCAGTATCCTATTTACTACGTAAGCAAAACCATGGTACCAGCAGAAACGAAGTACCAGTCCTTAGAGAAATTGGCACTGTCTTGTCGTCTCGGCCAAAAGACTACGGCCATACTTTCAGGCCCACTCCATAATCGTGCTATCGGACTCCCCTCTGAGGCAGATCCTCCAGAGACCCGAAGTGTCAGGTCAGATGACCAAATGGGCTGTAGAACTCGGAGAGTTCGACATTCAGTTCCGGCCCAGGACGGCACTCAAGGGACAAGCCGTAGTCGACTTCATCGCCGAGTTTATGACTCCGGACGAAGAGCAAGCCAGGAAGGAAGTCGAGATGACATCGCCCGCCCCGCTAAGTAATCAAGAGCCCGCATCAGATCCGGGGTGGGTCCTTTATGTTGATGGATCCTCCAACGTTAAAGGAGCAGGAGCCGGTGTCGTCCTGGTTGCTCCTGATTCAACGACGATCCAATACGCCATCAGGCTCGGGATCAAAGCTTCAAACAATGAGGCCGAGTACAAAGCGTTGCTGGCTAGGCTTAGGCTGGCAGCAAGCCTGGGTGTTCAGACCCTGCAAGTCCGCAGCGACTCACAGTTGGTGGTGAATCATATCTCCTCGGAGTACGAAGCTAAGGAAGTCAGAATGATCGCCTACTTCGAAGAGGCGAGAAAGTTGATCGAGAAATTCTGGAACTGCACCATCTGGCAGGTCCCCAGAGCCGAGAACTCATGGGCCGACGCCTTGGCAAGGCTCACCTCGGCCTACGAGGGTAAGATCCCACGTTTTGTACCGGTCGAGTTCGTTGAGCACCCAAGCATCGGCCAGTCAGAGAAAGTTAACCCCGTCCAGTCCATTCCTAGTTGAATGGACCCGATTTTCAATTACCTATCAACCGGTGAGACCTCCTCGGATAAGTTAGAGGTGAGGCGACTTAGGGTACGAGCGGCTCTGTACGTCATATTGGACGGAGTGCTGTACAAGAAGGGACATTCTCAGCCTTACCTTAGATGTCTCCGACCAGATGAAGCCGACTACGTGATTCGGAAAATTCACGAGGGAATCTGCGGAAACCATTCTGGCAGTCGCGCCTTGGCCATGAAGATACTTCGCCAAGGGTATTTCTGGCCAACCCTTAAGCAAGACTCCAAGAATTTTGTTCGGAAGTGTGATAAGTGTCAGTGTTTTGCTGCTGTGCCGAGGCAACCGGCAAAGGAAATGACCCCCATGAGTGGGCCATGGCCGTTCGCCCAATGGAGGATCGACATCATCGGCCCCTTGCCCCCTGGGAAGGGACAGGTCAAGTTTGCTATAGTCGCGGTCGACTACTTCACCAAGTGGGTCGAGGCTGAGTCAGTTGCAAAGATCACCGAGCAAAAAGTGATCGACTTTGTGTGGAAAAATATCATCTGCCGGTTCGGGATTCCGAGGACCATCGTTTCTGATAACGGCCGCCAATTCGATAATGACAAGTTCTGTATCATGTGTCGAGGGCTTGACATCGTGAATGCTTACTCATCGCCTCGGCACCCGCAATCGAACGGACAAGTAGAGGCGGTCAACAAGATCATCAAGCATCATCTCAAGATGAAGTTGGAAAAAGTAAAAAGAAACTGGACCGAAGAGCTCCCCTTAGTCCTCTAGGCCTACAGGACTACAGCTCAGACTTCGACAGGCAAAACTTCATTTTCGTTATCCTACGGCTCGGAGGCAATGGTGTCGGTGGAAGTCGGACTCCCTACGGTGCGGGTTAGGGGTTTCGAAGAAAGCTAAAACTCCGAGCAGATAGCGACTAATCTGGATTTACTAGAGGAACTCCGATAAGTTTCTAAGCTCCAACAGCGGCTCGGCATGTAACACCCTGAAAATCGGGGGTCGTGTATAAACTCAACTCCCGAGTTCCAGACCGTCACTTATGTAACAAAAATGGTTATGATTCAATGTTGTCTGATTTAAAGCATTCACATGAGTAAAAGTATACCAAAACTGCAATTCATACTTCAGATCCAGTGATAAAAGCAAGCGGAAGACTAAACAATGTATATATCACTGTATAAAAAAAACAAAGTAATCTCATCTGTCTCCAAAGTATGACTACATCTCTGAGTCTCATGTACATATACATATCAAAAGAATAATGTTCAAAAAGAAAGTCCCACTGATGTCTCCTCGATCCAGGTCGCCTACGGGAAGCCATCATGATACTGCATATATGAGAACTCATCCTGGTCCTCGTCGATATCTGGCTCCACCTCCTGGATCTCGTCCTCACCTGCAGCTACAACAGGGTCTGGTGGGTGTTGCAAACACCATCCCGTAACGTGGGAATGAGTGATCAACTCAGTGGAATCATAGAGCAGAGATTAGCATGTTCACAATTCAATCACGCGATAATAGTAAAGCAATAAATCAGACAATCCTAATACTGTTGTTAATGCAAGATGATATGACGTGATGTATGCCCTCACCGACGATCACCCTCATGCGGCAACATCTTACGACCGCGGCATGCCACACTCCCTAGAGTGCTCCACATCTTCCAGGCACATGCAATGCTATGGTGATATGATTTCCAAGTTGTTATTAGTCCATTCAAACAGCAAGATTGGAAAACTAAGGTACTTCCCTTGTATCAATCCCAACACAGATCCTATTTAGGGTCGTCACTCCTAGTAATCTCATACGATGTATATTTCGTAGGTCACTGCAAGGGCTGCCAGGGCTGTTGCTCGCACTCGTTGCACCGCTCCCCCATCACCTTATCAATACAGGCCTACCGTACTCTACTGCAACAGAAGGGTCGTCGCCTCCCGTGGACTCAGAATACGCTCGCGGTCACTACAAAGGGCTCGTCGCCTGATCAGTGTAGGCCGACAGCTAGAATATAGTGTCCCATACCACCATAATCTGCTCACGAGTTTAGGTGTTCACTGGTCACTACGGGGAGGTTTGTGGCCCCAGCGTAGGCCGACAGCTCGACCACGGTGTCCCATACCACCATGCCCGGCTCATGAGTCTTCGTGGATCAAGGTACCACGGTTAATAGGGTTTACAATGGTAAGTTCAGTACCCTAGGTTCAAGCAGTTATGATACATACAAGGTGAACAAACATCGGCCAGTCGGGTTACTTGACGGGCTTGACTAGCGCGATCGCATCTCGAGTTGAACGACATGAAGTGCGTAAAACACTTCGCGTGGCCTAACCACTGCCGCCAACTCTCAACACGAATCACGTTCATCGACGCGTCGTTCGTGGCTATGACCAGTCAGCCACGAATTCGCTCGGTTACCGACTGCCTGGACTAAGTCAAGTCCCACACATCTATGGAATTACATTAACACTATATACAAAGGTATTGGAATTGAAATACATCATGTGAGCATGTTAGCACATGTTATAACATTCAACTTAAGCAAATCTTCAAGGCATACTTTCCATGCATATTCAACTTAAGCAAATCTTCAAGGCATACTTTCTATGCATGTAATGCAGTCATGCATAAAGTCAACATGTAGAAAATCATTTAGGTCAGCATATTAATCATGAAATCAATCTCAAACTACTACATAACATCATTCAATTCAATACATACTAATACAAGCATTTATACAAACACATACACTACACACTTAAGTCCACATATAGTATGTCGACCCAAAGTGCGCAACTTGGCGAATCTCTTCGCCAAACTGATTATGCAAGCATTCCTAACTCTCTAATGCGGCGACAAACCATGTCAATCACGTCAGCAAAATATGCACGTAGACCGTACTTCCTACAAATGACTAAAATGCCCTAAATCTCATATTCTTCGTTAATTTACGAAACAGGAAACAGAGAGCATGTTGTACATGTCAAACGGCGATGCCGTCGATAATCTACTATTAAACGACATTGAAAGTGTTGTAAACCGTCAATCAAAGCGTCTAAAATCCTCACCTAGTCTCTTACGGTCGCGGGATTTTGAACGGAGCGTGTACGCTTCGTCTACGGCGGTAGGAAAGCCTGATTTATGGATTATGTTAGCTAACATGTTATACATCTACGTAAACCCTAAATCAGTAAGTTTTTGGGATTATTTTATACCTGAAAAAGGGGAGAAATCACCAGCCAGGTGATTGGAAGGAAGTGTTGAAGCAGCAACTGTCAGGGGCTCGGAAGCGGGAAAAATCTCCTCTTCCCTTTCTCTCAAACTCTCTCTCTTTTTCTCTAAGGTTTGTGAATTTCGGATGGGAAGGAGAAATGAGGGTTTCAACCCCTTTTATAAGCTTAAAATTGCCGAAAATAGGCTCCGGGACGAAGTTTACTTAGTGCCTATCCATTTCGGGACTGTTTCGGTCCGAAAACTGCTTTCTGGTGGTCCCCTGGTCGATTGCGATCAGACTTAAGCTCATGGGTACCAGATGTACCTCGTATTAAGTTTTCAGTCTGGCAGGGTTCGCAGATCGCACGTGGCGGTCCAGTTTCAGTTCAGCGGTCACCGCACGTAGATCAGGGCTGAAAGTCTCATGATAATAAATAGAAATTTTTCCTGATCCGAGGGTGTAATCTGGATGAATTCTGACGGTCAGAACGCTTAATACTGACGCGTCAAGTCGTGTGCCAGATTTGAATTTGAAATTCCAAATCCGTCCCTATTCGCGGTCGCTTCAGTCCGGGTTCAACGAAATCGTCTGTGATTATCGGTTTGACTTGATTTTCGAGATGATTGTCAAGTCCAGCTGGGCGGTTCTAACGGTCTAAGATAGGAGGTATCGGACCTTCGACGCGCGGTCTAAATCCAATACAAAAGTTCAATGTGGTCCAGAGGACAAACCTGCTTAGAGTTTGATCCAAGGTTATAGAGTATTGTAGAGTTGTCTGTTCTACTCGATTTGGGTCTTGTAGAACGTATTTAAAGTGATCAGGGACTATTTCCCAGCTACTCTAGCGTTGTGCTAGCTAACTTACGTTTAATTTCCATGGAAATTATTCCTACGCGATTTCGGGTCAAATCAGTACTCGAGCCCAAGTACGGATTTTTCACGGGCGTTATACGGCACCAGCAGGTAGCGCGCTTCTACAATTCCAAAGTCAAAGTCAGGCGCTTCCGACCAGGAGACTTAGTCCTCCGACGGGTTTTCCAGAACACGGCCGAGCCAGGGGCAGGAGCACTCGGACCCAATTGGAAAGGTCCATACCGTGTGGTCAGATCTGTCAAACCGGGCTTGTACCACCTGGAAAACCTTGCAGGTTGTCATCTCCCTCATCCCTTGAATGCCAAGCACTTGAAGATCTACTACCCGTGAGGAAATAGCCTTTAAGGCTCATGATACAATGTACACCTCCGAGCAACTGGCCTTTAAGGCTTTTAATAAAAGACTGATTTTACCTTTGAATGCTTGTTCGATTGCCCTATCCGCACAAGTACGAGATAAATGGTCCGATCCCTTAAGGAATCGGAACCCAACCTTACGAGAGATCGACGAGGCATCCTTCCAAGGGAAAAAGCCTAATAAATGGTCCGATCCTCTAAGGATCGGAACTTAACCCCACGAAAAATCAACAAGGCGTCCCTTTAAGGAAAAAAAGCCTAATAACGATCCGACCCCCCGATTAATTGTTCAGCTCGGCGTACAACAAAACAGAGGCGACGAACCAAGTATCCTAAGGGGTCGGACCTAACTAAGGCTTGGGCCGAGGAGGCTCGGATAACCGACTCTTAAAACTAACTAAACGACAGCAGACTAAACTTATCAGCTGAACATCTCAAGCAAATCAACAATGTGACAAGAATATTTTTCATTAAATCCCCTCGGAGGGGCAAAAGTACATAAGTACATTGATAGTTGGAAAAAAAAAAGAGAAATCTTCAGGCCAAAGGAGGAGCTTGGTCATCAGGAACCTGAGCGTCGGGAGCTGGTTTCGATCGGACGATGTTAGCCGAGGTATCTTCGGAGTCGTTGGGCAAAAAGGAATCAAGATCTAGGTGTGGGTACAAACCCAGAACCGCCTCGAGGCATGCGTCGAAGCCGCGGTTGTAGAACGTTGCGGCCTCAGCATCCCTTTCCTTAGAAGTCTTAAAGTTCTCGATTGCAGCAGCAACTGTTGCGCCCAAAGAGGCCTCGTCCTTCGCCCTCTGGGCCTTCACGGCTTGATTCACTGCTCGTGTCTGCTCCTCAGCCGCCTCGGCGTTGGCACGACTTAGAGCTTCCCCAAGCCGAACTGTCTCCATGGCCAAGGAGTCCGCATGGGCCCTGACACGGATCAGCTCAGCAGTCGCCGCGTCATCGCTCTTCTTAAAATCATCTGCCTTATCCTCCAGATGTAGCTCCCTGGCCTCCAAGTCCACTACGACTCCCTGTAGTTGCCTGACCCTGGCCCTCTCGCTCGTAACCTGTCGTCGGAGGCCAGCCTCCTCAGACTTCAAGGTCGCCACCTCGGCCTGGAGAGCCTCCAACTCCGCCTTATTCCCCTTGTACTCTCACACTCTCTGCCGAATGGAGAACAGCACCGGGACGGCCTGAACAGAAAATAAAGATCAGTATCTACGGAATGTGTATAACAACACTAAAGAAAGGTCTTCTCGGAGACATACCATGTAGCATACTGAGGCGAAGTCGTTCAGGAAGCCTCCCTCCGATCGCTCAAGAGTCTGGGCGATGTCTTCCTCCTTTGCATGCTTGGCGGCCCACGAAGCCAAGCATGCCATGTGATAGCCGGGTTCGAACCTCCCCCCGCTCGTGCTCGCTTGGGCCGAGGCCTCAGCCCCCTCGGCCCCTACCCGACTGCCGGTCGAGTTTTAACCCTCGGCGCGAACCTCCCCCTCAACCTCGGGGGGGAGGGCACATTTTCAGTCACCCTGTTGGCTCCCTCTCTCTCAGAGGATGAGGGAACGACAATTGGGGTCTCGGGGGTTGCGGCGGGAACGGTGGCAGGAGGAACGGCAACGGAGGGAGCCAAAGCAACAGAGCTCGGCGCAGCCGGGGTGTTAGCCTCGGTCACTCGGACAACCCTCGGAGGAAGGCGTACCACTAGCCGGAGTACTACAGGAGGAGCCGTAGTAGTGCTCGGGCCTTTGGGGCAGGCAGCGCGGAGGGAGTGTCGGCGGGCCTCGGTGCCGGACTTAATGGATTTGGTGCAGCAGAAGATTCTCCCGCACGAGGGAAAGCCGGCTTCTTCCGAGTGATCTTCACTCGGGGGGCTTCTTTGAGTAGCTCCGCTGCGCTCGGAGCTGCCTTACTCTTCCGCGCCTCGGACGCCTCAGCCATGCCTGTGAAAGAAAACTGTCATCTACTAAATAAGTGAAGGAAAGATTATTGAAGAGGTCAGAATAGCTTACTCAGAGATGTGGCCAGAGGTTGGGACTTGCAGAGCCCGGACCAGTGAAGATTGGCCGCAGTTATCAGATCGGCCCAAGAGCGAAGTGACTCCGACCGCGTTCTGGCCTTTGCAATTTGGTTCCTCTGGTCCGAGTCGATGAGGGGCAACCCCTTCACAAAAGCTGCAAAACAAAAAAAAAATGTCACTTCTACGAAAACAGGCGAAAATCAAAATAGTGACTCGGATATAAAATGAAGTCCGACCTGACTTTGTAAAATGGGTCGGAACCCGAGTTGTCAAGGTCCCAAGCTCAGCCGTCAGGGCCTCCCAATCACCTGTCGCCCAAAATCATTTGTTCTTCCAGTCTTTGTTAAAAGACGGCAGGTGCATCACCAACCCCGACCCCTTGCTCTCCCGAGTCGCAAAATAATACCATGGGTCGTTGCCATTATGCTTGACCATGTACAGGCTCAGCAGCTCCTCTGGGGTCAGTTCAGGGTTTCTAACTTGCTTCTAAATTATGTAGGACGAGATCATCACCCTCCATGCATTCGGAGCAAACTGTTCAGGGGCCAATCCGAGATAGGTCGCTACCTTCCGGATAAAAGGATGCAGTGGGAGACAGACACCGCACTGCAGCGCGCAGAGAAAAATGGCCACCTCACCCTTAGCTGGAGCGCCAGCAACGTCCAAAGGACCAGGGGCCCTTATCTGCACGGAGTCGGGGACCTGAAACTCCGAGCGGATCCATTCCATTTGAGATCCTGACATGACAGAACCCCCAGGGACAACCTCTGCGGCCCGCAGGCTCGTAAGCATATCAGTGGCGGTAGGAGTTTCGACTCGAAATGCTCGGGAGGCTATCTTCTTACTGGGTTGTTTGGTCTTAGAAGCCAACATTTTTTACTTTCGAGGCGGGGGGTACAGTCGAGTGGTCTCGAAAGGGCCGCCGGAAGACCCGCTCCCGCTCTCAGTACTCCCCGGCTCGGAGTCATCGCCGTATCCACGGACCATCTCCAGATCAAAAGACATTGAAGAAACAAGGATGGAGGTGAGCGAGACTCACCGGATGATGGCCGAAAATCGCCTTTCTGTCGGAAACCTCGAGTTTGGCCGGAATCGCCTCTCTTTGAAAATCGCCTCTCCGGTGTGCTCTCGCAAATCAGGACGTCAAAATGACTAACTAACGCCCGGAGCGCCTTATATAGGCAGCGAACGATTCTTGCATTGATGACAAGCTTTAATGGCAGCAGCCGAATCGGCACGAGTCGATCTCCGAGCACACACCTGACAATGTTGCATTGGCGGGATACGAACCGATCGTACGGCTCTAGCATCGGGCTGCGTACCTCGACAGGTGAAGCGAGGCCCCGGCACTCGGAGCCGTCAGGCGCACGCCTCCTGCCTGCGTGGCGACTGCTCATAGGCTGGGAGGAGATTCGGGATCGTAACCGTCGCCACGTGTTGGACAAGGCGGCTAGCGCGCGTGATTCAAGATCCGTCATCATTGCGGTGAGGGCGGGAGATTTCCTACCCAAGTACTCTCCGAGCTGGCAAGTAAACTCGAACAGGTAGGGGGTTTCTGTTATAGGAAATCTGAGCTCACAATACAACGCTGCTCCGAGGGCAAGTCCGAGCCTAGTCATGACCCTCCCGACCTGTTTCAGGACGTGACCCATCCGAGCAGCCGACTTGGTTGAGGTCGGACTCCGGATTACGATCCGATCGGATGATCGTCTACACTATAGCCGCCCTGCTCTAGCCTACATTCCGAGGCAAACGACGTTCCGAGCCGAGCATACAGTCCGAACAGTGCGAACGTCCCAAGCCGAACGCAAGTTCAGATGCGCATATCCCACTCGCCGAACATGGAAACTGCCATAACCAAACGTGACCGATAACCTCGCTCGCAGACACGCATAATCCGTCAGATACGCTACATGATCGAGAGATTGCGGAGGGTATCTCCACGATCCGGGAATCCCCATGATCGTGCCAAGATTATCGGATCCGGACCACTCGACAACCAAGTATAAATAGTACACCACGCCATATCTATAGGTACGCAAAATCGAGCTCTCCTCTACACTCTACTCAGACCCTGATTCCCTTGTCCTGACTTAGGCATTGGAGGGTCTCCCGGCTTAGCCAGGGTCACTTTTGCCTGCTTTCCTGGTGCAGGTTTTAGGGATCATACGTGGTGATCGACGAGGAGGGAGGGCTGACCGGATTTTGGCATCAACAATAATGATTCTCACCGTTGAAACATTTCTAAGGCCCATCGTGATGTTCATTTGCCATCCAACTTATTCATAAAGTTACGTATAACTGGATAAAGAGAAAACACAAATATCAGCTCCATCAAAAACTTTTGTGAACCCAAGAAGTTTTCAAATCCCTATTGTGTAGTTCACATATGTCTTGAATCTACCTTGTCAGTGGGCGTATATCCTAAAATGATAGTTAAAATTGGATGGACGATGTAGATAAGACTCATACATCATGATGGCCACTCAAAGCTCCTGACCGTTCCGAGTTGGAGATGGGTGGAAGTGGGACGCATCATACTGTAACAAATTGAAAATTCCAACGAATGATCGACAAAGTGAAAAAACAAGTTTATATATATATATATATATATATATATATATATATATATATATATGGGAAAAGGTACAATGTGCTCCACCTCACGATAAGATCCAATGAGGTCGAGCTGTGTGGGCCCCACTGTGATGCGTGTCGACCATCAACACCGTGCATTTGATGGGTACCCTTTAAATTATAGGATATCCCAAAAATCACCCATATATGGAACTCAGGTGGGCCACACCATCTAAAATCATGTGAAACACCATTAAAACATATAAAAGCACTTGATGGGGTCCACCTGAGTTTTAAATACTGCTAAAACTTGGTCTGAACCCTCATACAAGTGGGACACACATAATGGATGGGCTAGATTTTCAAACAACATCTTTTGTGGGCCCCAAAAATGATTATGAATGTTTTGATGGTGCACGGCCCCTCTCCACTTCTGTAAGTGGTGTGGCCCACACAAGTCACGGATTGACTTGATTTTTGACACCTAGGCCCACGATGGAATGGCGCATCTGATTGATGGGGTAGATGTTTGAAAGGCATCATGGTGGGGCCCACACAGCTCGACCACATGGGATGGAGCCGTGAGCTCGAGCGCATTGTACCTTTTCCATATATATATAGGAAAAGCTACTATGTGCTCAAGCTCACGGCTCCGTCCTATGCGGTTGAGCTGTGTGGGTCCCACGTGATGCGTTTCGAACATCTACCCCATCAGTCAGATGCGTCATTCCATCATGGACCTAGGTCTCAAAAATCAAGTCAATCCATGACTTGTGTGGGCCACACCACATACAGAAGTGGAGAGGGGTCGTGCACCATTAAAACATTCATAATCATTTTTTGGGTCCCACCAAGATGTGGTTTGCAAATCTAGCCCATCCATTATGTGTGTCCCACTAGGATTAGGGGCCATACCAAGTTTTAGCAGCATTCAAACTCAGGTGGGCCCCACCAAGTGCTTTTATATGTTTTAACGGTGTCTTCACGTGATTTTAGATGGTATGGCCCACCTGAGTTCCGTTTACGGCTGATTTTTGGGATATCCCATAATTTAAAGGGGACCCATCAAGTGCACGGTGTTGATAGTCGACACGTATCACGGTGGGGCCCACACAGCTCGACCTCACGATAAGCTTATTGTGAGCTCGAGCGCATAGTACCTTTTCCCTATATATATATATATATATATATATATATATATATATATATATATATATATATATATATATATATATATAAAAGAAAATGCTCACCTAGTTCGCATGGACGTAGTTTGAACTTTTTTGAGAACCCATCATAGGTGATGTGAATCCAAAATTTGAACCATTCATGTGAAGCAGTACCTCATGAAACCTCCTAGGCCCAAGTTTTACTTTGATCTAAAACTTTGATGGGCCATGAAAAATGAAAATATTTTCCTCCCTTGATTTGCATTTCTCTTTGCTATGGCCCACTAGAATTTTAGATTGCGGTGAAAATTTGTCACATTGGGTTTCATGGGATTCTGCATCACATGGACTGTTCAGATTAGACACCCATGGCACGTGTGCAAAGGTGCGCACATGTGTAGGTGCGAGGGGAGCATGACTCGAGATATATATATATATATATATATATATATATATATATATATATATATATATATATATATATATATATATGGTTTATCCAAGCTGTCCATCGGTTTTGTCCAGCTAAATTCAGAGGTTGATTCTAAAATTGAAGCATATCCAAAGCTCAAGTGAACCATCCCAAAGCAAGCAGTGGGAATAATGATTTCCGCTGTTTCCGCTGTTGAAACCTCTTTAGGACCCACAATTATGTTTATTTTTTATCCAACCCGTTTATAAAATTACAAAGACATGGATGAATGTAAAAAATAAATATAAGCTTGATTTGAAACTTCTATGGGCCCTAATAATTTTTCAATAGTAGATATTCATTTCACACTGTTTCCTGTAGTGTGGTCCACTCGAGATTTGGATATATTTTATTTTTGAGCTGAATACCTAAAATTATTTGTTAAAAGCGATGAACGGAGTTGAAAAAATGCATAAATCAAGGTTGAGCCCACAGAATTTACTCAGTACAGTAAGCGTACTGAGTTAGTACGCAATCCGCTTCTTATCATTTGTATATCCGTGTGGTGTGGTGTGGTCCACCTAAGATTTATATCCCTATCATTTTTTATATCACTCTTAAAATGATCAGTAAAAATGGATGAAACACATACATCATAGTGGGGCCTATGGAGCACGGACCATCAGCCACAGGGATGGTGTCGCGGGAGTAGCCAATCCTGCCAGTCCCGAGCTCGTAACCATCTCCTTCTTTCGTTAAGAAACCCATATCTACATGTTTACATAAATTCAGTGCCGTGTAGTGGTTGCGTAGCATTGGGTCGTTTTCTTTGATCCTTTTGTTTACTATTTATTAATTTTTTATGACTCGATGATAAAGATAGATGACAAATAAACATTAATATGATCCCAATAAATAGAATAACTTTTAAGATGTTTAAGGGCATTGTTTCTCGTGGGATATTGTCTCAATTTTGGACTTAGATCATAAGATCTTATGATAAAAAATATAGGCGGTGTCACAGTGGGATCCACAAATTTACGTCACCTTTTTGGGACCAATTTTGAAGAGAAAAATATATTTAAAATTTTAAACAAACTCAAAAGATAATAATAAACTTTTTCATGTCCAAATTTCAAATACTAAGATGATGACAATCATCTTTTCAAGGGTATTTGCCTGATAGACGAAAATCAAAATGGCATAAGATTGACTGGGTCCGTACTAAATCTGAGTGCGTCCTTCCCCGCCCCGTCAATCCATCTACGCAGATGCTCTGTGGGGCCACCGTAATATATTGGTTTTATCCAAGCCGTCCATCCATTTCTTCACATTATTTTAGAATATATGACCATAAATGAGGGACGTCCAAAGCTTAAGTGGGTCACACAAGAGGAAGCAGATATCCACCGTTGAAACTATCCTAAGAGTCAGTCTAATGTTTTTTTGCCATCCTACCTGTTCATAACTCTCACATAGACTAGGATGAAGTAAAAACACAAATATCAACTTCATTCAAAACTTCTGTAGAGCTCAATAAGTTTTTAACGGGTGATCGTTTAATCCCCAACGTGTGGTCCAGTTCAGAGTTGGATATAACTCATTTTTTCTTTATATCCTAAAATGATATGGTAAAATGGATTAGACGGCGTGGATAAAACATACATCATGGTTGCACTCAAGGCTCCTAGCCATTCCAAGTTGGAGCTGGATCCGACGCAACGTGCCGTGCAAATTGAAAACAAAGTGCAAAATGATTGGCAAAAAGTCCAAGCTACTATGATAAAGATCTATGATCAAGGAAAAGTGTCATTTTCATTGTCATTTTCATGGAAATCAAACTGATTGAGTCCTACAAAACTGATTGAGTCCTACCCCGGCTTCACGTCAATCCGTCCATGGCACTTGTTCCGTGGGACCACCATAATATATTGGTTTTATCCACGCGGTTCATCCATTTCTTCACATTATTTTAGACTACATGACTATAAAAGAGGGACGTCCAAAGCTTAAGTGGATCGCACAAGAGGAAGCAGACATCCACCGTTGAAACCTTCCTAAGAGTCAGTCTAATGTTTATTTTTCCGTCTAATGTTTATTTGCTATCCTACCTGTTCATAACGTCACATAGACTGACGAAGGGAAAACAAAAATATCAGCTTGATTCAAAACTAATGCAGATATAAGTTTTTAACAGTGACCGTTTAATCCCCAATGTGTGGTCCAATTGAGAGTTGTATATAACTCATATTTTCGTGATATCCTAAAATGATATGGAGAAATGGATTAGACGGCATGGATAAAACATTTAAATCACGGTGGACCAGAAAGAGACCTGACGACGAATCACATGGCAGCGACGGCGGACACAATTCGCTTAACTCCTCGCACGGAAATGGTATTATGGTAAATTGGTAATATAGGATCGACCAATGTGGGCCCCACCATGATCGGAAGAGGGTTGCGTACTGAGTAAACTCTGTGGGGTCCACTATGATTTATGTATTTCATCCGCTCCATTCATCCATTTTAACAGATAATTTTAGGGCCTGAGCCCAAAAATGAAGTATATCGAAAGCTCAAGCACCTCAACACGGGAAACAGTGAATTAAAATTCTACCATTGGATCAGACGCAAATTTCCGTGGTGGGACATGAGTCTAAAAGTCTCGATTCAAAGGCAAAACATAATCATAGGAAGCTTCCTCTTCCTAATAAATACCCAACGTCTCTCCGTTCCCTTGGACGTTGAAGAAGGTCCAGGTGAAGAATCTGTGAACGGGAATCCATCGAGAATGGATTTATTTCTGGTGGGATTTCTTGCCATATTTGTGAGCGGTGCCTTCATCTATCTCTCGTTTAAGCCACTCTCAAGACTCTACGACTTTGTAATCTACAGCATCTTGTTCATAGGATTCCTGCTGCTACTGGCGGCCGCATTTCCCTCATCGATCTCAGCAACCACTGCTAAAAGGATGATCTTTATCACCAAATTGCTTATATACGTTAGAGTTGCACTCAAAATGAAACTTTCTGTTATATATATATATATATATATATATATATATATATATATATATATATATATATATATATATTGAGTTATTGTTCTTCTTCCTTTTTATTAAGGGTCTGTTTTCTTATATATTGTTGTTGTTACGATACTCAGAGCTGACTGTGTATCATCTATTACAGTTATATACTGAGATTTCATGATATCATCTATTACAGTTATTTCATTTTCTGAAGGAGTACCATATCTGTATTTATTTATAATGGTGCACTATACATGGCTTATATGTACGTTAATCATGTACTACTTGAGGAGTAAGGGTGTCAAAGGGCTGGGTTAGGCGGGCCAAGATCTGTCCAAGCCCAGCCCGGATGTTTATGCAGTGTTCGGCCCCAGCCCAAGCCCAGGAGAAATGAAAAGAAAAAAAATAAAAATAAAAATTGAAGAAAAAGAAACGGTATTCATATTTGGAGGATTAGGGTTAGGGTTTGGAGTTCTTCATGTGGTTGGGATTTCGGTTCGATTTTGAGGCAAAATAGGAAGGAGATTTAGGTCTAGAAACGGGCCAGGCTGACGAGATTTTTGACTTCTAGTCCAAGTACTGCCCGATTAGAAACAGGCTTGAATTTTAAGCCCGAGCCTGCCCATTCGGCCTCAGGAAACTGGCCCAGAAACCAAGCCCATTGAAAATTGGGAGAGGATTAGGTGTTACTCGGGTAACACGTTGATGGGTGTTGTCCTGACTGTGGAGCTGACCGTGATTGTATATCCACACCGTCCATAATTTTTTTCCAGATAATTTTAACACATGATTCCAAAAATAAATCAGATCCAATCTCAAGTGGACCACACGGTAGGATCAAATTCCCACTATTAAAAACTTCCTTAGGGACACAAAAGTTTTGGATCAAGCTGATATTTGTATTTTCTTTTCATCCAAGTCTTCCAGACATTATCAACAAATTGGATGGAAAATAAACATTATGGTGGGCCCTAAGAACTTTTCAACGGTGGGTGTTAAATGACCAGTGTGTTTCCTATACTGTGGTCCAGTTGAGATTTGGATGCACTAAAATGAACTGGAAAAACTGATAAACAGCATGGACATACTGGCATCAAGGTGGGGTCCAATGGTATTACTGGCTAACACCTAATCCAATAACCCCATGTAACTTGGGGTCTACCATTTGGACCGTTTATTAGAGTTACACATATGTTACGTGTGCGATTCATGAGTACATGCTCACGATCCATTTGTAGCCTGTGATGATTATGCATGGTCTAGCCCTAAGCGGACTCAAACGCAAACCCAAACCCAAACCCAAACCCATGATGATGGGCTCTTATGCACGACCCAAGTCCAACTAATTAATAAACCAGCAAAATGATTTTGGGCCTGGCTCCTCCCTCTGCATACTATTTTGAGAGCAAGACTGACCCAAAAGCCCAATAATCCAGCCTGGCTAATTAACAGACCCATCAATGGCTGAAATTGGTCTATCAATGGGATGGACCCAAGCCGATCAAACTCCAAATTTCGAATAGACCAGAGTACAAACCCTAGCATGAAGGCCCGGAACCATGCATAGCCCGGATGGGCCCTTGATAGCGGACCCATGCCCGTCCCAACAAAGGTTGGGCCTGAAGATGACACTCCCTGGCCTGAAAACTAATCAAATTCCTAATCCATCCATTGTTCAGGTGGACCATATTCACAAAGAGATGGAGACTTGGAGAAATGAATCCTTCGGTTAACATACAAATAATTGGAAGATGGACCACATGTAATCGGGAACGTATGAAGTTGGACTGGCCAGTCTGAACCTGCCCCAGTCAGGTGGGCTGCCGGCCCATTGCTACCTCTGTGCCCCAACCATTGGCTGGATCTGATTAGTTGAAAATCGAGGCCGAAGGTTACCATAGGCCCCACCAGTTCACAGCCCTAACCGGAGGAGTAGGAAGTTCTTGCAGAAGAATTCTAGGTGGGGCCAACTACGATGTTTGTGAGAAATCCAACCCATCCATCCATTTTCTGAGATCATTTCATTACATGCGACGAAAAATGAAGAGGATCCAAAGCTCAAGTGAGCCATACTAGATGAAGCAGTGGGAATGCCCACCGTCAAAACCTTCTTAGACTACACCTTGATGTTTGCCAACCAAACTGTTTATAAGGCCATTTTCACTGGGGTGAAGTGAAAACACCAAAAACTTACCCCGATACCAACTTGGTGCTAACTCGACCCAACTTGGTACTTCTGACTAGATCAGACTCGGTCTAGATCAGTCCTAGTCAGACTGAACTCGGATCGACTCAAGCATGCTGGACTCTATATCGAGTTGGATCAAGTTGGGGTCAAGCCTATTTCAAAACCGGATCGAGTCGAGTCAGCCCTAACACAGTCCAACTCAACTCCATGACAAGCTCTAGCCGCCCAGCCCATTTAAGGTTTCATGCAATATAATACTAAACTGCACCGAAAACGTGAGGATTGAATGTCATAGTTGAAATATTCATGGGGCCATAGAAGTTTTGAATCAGGCTAATATTTGTACGTTCAGTTCATCCCATAGGAATGATGTTATGAATGGTATGGATGACACCAAAACATCACTATCAACCCCGGGGAGGTTTCAATGGTAGGAATTTACCTACCCACCTTTTCCTTTATTGCAACCCAATTGAGTCTAGGATCCTGTTCACTTTTGATCTCAAGTCCTAAAATGATCTAAAAAAAACAGATGGACGAGGTGGATTCCTCACAAAGATCACAAAGGGCCCCAACTAGCCCCAACTATATTTGACATGCAAGGGCCCACCATGGGGTGGGGGTGTGTGTGACAGACTGACATCCGCTCCGTCCATCGCTTACCCCAGCTCATGTAAGGACGTGAGCCCAAAAACAATGCCCATCCCAATCTCAAGTGAGCCACATCAGGCAAAAACGTGGGGATAGAGATGCCTTACATTAAAACTTTGGCGGGTCCCACCAAAGTTTTGGATCAAGCTGAATTTGGTTTTTACCTTGGACTCAACTTATGAATGGGTTAGATGGCATAGTTTCAATGGTGGGCATCCCATCATCTTTTCACTTTGGTGTGGCTCACTTGAATTTTGGGTCAGTCTGATTTTTTTGGCTAACGTCCAATATGCAACCGTTGGGTCAGGCAGCTCAAGCCTGACCCAAGTTTTATCCCGTTAGTGTTTGTATAGCCAAAGACTAAGATCAAATTCAATACATCTTGGCCGATCCCAACCCCATGTGGGGTCGGTTGGGTTGAACTTGTCCGACTTCCAGCTCTACCATCAATGGCTGAAATTGAGCTATCAATGGGCTGGAGAGACCAACGAACATAGCCCAGCCCGACCAAGACTACTAGGCCTATAAGAGTAGAAAAGGCCCAAGCCCCAATAAGGAGAAATGGTTGGACCTGAGGTTGACCCAGTGCAGCCTGAAAATGAATAAAACCATGTTTTCCACATCAACATTTTTAATCTATCCATCGATCAGGTGGACTACACATGCACAAAGAGAAGGACATATGTAGATGTAAACATATGATGTTTGAGCCTGCCCAGTTGAAAAAACATAATGACTTGAGCCCAACTACAGCCCAAAATTTGATCAGGCGATGCATGCTGGCCTGATGCCCAGTAAAAAACTGCAGGCTGGCTGGCCGCATAGGATGAATCTGATCAGTTGAAATCTGGGCAGAAGGCCAGATGCTAATCTTAGGCGCCGCCCATAGGAGTATAATCTTTTTTATACGTCCTCTCACATGTGTCAACCTGGCACATGTATAAGGTCCAAGCAAATGTAGTTTCCTCCATTTATAAGGCCAATTTTTTAAGAATACATTAGGATAAAAGTAATGAAATGTTTTTTTTTTTTAATGATTAACGGAAAAATATAAAGGGAGGACCAGATTCCTCTACAACATCAGTTTTATCACAGCCCTAAAACCACCGAAACTCTATGGGCCCCACCATTTTGAATATGTAAAATCAACTCCGTCTATCAGCTTCTATCCTTGATTCCAGGCTCCGAGCCCTGAGATCGAATATTATCAAAATCAATAAGTCAGGTGCGCTACACTACAAGGAAGAATAGCTATGGGATGCCAACCATGGTTTTTTGTGTAGGGCCGCCATTGTATGTAGCTTTCATCAGGGGTTCCATGGTACAAAACTTCCATCAAACCCATTAATCACGTGCAACTCATCAGGATGAAAGCAAGATGCAGAAAAAATACCAGGACTCAGGCAGGCTACACCGCAAGAACTTGGCAACAATTTTACATTATTTCCATTAGTGTGACCCATCTAAGTTTTTAACCAAGCTTATTTTCTATATGAACGGTCCAAATAATTGTTCTCATCTTAAGGACAGAATGGATTTTACATATACAATACATGTGGACTAAAAGAAATCTGGTCATTTACACATTGCAGAAATAGGTCAGTGTAAAACACCCAAGCTAAGCTAAATCTGTGGGGCCACCATGTTGTATATGTGAAATAAACCCCATCCAACATGTGAGAAGGCTTATGTTAGCCCTAAGTACATACGATCGTCTTGATAAAAATATTATATGGGCCACACCAATGAATCCCAAAACTTGTAAGTTTGGCAGGCGTGGCCCACCTGAGTTTTGGATGAGGTTGATTTTTGGAATTTTTTTTATTTTTTTATTTTTTAAATTTCCATTCATACTTCTAATCCACACCTGATGGATTCAATGAAAGATATTTACATGGTGACCCCACATACAAACCTATTGCTGGCATCAATGATTCAATAGGCAGATGACGTACCCGGATTTGAAATAAAACTTTTTAGTGTCACTGAGAAAACAAAGGGCATAGAGATTTGAGAATAAAGTAAAGTGATCACCGGATAAATCACTAATTTTTTTAAAGATTGCTTTTCACATTAAAACAAATAAAAATAGTGAAACAAAGGGTCCAATTATTAAGAGTTAAAATCACCTTAAAATAAAACAACATTACTAGTTGGACCCATAAGAGCTTCCAATGAAATCGAGCTCTGTGGGCCTCAATATAATATATGTTAGACATCCACCAATCAATAATCAGATGCACCTTTTTATGGTGGTCCATGAGCCTTAAAATCAGTCCAATCCATGACTTAGGTGAAACACACCGCCAACAAAAAGTTAAGAGTTGATACCCAGCCATTGAAACGTTTATGATCATTTATGGGAGTCATGGAGACATGTTTCAAACATCCAGTACATCCATTATGTGTGTCTCACTTGGATGAAGGGTCACACCAAGTTTCAGCCGTATCTAAAATTCAGGTTGGCCTCACTAAGTGATTTTAGATATTTTAGTTAATATAATTGATGGTGTGACTTACTTTATGTAACATTCCGGGTTTTCAGGGGTTAAATTTTCAAGTGTCATGCGTGTCCTAATGGACTTCATATTTTAATTACATTTGGATGATCTAAAAAATAATGAAGGATTTAACAAGGCATGAAGTATAAATACATCATAAAGCAGTATCAATTGCTACTAAATTAAAAATATACAAATGACGAATTCAAAATCATCTAAATAGGGAACTAGTCCCACCCATATATGACCCAAGTCGACTAGGGCTCTGGTTTATACCCCGTGGCCGCCCGAACTCAACTAAAAAGATTCGTCGAAAGTCC
Source organism: Magnolia kwangsiensis (assembly GCA_037074715.1). Lineage (NCBI taxonomy): Eukaryota > Viridiplantae > Streptophyta > Magnoliopsida > Magnoliales > Magnoliaceae > Magnolia > Magnolia kwangsiensis. Next base: position 89,025,408 of record CM073586.1, read on the forward strand.
GGAAGCAAGAAAGCTCCTCTTCCCTATCCTTGCCCACCTCGCTCGGCTCATCGAGCTCCGCCTCACCAGGCTCCTCATGCCCTGAATCACCTGCATCTATAAACGAGTCTGGTTGGTGTTTTAAAATACCGTCCAAGAGTGGGAGTGAGTGATCAACTCAGTGGGTGCTATTAGTCTTAAGTTATAACAGGCATCAATTATAATATGAACTTAATGAAACGCAGCCAATCATCAATGCTTATTAACTCTTATTAAAATGCATGCATGAGGAATGATATGATGCATGCCCTCGCCATAATGCTCCCTCGAGTGACTCCATCTAACGATCACGTATGTCAGCACTCCCTCAGAGCGACCTCGACTTCCGAGTCGCCACCCCAACTAATACGATGCAATACGATCGTGTTAGCCGAGTTATTAGTTAAGTCCATTCATCCACTAAATTGAAAAATTTTATACACCTCACGTATCAATGCGCTAAACGGGTTGCGAGGCCAAGGCCCCCTAATGCGTGAGGTTGAGACCTCATGGGTTCGACTTCAAGCACATGAGGAGTGTCGAGAGAAAGGAATCGCTCACGGTCACTACGGGGAGGCGCGGCACCCCGACGTAGGCCGAAAGCTCAGACACAGTGTCTCATTCCACCATGCCTAGCTCACGAGGCTGTGGACCATTTTTAAGTGGATTATTGATGGGCTACAACAGTTGTAGGGCGGTTCAGGTTCCATACAAATATGAGCAAACAGAGTTAACAAACAGGGTTGGTCAGCCTGTAGACTAGATTGCACGAGTTCAAGTGAGAGCGTGACGGAATGACATCAGGTGCAAGCAACCCATGTAGCCTAACTACTGTCGTCCACACGCACTCGCCCAAATCCATGGGTTTAGCCTGGAGACGGTCCTACCAATGGAACCACCTTCACTCTCCTCCTATTTCTAGCCAACCCAAGGGCACGAATAGTGATTCATAGCATGCCGACTAACAATGTATCGCTAGAATAAACGAACTCATGTTCTCATACATATCAACATACAATTCATATTCTCATAGCAAGCTAAGCTAACCATATCAAGAAACAAGTACATATGAGTGTGTGGGTGTGGGTGTGTGGGTGAGGAAGTTAAGCACTTCCTCCATCTCAAGAAATCACATGCATAAGAGTAATGAAATCATACATACTATGAAGTAACAATACATGTGAAAATTAACAAGGCATGAACATATAATCAATCAAACACCAAATCATGTGAGAAACAAGAACAACATCATGAGAATCAAATATACCATTCCATACAATTTTCAATAAGCATGCAATTCCTAGGAATTCTCTAAGTTCTCCAAAAATGACATCTAAGTAATCAAAATCATTAAACTCATAATAGAATTTGTGTTAGGCCTCCTAAGAGCAATAGTCCGCACCTATGAATTCGTTGGAGGCTTGGAAACGACCTAGAAAATATAGATTTCGGGGTTGATCGGCCGGAATCCCTAAATCAACATTTGGAGGTTAGGTTTATATGTAAAACCCCATCATCACAAGGATTTCAAGGAGAAAAGGTGATGGTTCTTACCTATATGCTCAACAGGACGAGAGATCGGTCGTGGATGAGTGATTCTTTTTGGAGGAGATGTAGGAAGTTGTGGGGGGTTGCTCTCTTTGGGCCCCACCTCAATTTAGGGTCCACCTAACTCACATCCACTCTCACTTTCTTCTCTCCTCTTTGCTCCTTTTCCCTCTCTCACTCCTTGGTGGTTGTGGTAAATGAATGAGTTATGAGAGAGCTAGGGTTTATTCCCTAGACTTGGGCCTTTTGGCCTTAAATTTTTTCAAACTAGGATTAACTATTAGTGTTGGGGTGGACCCAGCACTTCTTTGGCCACCAAATTAGGTGTGTAGGAGCCTCATGGCCCAACCAGGTTCCATGCAAAGTTTGGGATCAAATGGATGAACAGATATGGGGTTTGATCATAGGATTTCTAATCTTTAAATGGCCCCGTAGGGTCCATTCTAGTTTTTGGGGCAGTTCTGGTGATCTCTTAGCCACGAAACTTATAGAGTAGGTGGTCCATGACCCGATGAAGGGCCATGCAGAATTTGGGAACGATCGGATATGGGGTTGGATTGTACGGGTCTGATTTGCGATCAACGGTCGTTGTGCCACGATCGGGCTCCAGCTTTTGTGGACGGGCGTAGGACACCACATTAGACCTTCACCATAAATTTGAAAGAAATTCGACGGGTAAAATGCCTGGAGTCTCAGTTTCATTATCAGTGCTAGATTTCAACTCTGGCCTTGAGTGGGTTGACAAGTGCTGATGGAATGACCCGTTTAATTAACTTCGGGGTGTCCAATGAGTCCGTAGTCCGCGATGGACCATAAGCCCAGTGAGATCTATGGTTCCCTAAAGTTTTATAATTTTCTAACCTTCCTGCATCACGGTATGGCCTGCACGGGCTGTTGCTAAGTGTAAACGGGCTATCGGCTTGACGGCCCGCACTCGGTCCAATCACGACCGGACTAGTCCACCTATGTATGAGCTAACATCAAGTGCTAATCATCATTAAGTGATAATATGAGCTAATTAATAATAATAATAAATTTTGAAAATCCAAAACAGTGAAAATTCAGGATGTTACACTGTAGTTTCAGATACGGCTGATTTTTTAGATATCCCATATGGGACCCACCAAGTGAATGGTGTAGATGTCCCACATAGATCATGGTGGGGCCCCATTGAGCTGACGTATGATGGCAGCTATGAATGATGCAAAATGATGTTAGAATAAAATGAAGCCGTTGGCATGCAACTTACAATCACTTCCTTCCCAAAACATTAACAAAAAAGCCGACTGTCTCTACGATGGTGGATTCTGAGATTGGAAACATTGGAATATGGAGTCAGTGAAATTATGTATTTTCACTTCAGTAAATTTCTTCTTCTTAATTAGTGTTTGTATTCTTACAGTTGTTGTTGGTGTAATGGATACAATAGTTATATGATCCTGAGACTGAGTATATGGTGAGATTTCATATTCTCATGCTTTTGTGTTCAACATCATGCATGATTAGGCCTGTGTTTGATGAACAGCTTAGATCTTGAGCAAAAGAGGGTGGCCCGGCTTAAGCTTGAGCTGGACTCTTAACTTGTATGTGCAAAATCATCATGGGCTAAGCTTAGGCCTGTTTGTTTTGGACCATCACAGATCGGGCTGGACTTAGAATTCGGTCGTGTAAAATCTTCCCAGGCTACGCTTGGCCTGTTTGTTTTGGCCCATCACCAGCTCGAGCTGGACTCGGAACCTGGCCCCTCAAAATCTTCACGGGCTAAGTTTACTCCTTGTTCTTCTTTTGGCCCATCACGGGCTCGATCATGACATGGAACCTGGCAGTGCAAAATCATCATGGGCTACGCCCAGGCCTGTTTGTTTCGGCCCATCACGGGCTCCATCTTGGCTCGGAACCTGGCCCTGCAAAATCGTCAAGGGTAACCTCAGGCCTGTTTGTTTTGGCCCATCACAGGCTCGGGCTTACCTCAGGCCTCTGTTTTATTTATTTTTATTTTTTTGGCCCATCACGGGTTTTACTCTGTGGACTGGGCTGGACTTTTACCACGCCTGTTTCATTGCAGCCCGTAAAATACATAAGCTTATGGGGCCCACCATTCTGAATATTTAAAATCTACTCCGTACATCAGGTTCTATCCTCGATTCTAGCCCTAACATGAAACATCAGAAAGATCCAAACCTCGGTTGTGCCACACTATAAGAGACAATGGCTATGGGATGCCAACCATAGGTTTGTGTGTGGTGGCACCATGATAGGTAGATTTCATCAAACCTGTGAATCAGGTGTAAGATGAATTGAATATAAAAAGAAGACCATGATCAAGGACTCATGTGGCCCACACGGCTGAACTTAGGAGTATTGGAAGCAATTTTGCAACATTGTTCCCATTTGTACGGTCCATAGGAGTTTTTAACGGGGATTATCTTTTTTATGAACGGTCCAAACAATAGTTCTCACCCGAAGGAAAGAGTGGATTTTACGTTTACAATTTGGGTGGACCCCACATAGATTAAGTTTTTTGCGCTCCTGGGGAAATAGGTCAGTATATTAAACATCCAGGCTCCATCTGTGGGAGCACCATATATATGTGTGTGTGTGTGTGAAATCAAATCCATCCATCATGTGAGAACGATTATGTTAGCCGTCATTAGAAACTTTTAGGTCCCACTGTAAGAAAATCTATAATGTTTATTTGCTATCAACCCATTGATAAGGTCAAATATGATGAAGTAAAATACAGATATCAGCTTGATCCAAAACTTATGGGGCCTCTAAAAAGCTTTTAATAGTCATTCACCTCTTTTTACGGTGGTGTGATCCAGCAATGATTTAAAGATGCTCAAGTTTTGGAACAAGGTATGAAATGATTTGAGAAAACGAATAAACGTCCCGGATATAAATTACATTCATCGTGGCCCCCGGATGATAAAGGTAATGCCCAATGAGGGATTGTTTGGATGCATGTAAAGTCATATGTAAGAATTTATTTACAAGTAATCAGATTAATAGGTGTGTTTAAATGAGTATATATCTACCTATAATCAAATTGCATTTCTCGCTCTTAAGGGCGGTGCATGATGGGCTCCTTCTTGCTCTTAATAAGGGGTTCATCCATATTGAACTAGAGTCGGATTCTCAACTGGTTATTGATCTTCTTCAGGGGAGAGCTAGTGCCTCCCTCATGGCAGGGGAGACCGTGGATTGCTAGGATTAGGAACCTCATGAAAAGAGGTTCTATTTCGCTGAGGTTCACCTTCCGAGAAGGGAACGGCCCTACTGATGGTCTTGCCCGCTGGGGTGGTAAGAGGCAAGAAAACATTGTTGTGGATAGTTTGGCCACTCTTCCAGCCTCCATTAGAGGTCTGATTTTCCTAGATAGGGTGGGCCTGGGGGCCATTAGGGTTGATGTGACGTATAGGTAGGGGTTGTATAGCTCTCGATTTTTTTCCTTTTGTTGTTTTATGATAGGAGGGACCTCCCCTTTTTACAGGGCCCTTCCCGAAGAGTTGTAATAGTCTGTGATTAATGGAAAAAAATTTGTTTAAAAAAAAATAAAAAATTGCATGTTGTAATTGAATTATAGCTTTTAGCTATAATATGAAACATGAGGGAAAAAAATTATATTTTAGATAACAGGTAATTTAATCTTTGAAAATTTTCAAAATAAGGAGAGTTATGAATATATAATCTTCCAATCGCTATAAGGACTCCAAACAAAAGAGAAAAAAAAAAAAAAACATCTCTCTTTTTTTGTTAGTATTGCTAGGGTTGAAATTTCTCATATGTTGGGATGTTATCAAACCTTAGTGTTGTATTTGAATTAGTGGGCTCACTTCTATGGTCGACCAAATGATTTGTTTATTGTAAAAATTGGCCAAAAATTTTATTGAGTTACACTTATCCCAATGATTTATCTTATATAAAAACTTTATATATCGTTTGATTTTAAAAGTGGATATTCAATGACCATTATTTCATCTAGTGTGGTCTACTTGAGATTTGGATTTGCCATTGAACTAGAAAAACTGATGGACAACGTAGGTATACAACACTGACATCAAGATGGGTGGCACATAATCAGCTCCCAATGAAACTTGGGGCACGATTGATAACCCATGTAACTTGGGTCTATTATTTTGACCATTTATTTGAGTTACGCGTGCCCCAAGTGTACAATTTATGAGTGCATGCACATGAACAATCCATCTCTAGGACTGATGAGATTGCCTCCAAAATCATTTCCCAGGAACTTTATGCAATGCGAAGCTAAGTGGGGCCATCATGATGTTTGTGAAAAATACATCCCATCCATCCGTTTTGACGGATCAAATTAGTATTAGGCCCAAAAATGAGGCAGATTCAAAACTCAAGTGGGCCACATGATTAGAAAAAGTAAGTAGGGAAATGCTCACGGTTAAAACCTCCCTGGATCTTCTAATGTTATAATGCCATCCGTGACATTCATAAGGTCATTCCGAATGGGATATACTGAAAACACAAAATTATTAGCCTGATTCCAAACTTATGTGGCTCCACAAATGTTTTAACAGTGGCCATTTAATCATCACTGTGAGTGTAGGGCACGCTGTGATATATTCCACACAGTCCATCCATTTTTCCAGCTCATTTTAGGGCATGATTCCAAAAATGAAACAGATCCAAATCTCAGGAAGTTTTTAATTGTGGGCGCTCAATCACCACTGTTTCCTGTGGTGTGGTCCACCTGAGACCTGCATCTGCTTCAGTTTTGAGCTCATGCTCTAAAATGAGTTGTATAAAACAAATACATGGTGGGTCCCATAGTCACTGATCCATGCAATCTGCGCCGGCATATAGGGGTGTGACATTCGTTGATATAGATGGAACGACTTAATGTGGATGGGATCCATGCCGTCCATCAGGTGCAACACCCTGTATTTGGACTGGGTTCAAGAATCCGGCCAACAACATTTACGTGGGCTACATGGGAAACTGTAGAGATGGGAGTCCTCCCGCTATTAAAGTAGTCCAAATGTGCATGGAGCCTACCATGATGTGTGTATATATACCATCCAATCCTTTCATCTGACGTGCAATACAAGGATGAATGGATTCCCCAAAATCCAGGACATTCCAAGACTCATGTGGGACACACCAGGTGAATTTAGAGGTCTAGGGCATGATTTTACACCTTCCCTATTGTGTGGCCCACCAAAAGAAGCAAACCAAATCACAGCTTGGAATCTCCCACTTCACGAACCTAATAATTACAATTCAAAAATTTTAGGACCCACGAATGTTTCAACGGTCCGACTTAAATCCAACTAGGCTGAAGTTTGCCCATCTTGTGCTCCGATTGGGACCCACATGCAGAGATTTCTGGTGATCTGAACTGTCTATAATGTAATTGCTGTTTTATATAGTAAACCGTAAGAAATTAAGCTGAAAGAATGATTTTATATATATATATATATATATATATATATATATATATATAGAGAGAGAGAGAGAGAGAGAGAGAGAGAGAGAGAGAGAGAGAGAGATTCAAAACATTGAAATAAGATACTTTAATTATTGAACCTAAAAATCAAGCATCATAGAAGCTTACTTATTGGAGCATAGCTTATTTAGAGTATCACAAAAAATATAAGGGTTTAGATCACTGCATCTCTCAGCATCTGGGCCCTAATTTAGCTGCATATGAGTATTAAGAGATAAAATAAAGCAATTTGTGAGCAGGGAAGTTCTCGGGAAGATAGTGTAATTTGTGGGCAGAGAAATTCTCATGCCGTCGACCTGTAGTGCAATTATTTAAGGATAATATGTAATTGTGAGCAGAGATATTCCCATGCCGTAGACGTGTAGGGCAACTATTTTATGAAGATACACTTTTACCCACCGAGTTGAATGCAACAGAAATTTGTGGACTAAATTTCTGAAAGTAATGGACAAAGGTAGAGAAAGAAAAGTTTTAAAAACCCTTCTAGACTAGAAGGGTTTTTAAAACTTTTCTCTCTAGTCTATTTAAAACTTTTCTTTCTCTACCTTTGCCCATTGCTTTCAAAAATTTAGTCCGTTGCTTTCAGCCAAGCAGGGAAAGGTGTATTTCCATGGAAAGGCACCCTCATGGGTGCTTCTACATCCATCCAATTAATTAGATGCGTCACAGCCCTAAAAATCTGGCCAATCCATGACTTGGTTGGGCCACACCACACACAACAATTGAAAGTCGATATTAGATCTTTTAGTCATGATTTCTGATTGTGTGACTCAGCTTGAATTCCAGGTGAGGTTGACTTTTGGGATATCCCATCATCTAGAAGAGACCCACCGAATGAACAGTGTGGATGTAGTACTCAAATCACGGTGGGGCTATAGTTTACCTACATATGATAGCAGCTCTGAGTGTCGCGACATATGCAAAATGAAGTTGGACTAAAATGAAGTCGTTAGCATGCAACTTCCAGTCACCTCCTTTCCAAAACACCACCACCACCACCACCACCACCAACAGAGCCCTGTCTGGTTGTTTCAAATTCTGAGATGGAAAACACTGAAATCGAAATGGCTCCAGATGTACAAGTCCAAGTACAAGATTCTGTTGAAGCTGAGATCAACATTAACACTGAAATCGAAGCGCCTGTGGAGGCTCAGGTGCACGTTGGCGAAGGTCCAGGTGAAGCTGAGAACGGGAACCACCCAAGAATGGGTTTATTTGCCAATATTGCGGTGAACGGCATTTTGGTGATGGGATTGCTCCTACTACTGGCTGCGGCATTCCTACCATCCATCTCAGATACCACTGCTAAAAGGATGATATCTACGGGTACGTTGCTCATCTATGTTGGACTTGCACTCAAGACGAAGCTTCCTCTCTCATCTTAGAAGTTGAGCAATGGTTATTTAAATGACCCTTTCAGTTAGTTTTTAAGTATCAGTAAAAATAATGTCTTGAGTCAATCTCTTGTTCTCCTTCCTCTTTATTGACTGAGATCTTGTTTTCTTGTTATTTGGATATACAATAGTTATATAATAGTTATATGATTGTATTATGGTGAGATTTCATGATATCATGCATATCTGTGCCGTATCTATTGAAGGTTTTAAGGGTATTTTTGTCAACATCATCATGCATGTTTTAATTTCTTCTTCTATATTGAGATCAACTCTGTATATCATGTGAGAATCTTTATCTTATCCGTACAGACAAACGATCATCTTGATAAAATTATCCCATGAGTCATACCAATTAAAACAATGTAAAGGAGTTTGGGCAGTGTGGCCCACCTGAGTGTTGTATGAGGCTGATTTTTCTTTTTTTTCCATTGATTCTTCTAAGCCACACCTGAAGAACGGGTTTGATGAAAGATATACATCATGATGGTACCACACAAACCTACGGTTGGCGCCCAATCAAAAGGAGAAACGAAAAATAAAAAATAAAAAATTGAAGAAGAATAAGAAACGGCGTTCATATTTAGAGAATTAGGGTTAGGGTTTGGAGTTCTTCTTCATTTGTTTGGGATTTTGGTTCGATTTTGGGGCAAAATGTGAAGGAGAAGGAGATTTAAGTCGAGAATGGGATTGGAGAAGCCATGGAAGAGAAACGGGACAGCTTGGCGAGATTTTAGACATCTAGTCCAAGCCCAGCCCGTTAGCAACTGGCGTGAAGTTTAAGCCCGAGCCGCCCGTCAGGCCTCATGTAAATGGCCCAGAAGCCCGGCCCATTGATGGACCCGTGAAAATTGGGAAAGGATTAGGTGTTACTTGGGTAACACGTTAGTAGGTATTGTCTTGACTGTGGGGCTGACCTTGATGTATGCATTATATATCCACCCCGTCCATCATTTTTTTCCAGCTAATTTTAGCTCAAGGCCTCAAAATTGTGGTAGATCCAAGTCTCAAATGGACCACACAATGGGATTGAATTCCCACCATTAAAATTTTCCTGGGGGACAAGCTGATATTTGTGTTTTCTCTTCATCCTAGTCTCCGACCTTATCGAAAAATTGGATGGGAAATAAACATTATGGTGGGACCTAGTAACTCTTCAACGGTGGGTGTTAAATGTCCACTGTTTCCTATACAGTGGTCCACTTGAGAATTGGATCTACTTAAATTCTGGAACCATGCTCTAAAATGTAATGGAAGAACTGAAGAACGGCATGGATATACAACACTGACATCAAGGTGGGCCCCATGGTCCAATGGTATTACCCGGCTAACACCTAATCCAATAACCCCATGTAACTTGGGGTCTACCATTTCGACCTTTTATTAGAGCTACACATATGTTAGGTGTGCAATTCATGAGTACATGCTCATAAACAATCCAATTCTGAGCCCTTGATGATTATGCATGGTCTAACCCCAAGCGGACCCAAACCAAAGCCCAGCTAGTTCAAGATCCGGGCTGTTTATTAGGTGAGCCAATCAGGCTTGATATTGATCAGAATGCCCTTGAAACCGTAAACAGGCCGAGCTGATGGGCTCTTATCCGCAACCCAAGTCAGGCCAATTAATTAGCCAGCGAAATCATTTTTTGCCCAAGTCTAACCCAAAACCCAAATAATCCAGCGTGGCCTATTAACAGACCCATCCATGGCTGAAATTGGTCTATCAATAGGATGGACCCAAGCCGACCAAACTCCAAATTTCGAATAGTGCAATGCACAAAGCCCAGCCTGAAGGCCTGGAACCATTCATAGCCCGGATGGGCCCTTGATAGCAGACCCAACCCCGTCCCAACAAAGGTTGGGCGTGAAGATGACACCACCTAGCCTGAAAATTAATCAAATCCCTATTTCTAATCCATCCATTGATCAGGTGGACCACATGCACGAAGAGATGGACACTTGTAGAAATGAATCCTTGGGTTGGTTAACATACAACAAGCATGTTGTCCAATGGATAATTGGGAAGATGGACCACATGAATTCGTGAACATATGAAGTTGGACCGGCCTGTCTGAACCTGCCCTAGTCGGGTGAACTGCTTGACCCATTGCTACCTCTGTGCCCCGACCATTGGCTGGATCTGATCAGCTGAAAATCCTGGCCGAAGGTTACCATAGGCCCGGCCAGTTCACAGCCCTAACTGGAGGAGTAGGGAGTTCCTGCACAAGGATTCTGGGTGGGCCCACTGTGATGTTTTTGAGAAATCCAACCCATCCATCCATTTTTCGAGATCATTTTAGGCCATATACCAAAAATGAAGAGGATGCAAAACTCAAGGGAGACATACTAGATGAAACAGTGGGGAAAGCCTACGGTTGAAACCTTCCTAGACTCCACCTTGATTTTATATGCCAACCAAACCGTTTATAAGGTAATTTTCACTAGGATGAAGTGAAAACACCAAAAACTTACACCGATACTAAATTTTTGTGGTCATATAAATATATCAACGGTGGTCACTAAATCCCCACCGTTTCCTCTCGTGTGGCCCATTTGAGTTGTGGATACACCTTATTTTTGGTTGAATGTCCTAAAATAAGCTCGAAAAATTGGATGGACACGTTGCAAAAGGCTTGCCCAGGAAATTTCTGCAAAAGGCTTCTTAGGAAATCCGCATCCCTAGGTAGGCTATGAATGTCCATATCAACGTACATTTAAAAGACCTACCGGATGATCTAAATTTAGGGCTGAAAGGCCGGTTGGGTCGGGTTGTTGCTCAACCATAGCCCAACCCTAAGGTTTCTACCTCAACCCTAACCCAACCCAACCCAACCTCGGGTTGGGAATTCTCAACCCAAGCCCAACCCAAGCAGGCTCGGTCAGGTTCGTCGAGTGGATACATGTTAATATTTTTGTTATTACATTAATCTATTATATTTCAATACATGTATTAGTTTTTATACCTATGATTTTATTAATTATATTATATATATATATGGTAAAGAACTTCATTTTTTTAAAACGAACAAGCTAAAATATAGTACTCCGTTAAAAATTGTGCTGCATAGTAGGCAATCTGTTTTAAAGAGAAATCTAGCAAATCTTATTATCTTGAGTCATTAGAAATGGCCTGGACCAATGAGACCCGATGGCACTGGAATTTTCTATGCCTTCAACATATACAATTCATGGTCAATTATCATTTATAACTTATATATCAATTGGGTTCAGCTTGGGTCGGGCAACCCGAGACCTCAACTCAAGCCCAACCCAACATATAGCCCAAGCTTAAAACCAAACCCGTTACATCCTGCCCAAGCCCAACCCAATGTCAGGCCGGTCGGGTTGAACCCGCCTGACTTTCAGCCCTGGATCTAATCTCCCTTACTTTCGGTTTAGGCTTTCATGGAGGGCCTAACCTGATGAATGTCTCTGATTTTAAAACATCCTGACCATCCAATCAACCGGTTAACATATCATGCTTATGATTAGAGATCAATTTTGGTGGTTGAGAACCTAAAGAGAGTCATAATCCTTGATGCATCAGGATGTAAATTGTGTTGTGGACCAGATTTTGGAAATGGGGGGTCCATGATTTGGATCCACTGTGGACAGGGGATATGCCTTGAAATAGACACTAACCCTGTGATCAGTCACCTACAAATAGACACACGAGAAATGGTTTGGATTTACTTCAAGAGTCCGTGATTCAGGACCTCTGGAGCAGTTCTAAGGAGCACTATATCCTCTTCCCGATTTGATTTCCATCAAATATATAATCCATTAAAAGGGGAAAAAATGTCTATATTTACACTGCATGGTTCAATGATCCAGATCGTTGATCTGCTGGACCCCACATTAGATTGATCATGAAGATGAACTCTTGGATTGAAAGATGCTTGATGCCAATCTTGGTCCTCTTCCACTTGAACGCAGATCACTGTAGTATTTGTCACCTTGACTATCTCTTTGCTGGTCATCCTTCAAAAGAAAAATAAAAATAAAAAATCTATTTGTTGGCCAAATGATTGACAGGTAACGATCATCCTGATGAGGGCCATGGTCCATCAAAAAATGGGGCCAACGAAAGAATGGTTTGGATCATGGAACCATAGCCACACCTGTAGAAACTGAAAACCAAAGTAGGATGTGCATTTCTCAGGTTGAAGATCATATCATTCTTCTTCAACAAACAATCACACCCACATGGAGTGAAAACAAACACCATAACGACAATAAAAAGCCTTTTCTTTTCTTCTTCCTCAAGCTGTATATGAAAGAATATGCGTCTCTGAACACCACCTCTTTAACTTGACTGGGGACCCTTTGCCATGGCAGCTTCACGTTCCTGGCGACGACGTTCTCTCTAAGACACCAAATATAAGCAAATCAATGTAATGGCTAATGCAGAATATTTAAGCACATACAAACAAATTAATTAATTCAACTTAGGCTGCACTTGGCTGCATTCACAATATTTGATGCAACCAAATGCAGCCATAGGCAATGGTTTGCTTGCTCGGATATGCTTTTGCAATACAATGTTTTGATTTCAGAGGCAGTCTTCAATAGGCAGGTAAGTTCGCCAAAAAAACCTCCAGATTCAATCATTCTAAGTGGACAGATGCACAGTCTCTTAGGGTGCATTTGGATGTACAAGTGAATTTATCCTTACTTTCCATACCACCACCGTGACTGGTTATTCTTTGGCAGATCCCGCTCCAAAACATGAGGGATAGAGCAAAAGTGGCGAGGCCTATCATATCAATAGGGTTGTGTGAAGAGAAGCAGGCCACTCATCCAATCGACATTATGTGGCAGGGGCCGCCCAGTTCGACCAACCAATGGGGCGAGCTGGTCTGCTTTGATCCAGGAGAAAGCCAAGCCAGCAAGCTGCCTTGTCAGTGCAGGCCATGGATTCGGTTAAGTGAAGACATACTCATATTGAAACAGCACTCAAATTGCAGTTACATTCATTTCAAGTCCAAATTGAAAGAAATGAAATTGCTGTTTGGAGCATAAGAACCTCCCACTTCATGAACCTAATAATTGCAATTCAATTCGATGGTGCATCCAAATATTTGTATCAGGTTGGCTTTGTAGTCCGCAATTTCATATGTGGCATAGCCAAATTGTTTATTCATTGCATTGATAAGCTCAGTTTGCACACCCAACTCGTCTTTAAAGTTTGTCTTTTTCTTTGGTGGATATGTCATTATACTCGTCTTTAACAATAGAAGCAGAAATGAGGAATTAGTTTAGATTGATGGCCAACAAGTACCCCAAAAAGACCATTTCCAATATCTTAGGTCAATAATTCAAGACAGTAGAGAGATTGAGAAGGATATTGCTCATAGAATTAGAGCTTAGGCAGATGAAGTAGAGGCCTCTAAAGTCTTATGTGATCACCACATACCAATCAAATTAAAGGGGACATTTTATAGGATGGCTATAAGACCAGCCATGCTTTATAGAAATGTTGGGCAGTAAAGCACTAGTCGTTTAGAGTATATCTAAAATGAGGACTTTGAAATGGACTAGTCCAGGATGAGGATGGATAGAATTATAAATGAATGTCTTCAAAGAAACTTGGGTGTAGCCCCAGTAGGTAATTTGACAGTGGGAAGTAGACTTAGTTTGGCCATTTGCATTGGAGACAATGAACTACACCAATTGGGAGTTGGTTGTTTCAAGTTGAATGCTACAAAAGGGCAAGTGGAAGACCAAAAAGGATGTGGTTTTGTTTTTTAAAACGATGTATTTCAATAAATAAAACTGGCCACAGCCATAATTACAAATATACAAAAAATAAACAAAAAGCATTGGAAGCAGCTACAAAGCAGCCCATGAATCAGGCAAATGGATATCTGCCTATGTTTTAAGCCATTCAATCACTAGCACCTTTGCTTTACCGAAAACTTCCTCTACTCGACCCTCCTCACAATTCCTAGAGCAACAATTATTCCGCCCCAACCATATAGGCCAAATACCCGCCAGAAGACATAATCGACAAACTTTCGAACCTACTCTGCTTGACCCTCCCCTATGCCACATCATGAAGAAATTTCCAATTGATTTTGGACATACCCAGACTATTTGAAAGAGATGAAAAAAATTTGTCCACGTCTAACGAGCAAACTCACAATGGAAAAATAAATGATCCACCAATTCCTCATCTTTAAGGCACAAGATGCAAACATTCAGAAGAACCATTTTTTTCTTTTGCGAAGGTTATCCACTGTGAGCACCTTGTTACCTCCCACTAACCAAGCTAACATAGCCACCTTCGTTCAAGCCCCGTAATACAAAACTGGAGCAATCGGAGAATGCCCATTAACCAGCTGACCTCCACTAAGCATTCTGAAGAGTGACCTAACCGAGAATTTTCCTGACTTTCTTTTAACCACACCATTGAGTCTTGGTCTGAAGATACAGGCCTTACCTTGGATAAAAGGTCCAACAAATTCACCAATTCCTCAAATTCATCATCATTTAAATTTCCTCTACACTGCGGGGCCCAACCCTCTTTGTAAGGAATAACAACTAGCAGCTAGCATCTCCTCTTCTCTTGCTAGACTTGCTATCCTAGGAAATATAACCCCTAATTTCTGCTCCCCCACACATATATCATCCCAAAACCTACTCTTTTGCCCATTTCCTAATGAGATACCCACCCCTTTCCATACCTTGCTTTTTATTGAGTTAACCACTTTTCATAGGTAAGAAGATCTATAGAGAGACGAAGACCACGTCCATCCACCAACCCCCGGAACCTAACCTTACTTCCTCCGAACTACCTCCCTCCATAGACTCCACCCCAAATCTCCATACCCATTTACTTAGCAAGGCTTGATTAACCACCTCCAAACTTCTCAACCCCACACCCCCTTGGCTGACTGACTTGCATGCATCTTCCCATTTCATGATAAGGAACTTTTTCTTTTCTTCCATAACTTTCCAGAAGAAATTCCTCCAAATTTTTTCAAATTTATCCGATACCGACTTTGGGCATTTAAGAAGGGACATAAAGTAAATCGAAAGGTTGGACATAGTCACCTTAATCATAGTTATCCTTCCCCCTAGAGACAAATACCTGCTTCTCTACCGTGATAGTTTATTTTCAAATCTTTCACTGACTTTGTCCCCTTGCTGCAACCCCCTAGACGAAGAGAAGAAGCCCTTTGGAGAACCATTTACTAGAATTGAGAACTTTGGAGATGTGACACACATCCGCATCCATGTTCTCCATCTCCTTCCACACCCCAACCAACCTAGTATATAATCTAAGAAGCCCCAATCAACATGATCGTACGCCTTCCCTACATCCAAACCACACCTTTCCTTCCACTTCTGTTACATATATCTATAGTTTCATAAGCTGCTAAGATATTATCCGCAATTTGTCTTCCCGCTACAAAGGCCCCTGAGATTTAGGTATGACTCCACCTAAGGTCGCTTTAAATCTTGTGGCTAGAACTTTTGACAGAATTTTGTATGGCCCTCCCAATAAACTTATCAGTCTGTAGTCCTACAAGCTTTCCGCACCTTCCTTTTTTGGGATTAATGCAATGCACGTGGCACCAAACTTCGGGAGCAAGGAAACTGTTTCATAAAATTTGTTAATAAAACCAATTACCTTGCCTTTAGCCAAATCCCAAAACTTATGATAAAAGAGCATTGGGAACCCATTAGGACCAGGCACCTTTTCTCCACCCAACTCTTCAACTGCGGACACTATTTCTTCCTCAGTAAATTGCTTTTCAAGGGATTCTTCCACGTGGTTGTAGTAAGACAAGATTTAATGACTTATGGTTTTAGTAAGGTTACGACCCTTGATAGAGTGGTGAAGCGGAAAAACATTCATGAAGCAAACCCCAATTAATTGGGGTAAGGCTACGATGATGATGATGAGGAGGAGGAGGAGTAGGAGGACGATGATGATGAAGGGAGCAAAAGCAAGTGACCCTCTTCTCACTCTCTCTTCAATAGGCCTATTGACCACCTCATTGACACCCCTCATAACAATATAACAAACGGCTCCCAAGCTAGCTACTAAAAATTGAACCTTTTTTCAATTCCCCAACTTATCATTCTTGACCCACTAAAATATGAGAATCTCCTTCAATGAGAAGCTTCCCATAATAGGAGGAGAAAATGCAAATCCCTTCTCTTAGCATATGAATCATTGCAAGATCTGACTCCACCTCACCCTAAGGCCCAAAAAAAGCCATCATCACCTCCAAACATTCGTTTCTCAAGATGCTCTTGATCCCAAAGGAGCCAAGGTTTTCAAAAGAGCCCCCAACGGACCTGGATCGAGGCAGCTCCCACTTGATCTTAGAGTTCTTCCTTTCAAACTGTCCTAATGGAAAACCCCCAAAACTATGGTCTAGCAAAGCAAGATTCTTCATTTGATTGATTCCACCAAAGGTACTTCTTATCAAAGATCCTATTATTCCTTTCCTTCTAGCAAAGCGTGGGATTCTCTCTCTTGCTCTAGATCCATTGAGGGTGTGCTAGACACATTTCTACGTGACTGCATCCACAACTCTGTGACATCCCTTAGTATGGGACCTAGCATGCATAGCTTCCCAAGACAGCATAACACCCACCAAGCTGTCGTGCATAGAGCTATCATAAAACTGAAACATTGCATGGCTAAGTGTAAATTCTAATACTTACATGCACCATAGAGCCTTCATCCACCATGATAACTTTAAATTTGTAATCTATGAGGATGCAACATCTGGTTTTCTTTGCCAACAATAGTTCCATTTTATTGGGACTTCCAAATTTTATTTTATTTTTTGAAAAAAAAAGGGAAACTCCAGCCAGATAACTCTAGCATGTGCCATTCCACTTGCATTGTTGTGTTGGACCATTGATGTGATATTCAGGTTTGGTCCTTTGATCACATGTCCAAGCATTGACGCCTCCTCACCACTGTGAGATATTGCTGCCTACAGTTAATCTTGCTTCAAATCAATTGCAACTATCATTCTTTATAGATCTTCTAGAACATGGGTGTGCTTCTCCGAACTACCGTTCAACAGTTTCAAATCCCTTCTATCAACTGCTTCGTCTCCATCTCTCTTTCCCCTGTAGCATTATGTTGCCTAGTTTCCTTTGCTCTCGTTTAACGGTTTGCTTTTCACAACCAAGAAGATGAAAATCATAAGTAATTTCCAGTTTGAGACCTCCTATGTGCAATACAGCAATAGGCACACAAGATACGTTTTTCATTACCTTTTCAATTGGTTACACCTCTAATTATTCCTCCTCCACATGGCTCCTAAAACCTTTCACCCTTTCTTTGAATGAAAATGATAATTTATTAAAGCCCAACCTCTCATGGTATTCCTTAAAATCAACCCCCAAGCATCAGTTATTTCTCTTAATTGGTTGCACTCCACATATATGTAATCCTCAATTTCAACCACGTGCAAACTATTCCAACCACGCATTATCAAGCCATGCAAGCCTACTCCTATACACAACTCTCAACTAGCAAATAAGTTTACGTACCACACGAGTTTCTTATTAGATGCAAAACTCCTACCAACAGGAGTATTTTATCTACCTCGAGAAATGTTTTTCAAAATAGTTGACCCACTCTTAAAACTGTGTTCACGAGACCCTGGTTTGAAGACTCTTCTTAGTCAACTCATACTTGGTCAGGACTGGGTTGAGTATACACCATGCGTAGACTCGTGCGTAGACTCGGGGTGACTCGGATAAGTCTAGAGTTTCTGACGCACGAAGCATAATTTAAAATTTTCATATTTTAAATAACCTAATTCTATGGATCCCCATCTAGACATTCTCAAGTTTCTATGAATAAAAAATATAAGAGCTGCGATTTGCTTGTACATTACCGCCATTCAAAACCACGTAGACTGTCGATGTTGTTTCATCGATCGAGAAGGCTCTCTCCCAAATCTATCCCAAACGAGGAGAAATGAGAGCCAACACATCATTCCCTATAGCAAGGCTAGGGCAGAGCACGAAAGCCGTCCAAAGGTGGACCCCACACATAAGAACGTACGGATGTAAAGGAGGGACCTCAATTCTCTCTCCCTTCCCCCAAACGTTCAAGGCTCTTTTTCCAATCCCTCATAAGATCTATTTATAAGGAATTAAGGTTGTGGGGAAAAGGTGGAGAGACACCGGTATGGTGCTCTATTACCATACAAACTTTGGCATGCCCTACTACATCTAAAGTCTGTGATCTTGCCTGATCATGTAATCACTCCACTTATCATGGCCATCCACCCTCGATCTAATACCCATGCAAGTTAAGTGGAGCACAAGATCTCAACCGTTGGAATTACCATCAAGTGTAATTAAAACCTTTTGACGATTAAAATAAAAGATCAATGGTTTAAAACATTTATCAAACCATTTAAGACCTTTTTGAGTGCCAGTACCAACAAAAATACTTGATGGACATCTTTTAAAAAAAAAATCACTTGATAGATGGTCCGATCTACCAAATCTTAGCCATAAGCATGTTACCAGTGGATCCCTTATTGGATCATATGAACGTCAACCACATCTTAATGCATGAACCTAGCAACACCACATATGGACCACTACAATTGACTCCTCAAAGCAGGCCAAAGAACATTACATTAAGAACGAGAACTTCTCGTATGTCTTTAGGTCTAAGGATTAGTCAAAGTAGTACATACACAAGTTGATCACATCAGGGATGATGGGTTTCCCAACCCAGAGACTTTTAAGTGATCCTCCAATATAAGTATCCAACGTGTCTAATAGCAAGATCTCACATCAATAAATACTGGTGTTCGAAATATCGGTATCGCGCTATGTATTACACCCTTGGGATACAGATACGTATCAGTTATCGCACGGGATATATCGTTTGTATCGCATAATTTATTGCTCTTTTTGGGAAACATGGGGAAACATTGGGGAAATGGTTGAATTTTTCAATGAAACTTCAGGGATTGTAAAAAAAATCTTAATACATAGTTTTAAATCATAACATTGCAAAAAAATAAAAAAAATTTGCACACAATAGGTTTCTTTTGTGTAAGGTCCTAAGCCAAGCATTGTCTGATTGAACTAAGGCAACTATATTAAAATAAAATGCATAATATTTATAAATGTATCAAGAGATGTATAAAAATACAATTATTATTAGGGTAAAAAAATTCTACTATCTGATTAGTGGAAACTTAATTGTTAAAATACAACCATTAAACACAATTATTATTATGTGGGCCACACCTCAATGTGTGCATGATATATCTACAATGTTCATCCTTCTTGCCAATTCATTTTAGGACACGGGCCCAAAAATGAAGCAGATCCAATTCTTAGGTGGACCACGCCACAAGAAACAATGGGCCTTAGGAAGTTTTTAATGGTGGACCACACCATAGGAAATAGTTCTTAATAACCATTGAAAGCTAATATTGCATTTTCTTACCCTCCAGATTTGTATAACCTTGTCAATAGGTTGGATGTTCAATAAACATTATTGTGGACACTAAAAAGCTTTTAATAATGGAAGTTCAATGATCACTTTTTCTAGTGGTGTGGTCTACCTTAAACTTTTATCACCTTCATTTTTTGGATCATATCCTAAAATAATATGTAAGAACATATGGATGGCATGGATGTATAATACATCTATAGAGGTGGGCCCTATAGTCAGGGCCTCACCCATATGGCTACGGTTATAATCTGTAGCCATAGGTCTACAGAAACGAAAAATCACTTTGAAAAGCAAGCGTATTTTCGTCCTCAAATGCTCTGTCCGTACGTGCAAAGTCTAAGTTGGGAAGGTAAGTTTTGGATCCTTCATAAAAGACGTTGGATAAAAGGTGGGGTTTAAAGTAGTAATTTTCTCTAGAATTGGAAGCGGATTGAGTACTGAGTAACTCTGTACGCTAAGCGTACTGAGTAAACTCTATGGGGCCCACCGTCACTCGTGCATTTTATCAACTCCGTCCATCTGTTTTATCATATAACTTTAGGGCTTTAGACCAAAAATTAATCATATCCAAAGCTCAAGTGGACCACACAACCTGAAACAGTGTGAATTGAATTCTACCGTTGAAAATTTCTTGAGGGCCGACAGAAGTTTTAGATCAAGATGATATTTGTGTTTTCCCTTCATCCATGTCTTTTTAATCTTATGAATAGTTTGGATGACAAATAAACATCACTGGGGTCCTTAGAAACGTTGCAACGGTGGAAATCAATACTTCCGCTGTTTCCTTTGGTATAGTCTACTTGAGCTTTTGATATACTTCAATTTTGGGCTCAACCCCTAAAATGATGTTCAAAAACGGATGGACGGCGTGGATAAACCACGTGAATTCACAGTGGGCCCAACAGAATTTACTCAGTACCATAAGAGCATACTAAGTTACTCAATATGAAAATCCGAAATGACCCTTCTTCTCTGTTAAAGGCGCAACCCACAAGCCTTGCGATTTCAAATCCATTCAAAATCCCAAAAATTTCTCTATTGTTTCTTTCTTTTTTCAAAATCCCTACCCAAATCCCAAAAACCTCGATGAAAATCTGATTTCTTTCAAAGTGATTCTATCCAGAAGAGGAAAAGGGGGGGGGGGGGGGGGGGGGGGAGTTGGGGTGGTTTAAGCTTACCCAGCATTGTCAACGATTGGCCCACCAAATCTAGTTGAAGGCCACCCCTTCAGGCAGATTTGAGGTAAGCGATTTTTTCCTATTTATTATTTATTTTTATTTTTCAAATTTCTGAAATTGTAGGTGGTTATGAAGATATTCCAACGATATTTTGTATGCAACCAAGGGAAAAGTCATGATAAATGCCGATATATCATCGATATCGGCAATATCGCATGATATTTTATGATATTTATGCGATATATCGTACTATACATAGGATTCCGTGATTTTTTTGTATTTCTGAGGGAAATCTTAGGAGTTTCGTATCGCCGACCATTGATAACGATTATATCGGCCGATAGTATCGATATTATGAATACTGATAAATACTAACACTCCTATACGGGGTAGGGCAGAGGGACTGACTCATCATCAAGCCTGATGGTAGAGACTCCCATAGCGATTCATCATCGGTTCCTTCACACAAGATGACCATATAAGAATAATCAAAGGTTCGTCCTGAAACCTATTGAGTGGTGATGGAATAATAGGACACTAAGATTTATGGAACACAACTCTCCCTTGACCAGTGGCCATTCTCCCCAAACTCAAATTCCTAAGGACAATAGAGGAAACCCTCTCCCTATAACCCATGAATATGTTTGATTAAGACACACCTGCATATTAATTATGCCATTAATAACATGCCCACACGGGACCAATTCGTCATGATCTAAGGATAAGATCATCGCATTGGAGTTTCAGGCCACACAACACTAACATCTTTGAGTTGCTTGAGAGTTAGGGCAACTCGAACGAGTCAATACCATGCAATTCGACAGACCTCCCCATTTTTCACCTTCAAATTGAACATCTAGGTTACTGAATTCTCTAGAGATGATTTAGGAGCCTCCCACAAATGCATTAATTTAATAAAATAAGTTATTACAAAATATTATTTTGTTAAAAATTAGATAACTATTCAGTATTTCAACAAAATGAATTGATATTTATTGCATTTTTAGGTCACATGTTAGCTAGATTTTATCTTAAAATCAGTCCAAGTATCACTTTTTTATTTTTAAATTTTTTTTTCTATTTTGTTTGTATTTCCTTTTATTTGGGGGAAAAGGTTTGTCAAACACTTTTTTACTCAAGACCAAACTAGTTTGTCCGAGTCTCCAAGCCGTAAAACCATGCATGCAACAAAAGAATTATTGACTATATAGAAAGATTATATCATGTATTAAACCAAACTTTTCATTTGTTCTCCATTACTAAATTTAGAGTAAGGATATGAAACAAAGGATCATACACAATATACCATATTGAGGAAACATACAATGCTAGACGAACTTTTGTTCAGCCCAACAAACTGCAAAAAGGAGCCCACCTTCTACTTATCCAAGTTGTCTGTGTTGTGGGTAGAGCTGGGCACAGGATGACTCGACTCAGCTGACTCATCTCGTCCGACTCGTTCAGACCCAACTCAACCCGAACCGAATGAGTGAGTCGGTTTGAACAATCCAAACTCAAACCAAGTCGAGTTTGAGTTACCTAGTAACTCGACCCGAAACTCAATCCGGTCAGACTCGACTCAATCCGAAACCCGACTCAATTTGAGTTTGGGTGGGTGGGTGGGTGTGTGGGTGTGTGGGTGTATAAAACTAATTTCTAACATCTCTAACCCTACCCACTATACCCAACCCCGACCCAATTCCAAACTCTCTCTCTCCCTCCCTCCCTCATCTTCCTCCTCTTCCAAGCCTGCAGCCACCCAT
This sequence comes from Magnolia kwangsiensis, assembly GCA_037074715.1. NCBI lineage: Eukaryota > Viridiplantae > Streptophyta > Magnoliopsida > Magnoliales > Magnoliaceae > Magnolia > Magnolia kwangsiensis. The sequence goes on from CM073586.1 coordinate 89,048,257, forward strand.
CACCACCCTCCTCTTCCTCTCTTTCTCTCTCCTCTCCACTTCCTCCCTTCATCATCTCTCGATCCGACTCGGTGCCAACTTGACTCGACTCGGTACTTCTACCTGGGTTGGACTTAGTCCAAATCAGTCCAGGCCAAACCAGACCCGGATCGGATCGGGTCAGGCATGCTAGACTTGGTACCGAGTCAGATCAAGTTCGAGTCAGGCCTATTTCAAAACCAGACCGAGTCGGATCAACCCTAACTCAGTCCAACTCGACTCGATGCCCAACTCTAGTTGTGGGCCCCATGGCAGATGTAGGAACACCCAAAATTTCCCCAATAAGATTATCATAACCGTCTAATCCCCACTAACTTTAAACTGTCCAGTCCCGTCAAATGTGAACAGTTGTTTATAACTATCCATTTTCATTGGATGGATAGGATCATCTAATTATTAGGAGAGCTATTAGGGCACGATCCATATTACGACATCGGGCACTGGATCAAAGGCTTCGGTTACCAAAAGATGGGTCCTAGCTACACCACTGTTGGGTCAAACAGAAGAACACCGTTCTCTAAGTCTTGAATACCTCAAAAGCTCTACAACCGTGTGGTTATGTAGTTGGTATGACTTATGAGAAGAGGGAATAGCATAGACAACAGGTGAGACTAAGAAGGAAATTAAAACAAGTGCCTTACAAAAGTAAGGTGTAGTCTAGCTTGAATAGAAGCATTACAGCAAAAATCACACTAACCCACAAATAGAGGTGATGAACATACCCTTCTTTCCCAGTAAGGATGGAAGCACACAAAATCATAAACTGGAGTGATTGTCGACACCAAGACAACATTAAGTCCCATGAAAACCAAAAGTGCAGTCATAGGCCTTGTTCGGTGAGGCATTTTGTTCTTAATCCACCAACAAGATCATGAAATCAAGGATGCAAAGCTGGTCCCTGTTGAAAGATACATGGAATAAGACAGTAGATGAAAGGCATGGAAAGGTCAGAAATTATATTTGCACTCTGCATGAAAAATGTGACTTGCCTCTTTATGGCTGTAATTAGCTTTGATTCTTAGGTTTGTAAACAAATGGATAGCATGCTATAATACCTAGATATGGCAAGCATATCACTTGGATACAGTGTATAGATTTTCACTTGAAATCGAAGTATCGAACAGGATACAGCATGGCAATATTCTTTTGAATTAAATGGTAACTTTGATAAAGAGGAATGATGCTATCACATGAAGGCATAATTTATTTCCATGAAGTCATGGCGAAACATCTCTACTGTATGAGTGGCACTCGTCTCTAGAGATTACATTGATTGGGCATGGCACCACATGAATGGACCATAGCCCATCCAACAAGGCAATGGGACTGTGGCAGCCATCTGATTAATAACCTGAAAAGGTAACAATTAACTTCATCATCTAAGCTTTATCCTAACTGATTGGAATAAACTAAATGAATCACGTTCCACCATTCCACTCTATCAAGTGATAAACCTTCAGTTACACTTACACCATAGGTCATCAAATCTTTTTCTTACAACCTACATCCACGTCGGCCTTCCCCTAGCTCTTTAGAGTTTAGACCCTTCAACTTGTACCAACTCTCTCCTAGCTGACGCAAGTGTTGGTCTCCGTTGCACATGACCAAACCATCTAAGTCTACTTTCCTTCATCTTATTACCTATTGGTACTACTCATAAGTTAAATGCATTCATTTCTAATTATATCCTTCCTCGTCTTGCCACTCATCCACCTCGACATCCTCACTTCAGCTACACTCACCCTATGAGAACTTGTTGTTCTATAACCACCAACATTGTGTCCCATTAAAAAAAGGTAACAGTAAAAGAAAGAAAGAAGTGCATTGGTCCAAATGCAACCTGAAAACCCCACAACAAGGAAATGGTCAGAGTTGTCCAATAAAGGGCGTGTTTGGATGCACTTCTCGAAAGGGGGTTTCAAGCCTACTTCTTCGATCGACTCGGACAAATCCTGAGTTGACATTTTAGCACCTATTTTGTCAAGTGGGAGATGATATGGGGGTTTGCAAAGTGCTTACAAATGCACAACATCAATTGCCTTTTGGATCAAAACGGCATTTAACCTCAAACACCCCTTCAGAGGGTGCGTCCAAACAGCCTTGTATGGGATTATCATGCCTATGGCCCTGCACAGAGGGCACATACCCATCCACAAGGCAGCCCACCAGGTTAATGGTCCTGATCACCATACAGTTCACCACATATATAGTTGACATAACACTTAAAACTATGCAGAACAAACAGAATAACAATTCTAAGCATCTGGGTATCATAGGAAACAAAATTTCAGCTACACCAGCAAAACTTTGAATCATGTTGTCTAAACATCCCGTCTAAATATATCCGACTTCACCACAAGGACTGATCACCTGTGGGCAATAGCATCACAACAGTGGTAGTGACCATCTTTCTCACTAGCATGCCACTTGTTTATGAAATCAGTACTGTTGAAACAATGGCCCCAACCATGAAGATCAGTCAAAAAATCAAGCTGATTTTCTCACTAGGTGGGCCACATTTGTACGTTGGATTGGACCATCAGTCGTCCACTAATTCCAACAGTTTGCCCACCTATGCCAGGTTATCTTCATGGTGGGGCCTACTGTTTTCATGGCTCTAGTGTCCTACAAACGCAGGATGTTGGCGGGAAAGATTGTAAGGTACCACAAGTCGCAGTACCTTGCCTGTAGGTGTTCAGTTCTCTTTCACCAAATCACGATGCCTTGTCCATAATACACTTGGCATCCATAGAAACCAATCTAGATCATCCAAATTGCAGGCCCCATTACACATATTACAACATGGCCTATGGTTTAATTTGTATCTACTCTGCTAACAAGAATTTGAGAACAATATCGACACCATATTGTGCCGAGATCCCTCTGGACATCTGACTCAGTTCTGATGTGGTAGAAGTGCAGAATCCTCAAGATGAGTCTTTGCTCGGTGTAATTGGATTTCATTTCTAGAAAGCAGGGACTGTGGACAATCAGTCCGTTGCGTCACACTGCAGATAGGCCATGCCCCAAGAATCTCCTCAGTGGGACAATCCTAACCTTTTGATCTGTGGCCTGAAAATTGATGGTTTAGAATATAAATACAGCATAAACTACACATTCAACTGAAAAAAAGGTCCCAAGATTAGTGGCAAGGATATTCCAACTAAAAAGATTTTTGGCAACGGCCAATCCACAGTATGAGCCCAACAGACCAACGGTCACGATTAACTAACCCTGGGCCCACTTGTCAAAACTGGAAAAAAAAAAAAAAAAAAAAAAAAAAAAAAATCAAGTACACTGTTGAAAGCCTCAGCTCACGGATCCTGCAAGTCCTATTGAGCAATGCTGTGATGATTTATTTGAGGTGGAATTGAAGGGGTGAATCAAGACTGCGAACAACCACTGCAAGTGGATAAAGACAATGGACAGTTAGAAATAAAATCACCAACGGCCTGTAATCAATGTAAAACTGTGGCCCACCCGCTGATTGAACCATCTTGGTTTTTAGTAAAGAGCACGCTCATGTTGAGGCCCACCTGATGCATGGCCCAGATCACACAATTGTGTGCCGAGTTTGCGCGTTTTGAAGCTCACCTCTTCAACATCTCTGCATATATCCCTCCTCTTTGAAGTTTGATGTGAAGATCTACTCATGAGCATTCCATCGAACAGGTTGTGTGCAGGACACGGATCGTTATTCTTTTTTTCCCACAATTAGAAATCCGTTTCGGGATTCCAATAAAATCAAAATCGGATCCAATCAAAATACAAAGTAAGGATTTTGATTTTTTTATAATTCCATTGCAAATATATAAAAACAAAATCAATCAAACGGTATGCATACAACAGCAAACTTATAAAATTCTGTAAAAACAGAGCTTACCCAATTAAAGAAATGAGAGAGACAGCAGTGAAAGGAGTTATTTGATACTCTGGCTACATATGATGCCTAATACACAGTCGCTGAGCCACCATCCAAAAAAAAAACAAGATTGGTTGAATAATCCTAACCTTTGATCCGTTGAAACTCCTCTTCTGACTGGGATTTTTCTATATATGGCCGCATAGACCAAAAACCCCTGTTTTAATCCATTCTCGTAGAATCGCCTCGTCTTTCACCATAAGCACCTTATTAACGTATGGCTATGACCCTATGATGTAGGTGAGGCCCACCGTTATGTTGTGATGTACTTAAGCATTTTATATACTTTGATTTTGTAATCAACCCTAAAATGAGCTGGAAAGATGGATGGACGGCGTGGATACATTCAATGGTGATCATTGAATGTTTTGGATTTGACTCTTTTTTTTCCTATGGGACCCTCCGAAATGAAACCAATGGATGGGAAGGATTTGTCACAAACATTAGGATGGCCCCACCTTTTTTACCACGGTTCCTGAAATGTTTGAAACAGAAATCAGAGAGAGTCAATGGTGAGCATTCAATACCATCTGTTTTCTTCCCCGTGGCTACGTTGAGTTTTGGATCTGCTTTAAATTTTGGCCCACTCCCTTAAAATGATACGGTGAAACCGGTGAATGGGAAGGATTCTTTATCGGCTAATAATTTATTAGACATATGGCAAGATGATGATATCCAAAATGATTCAATTATCGGCTACAACGTTAAATTTACATCAATAGATTGATGGAAACCATGCAAATGTTAAACATCTAAATACATGGTTAAAAAATATTGTTGAGTCATTTTTTCATAACCCTTGCATTTGTAGCTCACCTAAAATTCAGATTTTTTCTCTTCTTTGGCCAAAGTATATATTTTAATTAGCTTATTATAATCATCATATCAAATATCACGCGCATGCGCGCGTGCGCACACATATATATATATATACTAATTTGGTATATAAAAGTTAATTAATTTAACTACCGTGAATATTCACCGTAGAATTCCAAGTCCCTCCTATCCAAGCTCTTAAACAAGCCTATAGTGATTTTGGTGTCACAAGTTTAACAAGTTAACCTAGGATTGAGGTTCAGGGTAAATAGGGCAAGGTCAAGGTTGGCATTGCCACCCTGGTTGGGGCCATCTAGGTTTAGATTACCTTACTTTTAGGCTGATCTGATTGTTGAACTTGAGCTTGAAAGCCCAACCTGTTTTAGGGTTCAATCGAGCTTGGACTTAGGACAAGGGAATGAGTTGATCTTATACCTGGCCCAACTATACCTTGAGGGACATCATTGGAATAGGTGGTGGATGGTTTGGATCTTACACATGTGGCCTTTGAGAAGTGCATCTCGAACCTCCTCTTTCCAACACTTGAAGTGAGCCATGAATAATACTGTTGCCCAGTCAATGTAAGTGAGTCACATAGTTTGATGGTCCATGTTATGGTATAAATGCTTACATGCTACCACTACCCACTTATCAAAAGTGAGCCAGGCTTAAGCCCAACGGGCTAGCCTGACCCATTGATAGCCCTGTATTTAGCCATGTTCTAACCGGTCTGGTTTATTAGTGGGGGCATGTTTACCGGCTGCCTCACCTTATGAATTGCGCACATCACACTCTTGTGTGACATGTGCATTTACAGTAGGGCTGTTAACAGGCCCGACCTATAGTAGGTATCGGCCGAAATTTGAATGATTTCGAGCTAAGCCTATTCAAAATTTTGAGTTTTCAGCCCAAGGTCGCCCCATTGACACCCCTAATTTGCAGCATGAATTTGCTCTTCAAATGAACACATCAATGGGTAAAATCGTCTCTTCAAAGTGATCTAAGAGAGATTTCTTGTCAATAATGATGCCGATAGGCACGGCGTCTCTCCTTAGGTCGTCTCTCCTTAGGTATTATGTCTAAGTGGCAAAATTTTATAGCCCCCCACCAAAATGTATGTGTTATATTCACACTGTTCATTCATTTTGCTTGATTATTTTAAAACATGAGGCAAAAAATAGAGTTGAACCAAAGCTCGAGTGGACCACATTACATGTAGTTTGGAATAATGACGCCGGCATTAAATCCTTTGTTTTTATGTGGTGTGGTCCACTTGGGCTTTGGATCTAATGCATTCATTATAGTGGAGCTTATAGAGTTTTGGCTTGGAAAAGGTTTTGAGTTTTGTCATATTTTTAATGTGTAATTCGAACTATTTCTAAACAACCAGCAGAAGTAATTATTATACTTTTATTGTATTTATTAATATTTACACAAAACTAAACAAGTCAACACATCATTTTCTTTACTTTCCAATCAATACAAACCATTGAATTACAGGTATGTTTGGATTACTAGAAACCGCAATAATGTGTAGTAAAACTCATATCATTACCTTTTTTCTTCTATTGGATATTGACAACTTGTCAAATCATTAGAATCCTTTGGAATCACCTCATGATGTGAATAGGCGAAGGTGGATTAATGTGACTTAGTGTAACACCTCGAAAATTGGCACCCGAGTACATAGACTCTAATTCCGAATTCACAGGTGTTAACTTAATAAAATGCACATGTGTCCTCATTCTAATTCATATTCATTCGATACACAAATAATCAAAATAAAAATTCACTTAGCGGATCCAATAACAAGATAGAGATTAAAAAAAATTAAGAAATATAGGGTTAACAGTCAGAAATATAATTCCAAAAGTGATGATCGCCCAAAATGAAAATTATACAAGCCACAATATACATATTTAATATAGTTAAAGTGTAAAGCTTTCAGTTTACGCCCAATTCTCCAAAACATAATGGTGGTGGCATGAGTCAATCTAAACCTACCCATCCAAGGCCTCACTAGTACCTGCATTAATTATATGTCTGGTTGGTGTTTTAAAACAGTCCTAAATGGGAGTAAGTAGCTAACTCAGTAGTTCCATTAGTTCTAAGTTACGCATATTATCAACCCAATCAGCACAGGTAATGATAAAACAATAGATCAAAAAATTCTTAGTACTCTTGTTAAATGCACAAATGAGATTATGAAATGATGCATGCGTCTTACAACCCAACACTCCCTCACAAGCGACTTGAACTCCTATTTCGCAAATGTCAATACTCCCTCACAAACAACTCAAACACTAAATCACGAAATCTTATCCAATGTAATGCAGTAAATGCGTATGTTAGCTAAGTAATTATTAAGTTTCATTCATCTAGCATATTGGCAAAACTAAGATACCGACGTTATATCCCAAGTCCTTGTCCGAATCACATGGCTCATTGCGACACGTTGCGGCTTCTCACCAGTGTCACTTGATCCAAATTTAGGTATCACCCGTTCGTATCACAAATCAATGATTCCAAAAGTATGACATGATACCCAAAGGTATGAAAATCAACCCGGTATGAGTTGTCACCCAAGCACCGAGTATGATCACTCAATTCTAAGGTGCGAACTGTCACATGAAACCAAATCACTACAAGGAAAGGGTTCGTTACTCAATTCTATTCACGGCTGGATCATTCAAACAGTATTCTCGCACGGAACTGTCGGCCAGGTAATTTAACGGGGGTCGTTCAAACAACAATTTCTTACCTCCATCAGTGTTCACTGGTCACTACGGGGAGGCTCGTCAGCCCACTGTAAGTCGACAACTCGAACATGGTATCTCATAACACCATGCCCTACTCATGAGTCTTAATAGGATCGTATCGCACTAACGGTTATAAATTGATTTATTCACTGGGAACGGGGTAGCTTATATTCAATTTGATCATGTCATATATTGTGAGCATACATGATCAGTTGGATAGTGGAATAATTTGATTGACCTGAGAGAACCCTGACATTGGGTGCAAGCATCCCGTGTAGTCCAACTATTGTTGGTCGTACGTGTTCAACTTAGGTCGATCGAACAAGTCTAGGGTGGCCGACCTAACTTGGGTCAACCCTTGATTTGAGTAATTTATCGACTGACCCAACATCTTACTAATCCTAAGTATTTCTATGGACGAAACTCTACATCACATAATTGTAACATAAGTTTCACTACACAACCATTTAGGCATTTTATTGGACACCTCAATATTCATAAGGTATTACATTTACTGAAGCATTAAATTAAACAGGTGGAAATACATAAAGTAATACAATTACTTAGGCAACAAATCAAGCATATGAGAATCGACAAAGCCACATATTCTACCACTTAAACATTTCATCGAACATGTGAACATCCATATCCAACTAATAGCATATATTATAGTAAAATTAAAATGTTAGTATATTAGCATGCACATATTCATCTGCAACCAATAATCATTGACTGAGACCCTCAAGAGTCGATAAAAGATAACATAGAAATAATGGTTTACACCTTTAGGAATAAATTTCCGATTTTGAGCTCATAGGGTAGGGATTTGAAAAAAATCCAAATTCCTATACAAACATCAAGAACTATATAAAATTCATGCAATTCATCATTTTAAAAATAAAAAAAAAAAAAAAAAAAAAAAAACCTATGTTGGGAAGTAGGTTTGTTTCTTATCTCCCAATTGCGAATGGGATGGATTCGGCGAAAGAAAATGATCAAAGCTAAGGCTTTAATTGGAGGAAATCGATGAAGAGAAGCACTGAAGCCTCTCCACTCCTACTCTTACTATTATTCTCTTCTTATTTCTCTCTCTTTCTCTAATTTGGCTAAGGAAAATTCGCATGGAGAGAGGGGGTGTGAAATAGAATAGGTTTTATTATGCCAAAAGGTACACAAATGGCCATAATGGCCCTTTATTCATTTTATTAACCCTGTGAGAGGTTGTTTCCCATTAATGTGACCCAATGGAAGGCATATGCGTCAATCTAAGCCATGGAATAGGTGCCTCATAAGGTGATATATGTTTGGACACAAACATACGATGATCGGGCGTGTCGATTAACCAAGAAGGTCTTGACTTAGATCGACAATCACCGATAATCAATCGATGCCATGGTTATACAGATATGTGTGGGGAAATATTTTTACTCAGTACCCTGACTTTGGCCATAAATCAACGGCTGAAAGTTACAACTTCCTAAAAGAGTAATGGGCTATTTACACTTAAATTTTAAGTTTTCATTTACGGCATTCGCACATCCCATGCACTTGGCTTGTGGGTCTAAGTTGAGTGATTCAAGACGTGACCTTAGCTCAATGTCTCACGATAGATATCAAGCCCACCAAGAAGAATGTCTTTATATATTTTCGGGTTTAGTGGGCCACTAACGAGCGGTGTAAAGCTTGTTCAGATAATTTAGGCATTTATAGAATGAATTGGGTAGCGAGATTTCTTGTGCACAATGATTAGGGTATGGATTAGCCAAGTTCATAGTGTGGCCTATTCGTAATCAATGAAAAAGACGATTCGGTCCTAATCACTCTAAACTATTGGTTCTTAGGTTAGAGGAGTAACTGTGTTAATTTGGTTTATTAATTAAGATCCAACCCTTAATTGGTTTCGCTCTAGGTAGGTCTTTATTAGTCAGTAATAAGTCGGCTAGATTTGGGCTTTGCACGAATAAACCATGAGGGTATATTTAAGGTTTACTTGATCCGATGGATTTACTGGCTTCCTACGACTGATTAATTAGGTTTATTTGGTTTTTTAGTGGTACCACTCGCATATATACTAATATCTAGTTTTAATGGTCAGTAAATAATAACATAAATTAATTATATTAAAACAATCTTTAAAAAAAAAAAAAAAATCTAAAACAGTGAAAATTCAGGATGTTACACTTAGTTTCATGGCCACCACCATAATATATGTGGGGCCCATCATGATGTATGTGACTTATTCACACCACTCATTTGTTATGCTAGTTGAATTTAAGGCATGAACAAAAAAATGAGGCAGATCCAAAGCTCAAGTAGATCATACCATAGGAAACAATGGGAATTGAACGCTTACCATTAAAAACTTGTTGGGGCCTTAGACATTTAGAATCGAGCTAATATTTGTGTTTTCTCCTTATCCATGTTTGTGTGATCCTATGAACGGGTTAGATGATGAAAAAACCTCAACGTGGGCCCAATGTAGGAAACAACTTTCAACAGTAGACGAATTAAGGTCACTATTTCCTTTCGTGTGGGCCATTTGAGTATTGGACCTGCCTCATTTTTTGATTCATGCCCCAAAATATTCTAATAAAATAGATGGGTAGTGCGGATATATCTTATACATTACGGTGGGATCTATGGATTTAAGTCAACACTTTTGTATCAATTTTGAAGGTGGAATTACTCTCTCATTTTCAAACAAGGTGAAAAGTAATAATTACTTAGATTTACCAGTATCATGGAAAATAAAAACTATTATTACTTTTTATTACACATTACACTACACTACATTATTGTGATTTGATATGATCCAAACAGGTTCTAAAGGAATTCTTTTCCCTTCTACATTTTACAGCACAAAATATGATATAAGAAAAAAGTTCTACAAAACCTAACCCATCTTCTCACTAATGTATCCCACATGCAGGATATTTAACATGTGCCAGATGGAGCACATAAAAGTTATGTTTCCCAAAAATCAGGCCGGTCCCCTCATGTTGGCCACAGCTAATATGTCAAGTCAAGCAGTCAACCGTCCATTGATTTGGTTGTGTAGCCTTTTCCATTAGTGGAACGGCCTGTTTTTTTCACGTCAGCTGATCTCTGCTGGTGTTGCTGACCTTTTGCACGGCTTGGATATTGCCACAGCTGACATGTCGGATGGGAAAGATGAAAGTGGATTCTGTGAAGCAGGCCAAACACCCACTTCGGCTAGGCCAGGACTGTGGGGCTCACCTAGATGTATGTGTTGTATATCCACGCAATCAATACGTTTTGTCAACTCATTTTATAGCATGGGCTCAAACATAAGCCAGATTCAAATCTCAGGTGGACCACACCATAAGAAACGGTGGTGATTGAAAGCATGCGGTAAAAACTTACCGGGGCCCACCGTGATGTTTATTTCCATCCAATCTATTGTTAAAGTCACACAAACTTGAATGAAGGGAAAATACAAAAGGTAGCTTGATCCAAAACTTTTATGGCCCACAAGAAGTTTTTAATGGTGGGTAGAGGTGTACATGAACCGGGCCAGCTCAATTAGCTCGCACGATGTAGAAAAGCTCGATTCAACTTAGTTTGAAGCTGGGTTCTAGCCGAGTGGAGCTGATTTTCTGAGTTCGAGCCAAGTTTGAGCTGGCCCAAACTCAACTCAACTTGGATCAATCAGCTAAAATTGAACTCAAATGGAACTAGTTTGGTGAGCTGGTTACTTTGATATTGGTGTTGCTCACCAAGGATCCGATGAAATGACTCAAAAAAGTGAGGTTGGTGACGAGGAAGGTATGCATATGAAACCAATTAAAATACCCATAAAACTATTGTTGTTGTCTCAAATACGGTGAGATTTTGAAGGTGCAATCGAAGTGTTTGTGAAAATGTTGCAACTGCGAATTCGGTTCCATCTTGGTTCGAACTGGCCCAAACTACTGACCGAATCGAGCTGAGCTGGTCAGTCAGGCTCGAGGACCAAGCCAAGCCGAATTCAATATGAGGACAGCTCGACTCGGTTCGACTTGATGTACACCCCTAATGGGGGGCATTTAATCACTACCGTTTGATGCAGTGTAGTCCACTTTAGATTTGGATCGTCTTCATTTTTTGATTCATGCCTTAAAATGACCTATCAAAATGGATGGACGGTGTAGATACATAATACATACGTTGAGCGGGCCCCACAATAACAGTCTCACCGAATCCGCGATCAGAAAGATGGGCTAGATGTGAAAGTTCAGTGGGACCAGGCAACTAACCTGCCGACGATCCAGACGCTTGAATTGACATGGGAGAGAGAGTAGAAGTTCCGCTGGGCCTAAAATATTTGAGTGGATCTCACTTAAGCGAGTCACAACTGAATTCAGAACCAAGCGGGTCAACCCGAGTCTTTGAGTCAAAAAACCATAGGCAGTACCCCAATGTGGGTGAGACCCTGACAATAGGGCCCACCTAGATGTATACATTTTATATCCAAGCCGTCCATCTCTTTTTCCATATAATTTTAGAATACAATCCAAAAAATGAAGCAGATACAAATTTCAACTGAACCACACTACAGGAAACAGGTCATCAAACGCCTACCATTAAAAATTTCCAACTGTCCACCATAATGTTTATGACCATCCAACCTTTTTATAAGATTAGAAAACGTGGATAAAAGAAGAAAAAAATACCAATATCAGCTTGATCCCAAACTTTTGTGGCCCACAAAAGGTTTTTAATATTTATTAATAACCACTATTTCCTATAGCGTGGTCCACCTAAAGTTTGCATATGCCTCAGTTTTGAGACTGTGGTCTAAAATAATCTGAAAAAACAGATGAACGGCGTGGATATAAATGTATACATTAATGTGGGTCCCACATCGCTTGTTTCCAATCGCACTGGATTTGGATATGTGAAATTAATTAACTCATGAATTTGATATTTTATTAATTGGTGTGTTTATAAAATGGAAAGTGGTTGGTTAGCAAATTAGAATAAAAGAGGGAGAATTCACTCATTAGGGGTCACACGTGTGGTCGAGTTGGACCATTCAATGATCTAGCCGCTCAATGGATGGACCATTATCGTTTTCTATGAGAGTGATCTTTTCAATAATGCCCACCATGTGGACGGCTCAGATGTCATAAGCATTGGAAGAGTTGGTGGCTGGGAAAAGAAGTGCTGCATACGTGAATGAGGATTTCATGGAAACATGGTTCGATGATCCGGACGGTTGATCTGATGGGCCCCAGAAACGGATAGACATGTCCAGGTTGGAAGATCCCAACCCTTTAATATGGTCAGGAAAAGGGCTATAATTAAAGAGTTAGGATCTTACAGGATTTCAGAGCGATCTCCTGTCCGTGCTTGGGCCCGTAAAATCAATAGTTTCGATCACTCAATAACGGTTCCACATGTTCTTATGTGTTTCCGAACAGGTGGACAGTGAAATTCCTTGTCACAGGTGCGCATAATAGTGGATCCCATGCCCAACGCCTATTCAAATTGGTTATCGAGCACCGTCCACGTGGCACGATTCGGAGATTGGTATGACGCATTTCCAAAATTGGCAATAGTCCGATAATCAGAGCCGTTGATTAATGGACTCTCGAGGATTGCAGAAAGTGGTACGGAAAGGCACTGGTCAATTTCCAACCAGCAAAAGTGCCTTGGTGGGGAGCGGCGGTTCAAGGTGGGCCCCAGATAATGAACTATTAGATCCTTAAAAACATGCGCCACGTGTTCGATAATAACTGAAATGGATGGATGTGAATGTTTAACATTGGATGCTTTCTACGCTTGTGTTAACTGGGGAATGATGATGCATTCGAGCTGCGTGGGTCCCACAGCAATGTATGGATGCCATCCAACCCGTCCGTTAGATGAGCCCCCGGATACTTGGTCTAGATCCCAAAATCTACCCTGATCTATACTCGGATGGGCCACACCAAAGGAAGCAACGCGGACTTAACCAGAGAAACATACGGATAGAACGTCAGATCCACCTCGTTGTGCGTAAACCATCCAACAGTCATCAGGACGCGGATTTTGTGGGAAAGGCTTTCCCAGGAAGTTCCCTATGCTAGGAAGCTAGGTGGGACCCACCACGATGTTTCTGAAAAATCCACCCGTCCATCCGTTTTTTCAAATCATTTTAGGACATAGAACTAAAAATCAGGTGGATACAAAACTCAAGTGGGCCCACGAGAGGAAAGAGTGGAGATTCAGTAACCACCATTTAAACATTTATATGGCTACAAAAGTTTCTTATCAGGCTCAGAGTTTTTGTATTTTAACTTCATCCCAATGGGAATGAACTTATAAACGGTTTGGATGACATCTTTCTCCTGTTTCCCTTTTGGCACAACTTGAATTTTGGATCCACCTATTTTTAATCTCAACCTCTAAAATGATAGGAAAAAAATTGGATGAATGGGGTGGAAATTTTAAAAAACATTGTAGTGGGCCCACCTACCATCCCAGCATAAAAACTTCCAAAAGCCTTTAGCGGGAAATCCATGTCCCAGTCATCACGATGCACTCCACCAAAGTGGAGGGAGAAACTCAAGCTCCTTGCCCGCGACCATGTAGTCGAAAGGCAAGGAATCCACACCATCCATCCATTTTACCAGCTTTGGAAATGAGCTCAAGAATAAGGCAAGTCTAAAATTAAAGTAAGCCACAGGACATGAAACAGTAAAGATTAAATGGCCATCATTGAAACATTTAGGGCCACAAGTTTTGAACGAGGTAAATATTATTTTTATTTTTGATTTTTAGTCCATCTCAACTAGAATTATCTTATGAATTATTTAGATGGCATATAAACATCACACGGGATCTCACATAAGGTTTCAAAGGTATGCATTTCATGCCCCACCTTTTCTTGTCATGTGCCCACCTAAGTTTTGGATGCACCTCATGTTTTAGCTTATCACCTAAAATGAGCTGAAAAAAATAAATGGATAGGATGGATTTCCCACGAACATCTGAAAAGGCCCCGCGTAGCTTCCAATCCCAGGAGTCACGATCACTGGCCATCCCTTTTGATCGACTCGATTTCATCGGTGATACTCGAGTTCCGACTTTGTAAGAGCTCCTTGGGTCCAATATGATCTACATGCTTTGCTCACGCCGTCCATCCATTTTGCCGGCTCATTTTAACCCAACATCCCATAAATGAGTTAGATCTAAATCTCATATGGGCCATGCCCTCATCTCAATCCAAAACTTTAGTGTCCTAAGAAAGATTTAATGGCCAACATTCAATATCTATTATTTTCTATGGTGTGGTTCACTTGAGATTTGGATCTACCTCTATTTTAAGCTAATGGCCTAATTGAAAAATAAAAATAAATAAATAATAACAACATAATAAAACACATACATCATATGGAACTCACAAAAGTTTTCCAGCGAACTTGTTATAAAAATGATATCATTAAATTACAGGTTTATAATTTTTATAAAATAATAAAAGAAACTGAAATGTTAAAGATAGACTGAAGTGCATGTGTGATTATGTTATCCTTAAAGCGTTATTCACCCATTATCAAAGTAATTGAGATTGCTGATAAATTGCAGGTAAATAACTTATAGGATATGGTGAGTCTATATGTGGTTTCACGTCTAACAAACATGAAAAATCACTAATAGAACTCCGTGATAAAACTAAAAGAAAATCCCAAGTTAGAATATTAAAAAGGATGACTACTGCTTAGGTTTATTTCTTAAGGACTTGTTGGCAAAGGTTCGTATTGAGTCTTACTGACTTGATCAGAAATCACTTGAGCTTTTCTCATTGGGTCATATGTGAGAGTGATTTGAGTAATTGGTGATGGTCCAATGAACCACGCAAGCACGGTTTAAATAGGCCAGGATTGTTGGATCGACTGTTTCTGACTATCATGCTAGCCACGTGCAGCAATTTTTACGTGGTCCATTTTAATACTACATGAATAGTTACACCACTGTGGTCCATTTTAATACTACATGAGTAGTTGCGCCACTATTAAACGGATAGTTCCAACCTCTACCCTTGCTCTGAGGCCTAGATTGTGTGTGTTGTACTCCTCGGATCCACCGAGTAAATAATAAAGTACTCCACATCCTATATATTAACACTAGATTTTATTATCTCCTTTTCAACATAAGACTAATCCCAAAACACCAAAAAACTAAGTTTTAACACACACATTGTGTGTGTGTGTGTGTGTCACGCTCAAAAATTCGGGTACCCGAATAGGGTGTCCAGGACTCGAATTCCAGACTCGTGACCTATATAAAAAAAAATAAAAATAAAAAGATAAGGTATCACAATTTTATATGCATTTCATTTTTTTTTTCACCATAGCCTAAAACTTTAAAATCCAAATACAAACTAAAATAACTAATTACATAATCTGATATTACATTTATGTATAATTATTTAACTTAACTTGAAGTAAGAAAATCAAGTCAAACATTACTACATTCAGAGTTTTAAAATAAAATAAAATTTATTCTAGGTAGAATGACATGCCACATGCATTTAACCACATTCCATGCTTCACTACTAATAGTAGTACCTTGCATCTTCAAAATATTCATAACCTGAAACGGTTAAAACATAATTAGTTGACAACTCAATAGGATCACATTAATCCCGAGTTGAAAATCTCACAAATATTACCAAATTTAATCCCGACATATTAATCAAAATAAGACGAACATTAGATGTAAAATCATAGTAAATAATTTGACATTCATGAATATAGAATGAATAAATTGTTTAACATAGCTTTTCTAAAAATACTAAGATTTGGAGTGGGCAAAACACTTATGTGTGCTGATCCTTTTAGGAGATGACCCATGACAGAGCACCGATGTTGATCCTTTCAAAGTATGACCCTCGATAGAGCACCGGTATAACCTTTTAGGGACAAAAGCCCAAGGTAGTGCACCCGTGTGTACTGATCCTTTTAGGAAATCACTCAGGGTATAGCACCCGTGCCGATCTTTTTGGGAATGACCCTGGGTAGAGCACCCGTGTTGTACTGATCATTTCGAGAATGACCCTGGGCAGTGTACCCATAAGAATCATTGTATAAAAGAATAATTGTTCACATACTGTAAGACCCATATCCTAGACCATACCATTCCGTTGGCTTCCACGGTCCTTCCGGTCAAATTCCGGCAACCCTCGACCCGTATTCGATATTTACGCGCGATCCTAAGACGGGTCCCACATATTGAAGTCGGCTCGAACTGAAACCTGTATCATAGCGACCGCGCCGTCGCCGCTGTTCTAACTTCGCTACTCGCACACCAAACAGATACCGAGATTAGAAGTTGTGGGTCCGCATTCATTCTAAAGAAACATCGCGCGTTGTAAATTTTAAGGGAATCTCTACAATGTCTCATCAATCAATGTCAAGTACACACCATACCCTAGGCACAAGCAACCCATCCCTCTTTCCCTACAAGTCAACTCTCTCTCTCCACCTCACCATTCCCCTTTATAAATTTTCAACCACAACCATACCTCTTTTACAATTTTTCAAATAAACCCATACCCTTCCTTACATCATCCCATCCCTTTAATCCATTACTTCCTTCTCTCTCTCATTTCTCAAATCTCCCAAGCAACCCCAAAACTTCATACGTCCAAACATTCTCTCCCATGCCAAGTGTAGCCCACCCTCTCATCCCTCATCCCCACCATCAAAACCCCATCAACCTCTATCAAAGATGAAGGCAAGGAGCTTAAGAGCCCAAGGGAGCAAGGAGAAGGCATAGAGGTGGGTGATCCTCCGTTAATTTCAATTTTTAAGGGGCCACTTGTTGTGGGACCCACTTGATGTATGTGTTATATCCATGAGGGGCCCATAGTGGCTGGGTCCCTCTATCACCGTCTCTCTCTCTCTCTCTCTCTCTCTCTCTCTCTCTCTCTCTCTGAATGGTGATGATGATGAAGGGGTAAGAGTAGCCCACCATGAATCATATATTTCACATGGGACTCATCGGATGAATGTGTTGGATCTACACCATCTAGCCCATTAGTGGGCCTGGACGGAAGGGAAAAAAACACAAGTGCCAGGTGATCCAAACAAGTGGGCCACGTACATGTGGGACCCACCATGATGCTTATGTTATATTCATGCTGTCCAGCGTCCCTGGACACTGGACATGAAGGTAGGCTAACATGGAGTGCATGTACTGGCATGGGCGTGTACTGACAAGCTTTAAAATAAATAAATAAATAAGTAAATAAATTTGGGGTGGGCCGCTCATGCGGGCCTCACCTTGATGTATATACATAATCCACGCCGTCCATTCCATTGCTCAGGCCATTTTAGGCGTTGAGCCGAAAGATGAGGGTAATCTGATCATCAGGCGGACTATAGTATAGAAAACAATATTTCTACCGTTGAAATACACCCCAATATTTTTGTAGATCAAAACCCATCCAATATTGGACTTGACGGGTTTGTAGTGAGCCAAAAAGACCAGTGGGCCGGGCGGATTTCCCTGATGTGGGCCCCAACTAGGAAAAACTCCAAAAAATATATTATTTTTTTTAAAAAAAAGAGCAGCTGACGTTGTTGCTGCTGCTGCAACAACAGACGCTGCGTATGATGATGGAGGCAGGGACCCATGCCCCGGCCATGGTCCCCACCCTGATGTGTGTTGATGATCAACACCGTACATTTGTTGGGTCCCTTCTAACAGTGGCCCCCTCCCAAAAATCAGCCACATGTGATGCTCAGGTGGCCCACATCACAGAGAATAGTGAAGATTGAATGTCTGCCATTGAAACCCTTTTTGGGGCCAGAAGTTTTGGATCAGTATGAAATTTGTTTTTCCTCCTCAACGCAAGTCCACGTGACCTCATCAACCGGTTGGATGGCAAATAAACATTACGGTGGGCACCTGGTCCACGTGACCTTATGAATAGTTTGGATGTCATATAAACAGCATGGTGGGCCCCAGGTCTAACTGACCTTATCAACAGTTTGGATGTCATATAAACAGTACGGTGGGCCCCCAGGTCTGAGTGACCTTATCCATGGGTCAGATGGAAAGTAAACATTATGGTGGGCCCCACGTGGGACCTACTGGCGTATGCATTGTAACCCCCACTTTCCATTCATGTGGACCCCACCATGAGGGGTGTACTTCATCTATGTCGTCCATCCTTTCCATCCGTATGGGATCCACCATGTTGCATGGATTCCATCTGCACCGTCTGTGCAAGGACCACCATGATGTATGTGTTTCATCACCTGCTGTCCATCTGGACGCTGCTGGACGGATGTCCAACAGCTATGTAGGGACCGTGATGTATCTGGCATCGTCCATCCAGTTTGAAAGAGGACATGGGACCCACCTCGATTTTGGGTTTTATCCAGGCCGTCCGATCCATGTGAGGCCCTACCTTAATGCATTTTATCCCAGCCGTCCAGTAGACTGGACGGTGGGACCCTACTTAATATATGTATTCTACGTGGTGGGCCAGAGGCATGTGAGATCCACACCGTCTAGCCATGTGGACGGTGGATCCCACCACAAGATATTGTGATATCCAAACCGTCCATTCACGTGTGGATTCCACACGTGTCTGGGTCTGGTCATAAGGTATGTTTTATGTCCTAACTGTCTATCTGTTGGTGGGTCAGTATTCCACCAGCAATACAGGTGATGTATTGACGTCAGCCAATGGTATGGGCCTAACCGTGACATCCAGACCGTCCATCTATTTTATAATCCATGCTGTGCATCTGTTCTGTATCCACGCCATCCATCTGTTTTATATCGACGTCGTCCATCTGTTGGACGAGCAACAGATAGCTGTTGTAGTAACGTCATTAAGTTCCGTGGGCCACGCCATGATATATATGATGTAGCCCACACTATCCAGATGGCTGGATGGTGGGCCACACCGTGATGTATATGTTATATCCAACCATTTATCAGGTGAACCACACTGCAAAAATCAGTGGAGATTGAACGTCCACCAATGAAATTGTTTGGGATCACAGAAGGTTTAGATCCATAGGAAATTGTTTTTCCCTTTTAATTCAGGCCTTGGTGACCTTATGAACAGATTGGATGGAAAATAAATGTGATGGTGCGCCTTGTGAAGTCTTAACTATGAAAATCATTATCTTCATTGTTATTTGGAGTATGGTCCAGATGATCTTCTGATATGATTCATTTTGTGATAATGCTCTAAAATGATCTCTAGCTATAGATGAGTGGTGTGGTAGGTTTGGGCCTATTCGGCTTGGCCCATTTGGTTCAGCCCATTAGTGCAGCCCATTGATGCAGCCCACTTGATGTGTATGAGGCCCATTTGTATCGCCCCATTTGAATCGGCCCATCTATATCGGCCCATTCGACTTGGCCCATTCGACTCGGCCATTCGACTTGGCCATTTGACTCGGTCTATTCGACTCGTCCATTCGACTCGTCCATTCGACTCAGCCCATTCGACTCGGCCCATTCAACTCGGCCTATTCGACTCGGCCATTTGACTCGGTCTATTCGACTCGTCCATTCGACTCAGCCTATTCGACTCGGCCCATTTGACTCGATCTATTCGACTCGGCCCATTTGACTCGATCTATTCGACTCAGCCATTTGACTCGGTTTATTCGACTCATCCATTCGACTCAGCCGATTTGACTCGGCCTATTCGGCACGGCCCATTTGATCCGGCCCATTGATTCGACCCATTTGATTTATATGAGGTCCAATGAGACGTATATGAGACGTTTGTGTGGGCCGACTGTGATGTATTCAAGGCCCCTGCAATGTGGCCCACTTGATGTGTATATGGCCCTTATGTGAGCTATGAGCTTATTATATGTTTTGGCTTTATATGTAGGCTACTCATTGGGAACAATGTTAGTTAGATGTCCACATTAATGGGCAATGATGGTTGAATTTCCACACTGTGACCTCCTTTAGGCCTTGTTCATCTAATTATCAAGGCTAATTATCGATCAATTCCGATTGTTGTGGCCGATTGTCGATTCCAATCATCGAGGCTGATTATTGATCGATTCCGATTGTCGTGGCCGATTGCCGATTAGCAATCGAGGCTGATTATTGTGACCAAAGGCCGATTCTGATTATCGAAGCCGATTCCAATTATCGATTCTGATCATCGAGGTTGATTCTGATCATCGAGGTCGATTTTGATTATCGAGGTTAATTCCAATTGTCGAGGCCTAATATAATGTATATAAGACTATGGAGCCATTTGTGATGTATTTTAGGCCCGTGTTAGAGGCCCATTGTAATGTATATGTGGCCCATGTGATGCGACCCACTTGATGTATATGAGGCCCAATGTGACGTATTTATAGCCATCCATTGAAGCCCACCTTGATGTGATACATAATGGACCCGTGTGAGAGGCCCATTATGATATGCTTGGGGCCCATGGGTTGTGGCCTATTGTGATGTATTCGGGGCCCATGGGATGTGGCCCATCCGATGTATATAGGCCCATATGATGCAAACCATGTGATGTGTATTAGGCCCATGTGACGTGGCCCATTATGATTGTATGAGGCTCATTATGGTGTATTTGAGGGCCAGGCTTTGAAGCCCATTGTGATGTATGTTAGGCCCATGTGAAAGGCGCATCGTGATGTGTATTAAGCTCTTAAGTGAGGCCCCATTGTGTTGTACTTTTGGCCCTCTTGTGAGGTTATGGGTCTATTATATGTTAGGCTCTATATGGGTCATTCCTTGGGGCAATGTTGGTTAAATGTCCACATTGTCGAGGTCGATTATTGATGCATGCGGGTTATTGATACCGATTGTGAGTATATGACAACATAACATCATGATACATGCTCATACGCATCATCTGCATATTTGTTATGAGATACGGTTGACCATTGCATATGACATTAGGCAGGTTGTTATGAGACTCCTAGATAGGGGGAGGTTATCCACATGAGCGCACGGTATGCACGAGATTGATGCATGACTGGATTGTATAACTCATGCATCTTGCATTGTGATTACTGTACGCCCTAGGGACATCAGGGCTGTAGCCTCTACAAACATATCGTGGATGACCAGATGGGACACTAGAAATCTGTTACTAGCATCGGGCTGTCATAGATGGCCCTGGGTGAAAATCCCTAAACCCTCATGGTACCAGAGGACGCCCCAACATCGAGACCGAGTGGATACATGAGCGCCCGAGCACCGAATACCAGGAGGCCGCGTCTCCCAGTGTATAGTGGTTGGTTGGGAGGGGGTATGGCCTTACCCGCCCGAGGGTAGGGCGCATAGCTAGGTTGCGTTTGACCAGCTCGTAAATGGGTCCACTATCGACTTGTCGAATAGGTATTGGCAGACTATTAGTCAGGCGGATAGTGAGGTTTCTTACACTCACTTGGATTGTGCTGCTGGGAGAGGGGCAGTGTCATTTGGAGTGTATTAAACCCCGGTGATGATCCCAGAGAGGAATTGTACTGATATGTGGACTTATTGAGCAGGAGTTGCATACTCATTCATTCATTCATTCATTATCCACTCGGGCTGGTAGTGCGCAACTATTTGCTACGTGTACCTTCGCAATGGCCAAGATTTCGGTTGGGACGCACGATTAACCTGAGATCAGGAGTTTACCACATTATGTCTGACTATCTAAATTTAGGTATGGGACTGGTTTGGATAGAAGTCTCTTATGGTGGACCCAGTAGCATACAATACTACGTACTATCATCTCGACTTCACACTCCAATATGGTCATTCCATTCGTACCATATTGCATTACATCTACGGCACATGACATTTTTGGGTTACCGTGTTTCTGCATTTATGTGGTCTAGGTAGGACTAACGCTATTCGTAAACTCATTAAGAATTGTATATTGCATTGCATCATCGACATCTGATACTTGACTCTTTATGATTCCTCATTTGCATAGTTGATCTGTATTGCGTACTCTAATATTGTATAACTCATAAACTTGTAGTATTTCCGCTTAATCTGTTATCGTATGATTCATGATCTTATCAGTATTTTCGATATGGTATGATTATGGTATTGTATTGAATTCTTGGCACTTACCTTGTGCACATACACCACCCTCTAAGCTTTCTATAAGCTTACGCATGATAGATGCGTGCAGGTGATGTTAGGTTACAGCAGTGTTGAGCGTGGAGCATACAGTGGTCTTCTGGAGCTTGATCTTCGATTTATGTATTTTCCTTTCAGCATTGTACTCAAAGGATTATATTAGTGGATATGTAATGATGATGTTGCCTTTGTGAATTGGGTAATCTTGTGGTTATGCTTATTACAAGTTAAATGTATATTGAAAAGGAAAAAAAATCCTCCTTGTAGGATCTCAGGATCGGAATTTGACATATAGATGCTAGGAGCCGGGAATGGGGTGCTACGGAGGCTGTCGGCACCGGATTCGGCGATCGAGATTCCTATGAATCCGATTTCCGGATTTGAGGCGTGACACATATGATACATCTAACTTACAAAGAAACCTTGTAACAAATAATATCAAGGCACCCATAACAAATAATATGGTGATCCTTTTAGGGCAGAGTACCCGTAAGAATCATCGCATAAAAAATAATAATTGTTCACACAATAAATATTCATCATCACCACTGGATAATATTAAATGCAAATAATAATAATAATAATAATAATATTTGCATTGGTTCAGTAGTCAAATAAAGAATATCCTTCAATAGGGAATTACTTATGAATCTTTAAATGTCTAGATTATATAAGGCAATTTCTTATGAATCTTTCAATAGGGATTGATCACCTACCTGCTATGAAAAAATTGTGTGATGGGAGAAAAATAATCTGAAGTGACGTTGATTTCTACATGTACTAACTTAGATTAATTAACTCTAAACTTGATGTAAAACTTGATTTCTACGGATACTCTCCCTTCTCCTGAGCAATCTTTTTCTTCTCACAGATTTTCTCATTGGTTTTCTCTCGGTAGCATCAGAAATAGGACATAAAAATGATGTCAGGTGAGTTGGTGGGTTCTGAGTTTAATGGGCGGTTTAGATTGAGGAGTGGGTCCCATCATGATGATGACAGTCATGGTGGATGGGTTCCCATCTGCAACCGTACTGCGGAGGAGTAGGAAAGAGAGAGAGAGTCGTGGAGGAGATGGATGCAAATGTGACGCACATCACTTTGCTTTGCTTTGGTTTTTTTTTTAGAATGGGCCCCACAGGAATCACGTGATAAATCCACACCGTTCATTAGTTTTGCCCTTCAAAGTTACGGCATGAGCCCAAAAATGAGGGCTATCCACAGCTCAGGTGGGCCACACCAAAGGCAATAGTGGAACTCACCATTAAAAAAAAAACATAGTATTACAATGTGTGTGTGTGTGTATTAATCAAATATTTTCACAACAGGATTATCGTAATTGTCATGTGTTGCACAACTGGCTAGGCTTAAGGTAGGTCTTGGCGTGAATTTTGAACTGTTTTAGGTCGAGCCATTGGGCTAGCCCTATTCAAAATTCTGATTTTTCAGGTCACACTTGCACATTGACACCCCTATACACCACACAATCAACTGTGGGTATTTGCTGAATCTAAGGCCGGTTAGGGTGGTAGATGATGGAAGCAATATGTGCACACAATAAACTCTATAGGGCTGTTGAAGATGCATGTGTCTTATCCACATTATATGTTTATTTTATTAACTTATTTTAGGGAATGAGCCTTAAAGTGAAACATATCCAAAGCTCAAGGGAACCATGCCGCAAGAAACAATGGGGATAACAACCATGACAGTTGAAAACTTAGCATGCTTCAAAGTAGTGAGTAATTCAGTGTGTAATTGGCTTTCATAAATGATTTGAGATTTCGTACTAATACTATTGGTAACGTTGGAAGCAAATTAGCTAGTGACCCTCCCACTGGCTAATGGCTATTAGTTGATGCTCGATGGGCCCCACCATGATGTATGCATTTCATGCACGGTCTCCATCCAATTTTATAGATTATTATTAAGGTATGAACTAAAAAATGAAAATAGATCCAAATATCAAGTGGACAACATCAAAGGAAACAATGTTGATTGAACGTCCACCATTAAAAACTTTTTGGAGCCACGAAAGTTTTGGATCAAGTTGATATTTATTTTTTCCACTCATCTAGGTTTATATGATCTAATAAATATTTGGATGTCAGAAAAACATTACAGTGAGCTCCGAGAGATTTTTAATGGTGGACATTTAATCACTACTTTTCCTGTGATATGGTCCACCCGAGTTTTGTCTCATATTTGGGGATAAATCCCTAAAATGATCCAGCAAAATGGATGAACATATATAAAATACATACATCATAGTGGGCCCACAAAACACCAACTAATATGTTGTCAGACATTTAAGGCTTAAACATTCTGGGGCTACTCGACCGGTCGAGTGGGCCGCTCGACTAGTCGAGGCTTACTCGACTCAAAGTCCAATGACCTATGTTTTTTGGTGTCCGGGCTGCTTGACCAGTCGAGGGGATGGCTCGACAAATCGAGCGGGTTGCTCGACCGGTCAAGGCCCTCCTTCGACTAGTAGAGGTTACGCAGATTCTGCGCGGATTGCGTAAATTTGACGCGATTTCTAGACTTTTCCAAATGAGGTGCATAAGTGGAATTTCCTAAACTATAAATAGGGGTCCCTAGGGCTACTCTAAGGGATTCTAATGCTTCCTAAAGGTATTTTAAAGGGTTTCAGGGTTATTAAAAGGCGTAGCAAGGGTGAAATTCGAGGTTGTTCGAATAAGGTAAGTCCTCTCTCTTTGTAATTTATGCTTTTATAGTAAATTTTTGTCGCTTCGTTCCGTGGTTTTTTCCCACAATAGTTTTCCACGTTAAATCTTTGTGTTCTCTTGTGTGTGCTTGGTGTCATTAGATTACTATCCTATATATAGATTTCACAGACCAAATCCAAATAAGTAGTATCAGATCAATCATTGGGGCACAGATCTGAATTTGAGAGATTAGTAATAATGGCAAGCACTAAGTATGATACTGAGAAGTACCCAGGGAAAAATAAATTTGAGTTATGGAAAATCAAGATGATGAGTTCCTTCATCAAGTAAGGAGAAGATGGTGCTATTAAGGAGCGAAAGTCTACTATGACTGATGATGAATGGAATACTCTTGATAAGAAGGTTTTATCATCGATCCGTTTATATCTCATGGATGAGGTTCTCTATAATGTCATGAGGGAGAAAACTGCGGCTAAGTTATGGTCGAAGCTAGAGGATGTCTATGCGAAAAAAATCTTCTGAAAATCACCTACACTTGAAGCGGCAGTGGTATAACTTCAAGATGATAGAGGGTGGAGATCTGGAGGCTCACATCAGTAACTTTAATAAATTGGTTTGTAAATTGCTGGATATGGAAAAAGTGATGAAAGATGAAGAAAAAACATGTATGTTGCTGAATTCTCTTCCGACATCTTATGAGTTATTAAAGGATACAATATGCTCTACGAATAAAACCCTGAGTGTCGACACTATTATCTCAACCCTTCAAGAGAAGGATATGAGAAAGCTTAACGTCGACATGGGGATATCTTTTGATGCATTGGTTACAGGGGGTAGTAATTCTGAACAAGGTACAGGTTCTTCAGGATTTAAGTTTAAATCCAAGGGCAAGGGCAAAAGAAAAGTAAGGTGCTGTAATTGTGGGACGGAAGGACATGTGAAGAAGGATTGTACAAATCCTAAATCTAAGAGAAAAGATTTTGAGGCTTCATACAGGGAGCCCAATGCTGCCACATCAGATGGATCGAGTAGATGTGATGGTGATGTTTTGTCTGTGTATTCGCTTAGACAACCATACGACGATTGTAAGGATTAGTGGATGTTAGACACAGGGGCATCTTTTCACATGACTCCTCATCGGAGTTGGTTCACCAACTACAGGGAATGCGATGGTGAACATGTATTTATGGGCAATGGCAGTGCCTGTAATGTTGTGGTTGTTGGTACAGTGTGTATCAAGATATTTGATGGGGTGGAGCGTACCTTGATTGATGTCAGGCACGTTCCTGATTTGAAACAGAATCTGATTTCTCTTGGTATGCTCGAGGTAAAAGGATGCAAGTACACAAGTATTGATGGTGCTTTTAAGGTATCTAAGGGGGCACGGGTAATCATGAAAGCGCAACGACTCGGTAACATGTACAGGTTGATCGGGAGTACTTCTAAAGGTGGAGCTGCAGTGGATGTAGCGTATTGCACCTCTACACGTATGTGGCATATTGGGCATGACCACATGAGCGGACAAAGCAGAAAGGCCGAGACGCGCGAACAGGGATACAGATCAGGTGGAGCAACCACCTGTGAGAAGAATCATACAACATAATCGCATGAAATCGGCAAGGTATATGGACAACTATAATATCGTAGGAGATTCATCTTCTATTCAGATGACTCTAGGTGAGCCTGGTGCTGAGAAGTGGAAAGTGACTATGGGTGATGTGATGGACTCGTTGTACCAGATCAACACATGGAAACTGGTGGAGCTTTCAATGGGTCGGAAAGTGGTTGGATACAGGTGGATCTTCGGAGGATACATCATGGATACAAAGCGAGATTGATGGCAAAGGGTTATGCTCAAAGAGAAGGGTCGACTTATCAGAGATATTCACGCCAACAGTATACCAGGTGTCTATTAGATTCGTAATTGGCGTTGGTTGACCAATGTGATCTTGACCTGGAAGGATAGATATGGAGTCTACACTTCTACAAGAAAATGAAGAGCGGATCTACATGAAACAACCATAATGGTTTGAAGTTAAACGGGCTAAGAAAAAAGTTTGCAGGAGTTCGTGGTTCGACCTGTCGCTTAGGCAGTGGTTTGATTCTTTTATAGTGAGTCATGAATTGATGACATGTAGATCGCTAATTATGACGTGTCTGAAATCAATGTACTGAAGACTCGGTTAAGTGAGACATTCAAGATGAAGGATCGGGGGGCTGCAAAGAGGGTTCTTGACATTAAGACTGAAGGAGGAATAGGCTTTGGTTATCGCAAGCAGAATACCTTGGGTAGGTATTGATTAAAGATGTGATGAACCAGGCAAAGCCGAAGAGCGTTCCCTACGTGTCTCTTATCAAGTTTTCCTCAAGACATGTCCCAAAATAGATGAGGAAAGACAGGATATCTCATGAGCCTTATTCGAATGTGGTTGGCAGTGTATGTCATGGTATAGATTAGACCGATTATTTCGCAGGCTATCAGTGTTGTGAGCAAGTACCCCGATAAGCAATATTGGGATAGCGGTGAGATGGTAAGAAGACTACATCTTTCCTTTTGAGAAGACAGGAGCAAAGGTGGTTGGGCACGTGGATTCAGATCTGGTAGGCATGCTCACCTAGATCGTTCCTATAGAGAAGTTCAAGTTCTGTGCAACTTTTCTGGGCTTGGCAATGGCGTGAAAGTAAGACGGAGTGTGCACGAGAAGCGTTGATTAAAGCTATGATAAGATGCGGAGATAAGAGAAGAGGGCAGCAAGATACACGGTTGAATGTTAAAGATTTGGTGGAGATTGTTGTCAGACGTTTAAGCCTTCAACATTCTGGGGCTGCTCGACTAGTCGAGTGCCTGGCTCAACTAGTTGAGGCTTGTTCGACTCAGAGTTTAGCGACCTATGTTTTTTGGTGTCCAGGCTGCTCGACCAGTCGAGGGGATGGCTCGACCGGTCGAGCGAGTTGCTCGACCAGTTGAGACCCTCCTTCGACTAGTCGAGGTTACGCACATCCTGCGTGGACTGCGTAAATTTGATGCGGTTTCCAGACTTTTCCAAAGGAGATGCATAAGTGGAGTTTCCTAAATTATAAATAGGGGTCCCTAGGGCTATTCTAAGGGATTATAAGGCTTCCTAAATGTATTCTAAAGAGTTCTAAGGTTATCAAAGGGTGTAGCAAGGGTGAGATTCGAGGTTGTTCGAATCAGGTAAGTTCTATCTCTTTGTAATTTATGCTTTCATAGTGAATTTCTGTCGCTTTGTGCTGTGATTTTTTCCTGCAAGGGTTTTCCATATTAAATTTTTGTCTTCTCTTGTGTGTGCTTGGTGTCATTGGATTGCTATCTTAGATATAGATCTGTGTGATTTCGTAGACCGAATCCTAACATAGTAGCTACCAGTCTAGTGGTAACGCCACTCAATCCCAATGATATGCTGTGTATCCACTTCATCCATTTGTTTTTCCAGCTCATTTTAGGACATGATCCCAAACGTAAATCATATCTAAATCACAGGTGGACCACACCACAAGAAACATTGATGACTGAGCGCTTACTATTAAAAACTTTTCAAGATTTACTTTAAGCAGATTCGTAATGTTCATTTGCCATCCATCCAGTTGATAAGGTTCAATAGAACTAAAAGAAGAAAAATACAATGATTCGCTACAAAAATTAATTTGTTCTAAAACTTTTGTGGCCTATAAAAAACTTTTAATAATTATTCAGCACTTTTCACACTGGTGTGGTCCATCAGATATTTGGATTTGCTTAATTTTTGGGATAATGTCCTTAAATGAGATGCAAAAATATATGGACAGTGGATATAAAACAAATATATTGAAGTGGGCCTCATACAGTAAGAGTAACACCCACTAAGTTCTTACCGAGTAATTGCTAATACAATCCCAGCCAAACGGAGTCCAGTAACAACATGCAGGTAGTGGCGTCAATGGGCCGGGTTCGGCCTTAAAAAAGAAAAAAGAAGAAAAAAAAAAAAAAAAACGAATTTTGAATAGGGCCTATCAGAAATAGTTCAAAATTTGGGACGAGACCATCAGCCTCAGGCCGTTGAAAAGCCCTTCGCGATGGTTTTCTGTGGGCTCCACAATAATATATGTGTTTTATCCATCTCATTTATAGACATTTTAGATAATCATTTTGCAAAAATAAAATAAAATAAGGAAGGTGGATTCCACGCTTAGGGGACCACACCACGTGAAAACATTGCCATCTCTTCAGAGACTGGGTTGGATGGGAAATATAAATATCAGCTTAATTAAATAACTTTTCTAGCCTTCTGGGCGTTCTGACTGGTATAAGTTTAATCACCTATATTACTCCTATAGCGTGGTCCACCTAGGGTTTTTGTCTAGCTCATTTTTTAGCTAATGCCTTGAAAGGAGCTGTAAAGATGGACGGATCCATGGTGGGTCCACAGAGCACAGTCCAGCGGTGAGTAATAGGCAATCAGCGTCCACCATATGAACGGTTTGGATTCCACACGGGCTCCACACAATTAGAGTCTATTACACACGTGTCTCATGTGATAATCAACTACAGCAAGAAAGTCCTCGATGAATCGGCACCCTCAATCACAATCACACACTCGGCTCGTGTATCCTGGACCACTCATCACACCTATGGCCTCCAATCACTTGATGGATGGATATAATTCAATACACAAGGAACGTGTACAATTCCATCAAACACAATGGGAAGGATTGGAGGAGCTATTATATCATCCCGTCCCAAAAGAAGATATGGCCGGATTTTTTGTTTGAAGAATCCGAAATCCGCTGCATCCATGCGGCTGGATCAACTGAATAGGGTATACTCGTAGATTATGGGGCCCACCTAGATGTTTATATGATGCATCTACGCCGTCCATAAAATTTTACAGATCACTCTAGGGCATTGTTCCAAAAATGAAGCAGATCAAACTCTTAGTGGGACCACATAAAAGGTATTGAATTCCCACCGTTAAAAATTTATCAAGGGTTCAAAAGTTTTGGATCAAGCTGGTATTTGTGTTTTATCTTCATATGGGCCTGCATTATCTTATGAATAGGTTGGATGGTAAATAAACGTCACGGTGGACCCTGAAATTTTTTTAATGGTGGGTACTCAATGACCACTGTTTCCTGCGGCGTGGTTCAATTGACATTTGGATCTACTTCATTTTTGGAACTATACCCTAAAGTGAACTGAAAAAGCTGATGGACGGCGTGGATATACAACGAATACTTCAAGGTTGGCCCCACGGTCAAAGAAACACCATTAACGTGGTAACCAAGTAACGCCTAATCCGCTCACACAGCAAACGCCCATGGTAAGCCTTCACGCGTTGCGTGTATCACATGCTCAGCCCCGCAAAGCCTACTTGCGCGTGCACTTTCCACGCTTCTGTTCCTCTCACGTGTGACGCGTGTGACAGATCCAAACCGTCCATTATCCGAAACCTCAACACCACAATGCATCCAACCAGTGCCCAACAACCACCCTTACCATCGTGCATAGTATTGTATTGGATTTGCATATAGTACTGTATTGTATTGTATTTAGGTACTATTCATATATACATCGGATGATTTTCGAAATACATTCAAATCAATCATGTACTAATCAATATTTGGATTGGAGGTATTATTTGGCATAGTATATAATACATTATACATATCAATGTTGGATATGATATATTATATTTGTGTATTGTACAATTTTAATTGAGTTGGGTGGCCTATTTGACGTATGGAACTCTAATATTTAGCCCAGGTGATTTTCACGTTGAAATACACCAAATGAACGGTCCTGATCTTACATTGCATAGGTACTGGATATCTTGTAATCATACAAATTTTAAACTTTCATTTGTTATCGAATATAGCGCAATGAATACGAAGTATTGATTGCAAGCTGTATTCTGACAACACTATACCATGCTTTTGATTTTTTACAAATAATATGAAATCGTGCGCATAGAATACGATGCTTGTATATTCCTATCCAAACTTTGAATAATAAGAATATTCAATTATAATATGATACAATGCACTCTTACACGTGAATCCGAACAAGTCCTTAAGCAGGATGTGGATTTTCTACAAAAGGCTTTGCAATAAGTTTCTGGAAATGGATTGACTACTCCTGCCGTCTACCAGCCAATAGCTAGTAGTCGGTGCTATGTGGCTACACCATGATGCATATGTTTCATTCATGTCATCCATCTATTTTTCTAGATTATCTTACGGTATGAGACCAAAAATAATATACATCTCAATCTCAATTGAACCACGTAAAAAATAACAATTTTGAATGAATGTTAATCATTAAGAACTTTTTGCGGCCATAAAAGTTTCACATCAAGTTGTCCTTTGGTTTTTTCCATTCATCTGGTCTGTATGACCTAATTAACATATTGGATGTTAAATAAGGCCTTAGGAGGATTTTAACGGTGGATATTCAATTACTATTGTTTTCCTGTGGTGTAGTCCACTTGAGATTTATATTCCGTTCATCTTTGAGCTAAAGTCTTAAAATGATATGTAAAAATGGATGAAGGGAATGGATGAAACACATACATCATGGTGGGCCCACAGTGCATCAACCATCGGCCACCGGGCTGATAGCAGGGGGAGTAGCCAATCCGTTTTGGAAGTTCCTGCGCTGGGATGACAGGTGGGGCCACAGTGATGTTGGTTAGATATCCACTCCACCCCGTGTGTTGCCGGGTGGGGCCCACAGTGATGTTTGTTAGAAATCCACCCCGTCCATCCGCCTTGAGAGGCCATTTTAGCTTATGCGACTGAAGTGAGTTGGATCCAAAACTCAAGCGGGCCTACGATAGTGAAAACTGGGGAAAGAGTTTTCTACCGTCGAAACCTTTTTTGGCACCATAGTGATGTTTATATGCCATCCAAATCGTCTATGAGGTTACTCCCACTGGGATGAAGTGAAAACACGAAAAAATATACATAACTTTTGTGGCCATAAAAGTATTTCAGTGGTGGTGATTGAATCCCCACATTTTCTTCTCGTGCAGCTCACTTGAGTTTTGTATATACTTCGTTTCGGTAGAATGTCCTAAAATGATCTTGCAAAACGAATGGACGGAATAGATTTATCAAAAACATCACAGTGAGCCCACCTAACATACTTGCGCAGGAACCGAAGGCTTTAGTAGGAAATCCGCGTCCTCCTACGCACTACAAAATAACGTCACAAGAGCACCAACGGTCCAAATTCATCAAAGACGCCCAACTTTCAGTCCACGGTATTGAAATCTAAAAAGAGCAAGCCCCACAAAGCGAACCGCTTGGATTCCTAACACGAGTGGGAAGTCCGGCACGTGCGGGAATAAGTAGGCTAGTGTGCGAGTAGTATAGTGTATATCTCTCTATAAAATCAATGCCTTGGGCCCCACTCTTCTTTCTCCATCTTTGAAGTCGGGTCTTTCTTGAGCAATGAAAGAAGTCGCTCTGATATGACCAACCCCTTTTTCCTTCTCTCTCTTCTCTCTTCACAGCCATGTAAGAATATATTAAAAAAGAAAAGAAAAGAAAAAAATATCTTTATATGAAAATTTCATTTTTTATTTTTATTATTTATTTTTTTATTTGGGTATTTTTGTTTAGGTGGAAAGATCGAAGAACCAATCTGATTCCGGTCGTCGATCCCAATTTCCTTGAAGATCATGATTGATCCGGAGCAAAAAGGTAGGAAGGTAGGATTTTTTTTATTTTTTTATTTTCATTTTTTTGAATTTCAGATCTCTGTGTTTTGATTTCTGTTACGCTGCGTTGGTTGATCCAATGATCTGTAGACGTGAAGCGATTTTGTTTGATTTTTAATGGATTTTTGGACTTGGTTTTTGGATTTCATTCTTTTTAGGATTTTTTTTTTTTTTTTTGTGTGCGCGCGCGCGCGCGCGCGGGCGGAGGAATTAAATGATCAGCGACCGCAGACATGGGCCAGTGGATTAGTGTTCTGAACCGTTGATCTATGAGGGTGCTACAGTAGAAAACTCCTAGATTGGAAGATGCTTTAGGTTTCCAATGTTTAGTCTTTTTTTTTTTTTTAATTTTTTTAATTTCTTTTAATTCGTTTCCATTGGAATTTTTATAGTTTCTGTGTAATTTTCTCACTGATTGTTCCAGAGGGATATTTTTTGGGGCATGGTCTGTCAGTCTAGGCACCAACCAGACCAATGGTTTGGATCGCTGATCATAGATCACACTTGCGTGGACTAGGGCCTGAGGACACGTCATGTCCATATTCGTCCCTACCTTGTTGTAAAACAGCTCTGATGAGGCATTGATTTTATTGAAAATAGAGGGAAATACAAGAGAGCAGAACTTTCCAAATGGATTGCTTTTTTTTTTTTTGGTATAGTTTAATGAATCTTTTTATATGCTGATTCAAATAAAAGTATTGAATTTTTTTTTTTTGTCAAAGTTTATTTTGGATCTTGTTTGTTTGGTAGTCGATTCTTTTGATTGCGATATAAATTTTGACATTATTGGCGATAGAGTGAAAAGACAGCAATTTTTTATGGGACTGACGTTTTAGGATAAGACGTTTATGGGTTGAGAAGTATGTGAGGCTTTTCTTTGGATTTCTCAATTGATTAATAGGTTCTGGTTTTCTCCTTTTAGAATCAACTGTGATTGGAGAATATTTTGTAGGTTATTTCAATTTGGGGGTTCTTCCCCATAACGGCATTGAGTAAAAAAAAAAGGAAGAAAAAAAAAGGCACTATTATTACAATGGCATTGAGTGAAAAAAGAAAAAAAACACTATTATTATTTCTTGATCTTATTTCATGCTCATGTCTTGTTTAGCAATTACACTGTTGACATCATTTGTTCAGAACTTTCTGTTTGTGGACAACACTTAACCATTGTGCTAAGGTGCGGTGTGGGGTGTGGCCAAATTGGCATGTGGGTCTTGTTTGGGAATCATAAATCGTTCCGTTCCTTGCTATTTTGTGCTGCCAACTACTTAAGCATAGCCTTTCATGTCTGTGGGTGCTTCGTGCTTAGCAGTTTTGCTGGTAACTGTCCATCACTGACCCTACTTTTCTTGCTTGGCCTCTGGGGCATTTCTTAGTTGTCTTAGGGATCAATAATGGGTGTGACATTCTAGTATGTAAGTGTTGTCAATGCATGGCTGGTTCCAAGAGCCGTGGGCCACACCTTCCTTGGTCAAATAATCGGCGAAGCACATTGGCTTCTCTAGGATAATATTGAAAGAAAATGAAGTACAGAGATTAATCCTTTTTCCTGCAAAAAAAAAAAAAAAAAAAAAGAGAAAAAAAAAAGAAAAAGAAAGAAAGAAAGAAGATCAATCCTTTGATTTCATTGAGTAATTTTTCACTTCCATGGAACCGGCTTAGACCTTAATGGAAAACTCACTGGAGTAGAAAGCCCCCTTGTTAGATGATGGGGCCCAATTATGCTC
The DNA here is from genome assembly GCA_037074715.1 of Magnolia kwangsiensis. Lineage (NCBI taxonomy): Eukaryota > Viridiplantae > Streptophyta > Magnoliopsida > Magnoliales > Magnoliaceae > Magnolia > Magnolia kwangsiensis. The sequence continues at coordinate 89,082,997 of CM073586.1, forward strand.
ATCAGGTTTGGTCAATGATAGAAATACTGCATCGAGAACACCTAAGATTTCTTTAAACATTAGTTTTTTTTTAAATAATTCCATCAAGCTCCTGCCAAAGCTCATGTTCCAAACCACCTTGCCTCCTAAAACTCCGTAATGCTCCTTAATCTTTGTAAACTTGGTGGTAATTTAAGTGAATGCGATTCCCCACCTATATATCCTCCCAAAATTTAATTCTTCCCCATTTCCTACTAAAAAATGAATTCTTCACTTCTTGTCTTTGTAGGTCTTGCCAATGCTGTAGGTCTTGCCAATGCTGTTTGCCCCATCACTGAATTTGGAAATCCCCTTCCAAGTATAGAATCCTCTTCCACTTGTAACCCCACCTGAATTCCAACCTTTCACTGAGATGCCATATTTCATGTCCCTCAATTAAGCGCCATTTCCTTTTCCAAATCTTGACCACCACTTGGGACAAACAACCCAATTCTTTTCACGAATTCTACCAATGCTGATACTGCCTTCAACTTTTAGTCTTTTTATTTTGCTTGAAAGGTGACCTTCAACTTTTAGTCTTTGCACCTCATACCAACTTTTGAGATGGAACTCTCCCTTTCCAAAGAAATTCTCTTTGGATCTTCTCAAGTTTCTTTCCAACCACTATTGGGAGAGGTAAGATGGTGGCGAATTTGTGAGAGTCATGGGAGTGATTCGGATGACAAATACGATTTTTTCCCACAAAGATGCTATCTTCTTCTAAAGCCTTTCGACAATAGGATCCCAAGCGGATTTAACCCTCAGATTAGTCCTAGCAAACCAAGATACTTTAAGGGGAGAAACTTCACTTTACAACACTTTTATTCAATAAAATTTCCATCTTTCAAAAAAAAGAAAGACAAAAAAGAAGAAAAGCTACCCTCCTGAGAAAGGAAGGTGTTGTTGCCACCCTTGCCACAACACTTTTTATGAAGTTTATTTTTAGAAAATAAACTGCCTCAAAGGAATGAAGAATGAGCATGATGGCCCGAATGTGGTCATTTTAGCATTGCAGAAGATAAAGAGTGTCATTAGCGAATTGGAGATGAGAGATGGAAATTTTTGCGCTCGATATCTCTTTAGTACATACTAATTTGCCATAATCCCTCCTTGAGAATTGTCGTTTGGGTAGTCACGTCTTGCAATAACACCTCGCTCTTCTTCTGTATCAATTGCTTCAATCTTAGATAAAATATTGTTCTTTCTTTCCTCAAAAATGCCAAATTCCTTTTTGTTCCATTTCTTGATTTTCTTCTTTTGAACCGATATCCCTCCCAACCTCGTGCCACATTGACACCACACACACTCTACCCTCTTGAAAAAATCAGGCCATTCATGACACCTTTGGTTTCAAATGTCGTCCAATATGACTTAATATCCTCCTGGTTGTGTTGGTTTCGATCCACGGTGAAACGAGTCACCAGACTGATTCAAACAGAAGCATGACAAAAACTGATTCATACGGGACTGAAATGGGTCTATTCGGGTCGATTCATACAGGTTTTGGAAAACCAAACAGGCCCTTACTAATTTTTCCTGGTTGTTGGACCACGTGAAGCAGTCCCTTCGGGTCAAAAGTATCTATTATTTTGGGCATTGATCTCACAAAAGCCCTGCATATTGACATTGATCAGGTAACTTCCCATCTTTTTAAAGGAAAAGTGAATTGTCTTAACGTCTCTGCCTATGCACCGTGGCGAGTACCAACGAGCTATTGACCCAGAATTCTCCCCTTCTACTAGCATAAAGGGATATACATTAGTTGCAACACAACCCATTGGAAGCCATCAGTCTTTGAGATGCACTTGATCAATATTGAGAAAGTGCCTTTCGAGTCTTGTAATTCTAGGAGTTCCCCATTCCAAATTGTCAACGAGCCTTCAGACTCGTCAATAGCCTGGTAATAGAGACCAACAATCTTTTTTCCTATACCTTTTATCCAAGAAGCTCAATTTTTCACTTGATGCTGTGAAGGAGTACCTCGATCTTCCCTTTTGTCGCAAAACTTTGAATGGGTAATCTCTTTCTGGGCAAGCCGATTTCCCTTAAATTCCAAGCGCTGCTTTCCATTCATTTTGATCAAAGACCAACTCGTGAAAAATAGCTCCTCCCTAATTTCTTATATTTTTTACTAGGCTCATGAGATTTTTTTTTTCCTATTATTGTTTTAAGCACTGCATTGGTCTTCTTGAAAGCAATTTGAGCATCCATTTTTGCTGTATTAGAGACTGAAGATGAATTAGGATTTTTGGGGGTAGTGGAAAATGTAGCTCGGTGGATTTGGAGATTTTGTAAAGTTGTATTTAAGGTTTGAAAATTTTAAGGGTTTTGATAAATTTGTGATTTTGGATTGGGGAATTGTGGAAATTGGAAAATTTAGGGTTAGGATTTGGGAAAATTGGGAAATTAGGGTTTGGGATTGGGAAATTCAGGGAAAATTGGTGATTTGGGGTTTTGGCCTACAAGAGGGATTTGGACTTTTACAAAGTTTGGGTTTCTAGGTTTGGGAAATTTGGTGAATTAGAAATTCTATTGTTTTGTGGATTTATTAGAACATTTGAGTAGGTGTGAGTTGGAAGTGGTTAACTATTAAAAAATCAATATGCATCTACATGTACTATTTATGATATAAAAAATTGCAATTGGATTCTCCACGTGTTCGCTTATGTTCGCCTAGGCATTTCAAGCATTCTTGGGGAGGCACTTGCACTTGATGTGCACATGTTCCCTTTGACCACACTAGTTCCAATTCATGTCGATGTTCAGATTTAATGCATCAGGTCTCTGTGCCCTGAACTCTGCCTGCCTATGGTCTCCTTATCTCTTTGTTGTTTTGGTGGAATACTTTGCCATTGATATTAATTTTGATCCCCTCTTCTTATTTGTTAGTAGATTCAATCCCCTTAACAAATATTGCAACATCTGAACTCTTCTTCTTGCCATTGGTATTAATTTCGATCCTCTCTTCTTCTTGACATTAATTCGTCACAAATGCCACTCAGAGGGATGAATTCAAGAGAAAATATTGCAACATTTTCCCAAAATGATGGTCCAGATTACAGAGATTCGGAAGACAATCAGCTTTAGGATTTTCCCAATTTTCGTGTTCCTTCGTTTGGCCTCCCTGAAACAAAAAACTCTCATTGGAAGTAGGATGGATGAAAGGTCTTTTATTTTAAGTTCTATTTGGAAATTGGTGTTGTATGCACTATGCAATCATGTGGGAATGTGGAAGAATTTGAACATTTCAGAGCTTTGGTTGAGATGATTAATAGGAAGATTTCTTTTCATGACTTTGGGCTTGGCAATGTCGAACCCTGAAATTAGTAGGGTCTCTCTTTCTAACATCCTCATCATTTGGGATTTCATTCTCAGGTGACCTCCTTAAATCATACACTGTTCTTTTTTTTTTTTTTTTTTCTCTCCCCCCATTTGGGTCAGGTGTTGTGTGTGCTTCTAAGAATTGTGTTTTGCCCTTTTCTTTTTGTGGGATGATTTCTTATCACCTTGCTTGATATTTGTTGTTTTTCCTGTTCTCTTTAATAAAATTGCATTGCCATGGACAAAAAAGAAGAAACGAAAAGAAAAAGAAAAGAAAAAGCAGGAAAAAACTCTTCCCTTAATTAGCTAGATGTCATTGCGTGTGAGACATTAGGGGTCTCACATGCATTCTCGCTCAAGTTGAATAAATTGGGTGAGAAAGGGGCTGGGAATATCTTGCAAGAAAAAGACAGTCCTTTCTCAGGGCTGGCTATTTGAAATTCAAAAAGCTGAGGGATGGCTCCTTGTAGTTGCTTTGGGTGGGGCTTGTAAGTAGGGGATGCATTTATTTACTTCTTGGAGGGCTAGTAGATGGCAACACATGTCCCTGCCTGTAAGGCATGTGAGACTATTGTCTTTTGAGGTGGAGACAGATGGTCATCTAGATAGGAAACAGGATTTTAGATGGTTGCCATGTCACCTGTGTCCTCAGTGTCTTTGTCATTGTTGCCGTGTCTAAACTATTGGAAAAATAGCCTGTCCAGGCTCTGGAGCTTTGCCTTTCACTAGGTAGAGGAGAAGGTTGATGTTTGGCAGCAGCTCTTCATAAAACTTTCACCAATCTACCATTTAGAAGCTAAACTCAGTTTGCTGGGAGAAAGGCTAGGATTGATGAGTAATTGATTTTTTTTTTTTTTTTTAATGGCTTTTGTGCAGTTTAATTTTTTTTCCTTTCTATCAATTCATTGTTTTTTATTCCTTTTGAGTTATGATATTGGGTGGACCTCCATGTCTGATGGTGGTGTCACATGCCTGCCTCTCTCTCTCTCTCTCTCTTTCTCTCTCTCTCTCTCTCTCTCTCTCTCAGTTTTATGTTTCTAGGTGTGATTTTTCAACCGGAGTAAACTGTCATGACCCAGATTTGTTGGGGTACTTGGCGTGTATTTCGAACCCGAGATCCACGTCATGACTTGTACACTAAGCGTATATAAGTTATTTGATATGTTTACACAATATTACCTAACTAGTAGTACTTACATAGAATCTAGGTTCCATTCATACTCAGCCACATCACATGAATTAGAAGCCAACCATTCATTTCAATCATCAATTATTAACATAGCCAACGACCCTCCCATTTAGAGTCTTATGCAACTAAATGTTAAATAATCTAGCAAATCTACAAAGTAAATCTTGTCCAACAATTTTGAAAGAACAAATTAAGAATATCAAATGGAACTAAAATGATAAGTATGGCTAGTCCAGGGCAGTAGCTTCTTCCTCCGTCAAGTAGGGCCATGTGTCCCTTGTGTCCTTTTTTGGCTCGACTACGGCCTCCTATTCTTGAGCCATTGGCTCATTCTCAATTATATCTGTACGGTTTTACATCAATACAAGATAAGTTGGCCAGGCCTAGTAAAAAGTCCTAGTATCGTTCTTCACATCAAATTAGAATAGAGTAACAACAATCATATACAATATAAGTTTAGTAGGAAATGCAAATGTTATGTAATGCGCGAACGCATGAATGCTACAAGTGGAAATTCGTCCACTTGCTTGAGTTGGAAACCCGTCAACTTGCATCTGTCCCTTAGCAAGCTTCTACCACTTGGTAGGCATGGGCAAGACCCACATCTACTCCTCAAGTGGGCTCTCACTAGGATAATGGGCTTGTGGTAGCGGTTCTACCAGGTATACCATCCAGGGAGGTCCTCCAGGAATTCAGCACGTGTTGTGCATTCAATGATGGATGCAAAAGCATGATATAACAGTTGTGAATGATATATCATTTGATCATCATTTCCATTCCCAGGTTTGAATTACCACAATTCCAAATTATCCAATGATATCAGTAAGACATTTAACTCTTAGGTAACATTGTATTAAAATTACAACATAAATTACTTCAACATAATAATCAGATAACAAGATATATTCATATAGAAAATCAAACCATGAAATATATGTCACACCCCAGACTCGGTAAATGGGCTCATAAGGAACCCGATAGCCAGTTCTGGCCGCAACAGCCTCCGGAGTACCCCATTCTCGGCTCCTGAGGCAGGTTTCGATCTTGGGATCCTACAAGGAGGATTTTCGTAACTGTATATCCATTTCAATACGAACATACTCAAGATCACAGCAAGTAAATCTTAGAAATAATAAAGGCACACATTGCAAAATCCACTATGAATTTGAACCTTTCAAGTACAAGGTTGAAAGGAAATACACTTGATGACAAAAGAAGAAGGAAAGAAGATCTGTAACATTGGTCCTTGACTCAACTTCTATCCAAGCTCTGCCGCTACGACGTCGACCTAGGATTTCCTGCACGCGTCAATTGTGCATAAGCTTATAGAAAGCTTAGAGGGTGGTAAAAGTGTATGACAATGGTGTGCAGAAGAATAATAGGATATACAAAAGGGAAACATGATCAATGCCAATAACAGTAGCCTTACCAAAGTTAAGCCATGAATGAAGGAAGCCATACCAAGGTTATGCAATGCAACAAGGCTTATACAGCCGACACCAATGTAATGCGAAGTGATGCCAATGCTTATAACTAGACCACATATCCAATACAGTTCCATCATAAAGAATATCATGGGGTCTGATACACTACAGGATGATTGCCGCTATCAAGATCACACAGTCAACGAGCGTAAGAGACCACACTACCCACCTGTGGACAACCAATTACCAGCAAGGCTCGATGGTAGCGGATCCATTCACGAGCTGGTCAGACTCAGCCTAGCCATGCCCTCTCATTCAGGCGGATAAGGCCACATCCCATCTCAACTGACTACACGACAGTGTGAGATGCGGCCTAACGGTGTAAGGCACTCGGGCGCTCATGATTTCCACTCGGTCACAGCGTTGAAGCGTCTTCTAGGTACCTTGAAGGTTTATGGGCTTTTACCCAGGGATATCCTATGTACCCCAAATGCTCAAATAATATATTTTCGGTGTCCACATACAACCATCCATGAATATACCAGTGGAGGCAAGGCCCTGATGAAGCAAGGGCGAAAATGTTCGTGAGATGCAATGCCAGATGCATGAGTCATGCATACCAATCATGCACTAGCTCCAAGCACTCAATGTGCACAAGAGGGGAACTCCATCCCTCTATCATATCAACCTAATGCCCACACACAAATGCGATCCAATCACTCAGTGATGCATATGAGTCATGAGGGTGTGCCATACGACAATGATGACTTAGAACATACTCCTCCTTCCCAAGGAGGGAATCAAGTCTAGGTACTTAGACAATTAATTTAAAGAACAAACCTCTAGTGGGGGCCTAATACTTTGGGGTAGCCTACAAGGTAAAGAAGGGCCATATATAAGCCTAAAGGAATAAGCAGTCCTATCAAGGGTCTAAGGTTGGCCTTCAACCACCTATAACAGCCCCATGGGCGTACCTTAGGGCCACCAAGGAGGACATCTAATCTCAACTGGGTCCCAAAAGGGCAACCCGCTACTACTCAAATATGATGCAAGGCCTAGGGCTTAAGGCAATCCATGGCCTAGTGGGCTATACTCAAAGCCCAACTCATAGGCAATATGGTGGGCCCTCAAGCAAGGTTTGGGCCCAACCATAAAGTTCACAAATCCACATATTGTGATGGGCCTAGTGGGCAGCCCGATAATCCAACCACATGACAATTTCTATGCTTTATCCAAGTGAGTTGGGCCTTACAACTTGGCCCAAGTACAAGGTTATTTGGTGAGCAACTAAGGGCCCAACTACTTGCACATTATGGCCCTCAAACCCATCACAATAAGTAGTGAGATATAGGCCCAAAGGTCAAGGGACCTAACTAGAAGATTCCAAGATAAATGGGCCTACAAAGTCCAACCAAAACTATGAACATAGATCCAAAATAAAATCCAATTGAGGCGGGCCTCTAAGTAAACATGAATGAAACCTAAAGACATTTCAGAGAATGACAATCTTATGTGCATAATCCATCCTTAATCTAGTGGGCCATGCTGCCCCAAAACAGGCTATTAGGGGCAGCCAGTTTGGGCCCATTGCTAAATTCCCAGCCCACCTTTTTCTGGGCCTGCTGGAGCCCAACAATAAATAATATAAATTGGGTATATGTTCCTTGGTGGCTCATATATCTCTGTGGGCCCCACTAGGTGGGAGGACTGGATTACACACATAAAACAGGGGGACCATGCTATTGGAACGAAAGTCCAGCAATGGTCCAATGGGCCTGGGCGTCCCAAGGGTAGACGGACCTATGAGCCTGTGCAATTGGCCCGAAACTCATCCAAATGGGTCCAAAAAATGGATGCCATTGAGGGAGATGGCCATGACCCACATGGACCATAAATGGATGGACGGTGGGGATAACAAATACATCAATGGTGGGTCTACAAGGAGGGGTGGACGGCCAACCATGGCTGGACACCCTAGCCTGTGGGCCGGTCCAGCCCGCACCACGATTGGCACAGGGGTCTGTTGGCCCCGAAAATTTGCAGGTAGGTCCTACCATGGGTGGGCCACACCTCTGTAAAATCTCACAATTTTAGGATTTACAGAAATATTTTAATTAATTTAAGGAATTTAAACTGTTCAGAAAATCTGTTAAGTGCAGAACTTTGATAGACCCTAATTTGAGCCTCTAATGGGGTGGATCAATAGCCTTAAAAAATTTGGAAAAAATAGGTTTTAGGTCTCCTCATATATGTACTATAAGGTGGGGCCCATAGATGTGGCCCACCAGTAGAAAAATTATTTTATAATTAAGGATTTCCACTATGATAAGTTGCTGGAAACAGTCCAGAAATTTCAGGCTAACTACCTCACTTGGGCCACACCTTTGGGGCCTCAATCGAGGTCAGATAGGGTTGAAATTTGGGGGACATTAAGATGAGATCCCCACATTTCAGAAAAACATATTTGATGGGTACAAAAGGTCCCTCGATAAGTCCCAAATTCAAGCCCAAAGTTCAACAAAAATCTGCCCAAAAATTTCTGGACAGCAATACATGCATGGAATAAAATAAATGTATGAGCCTATTAAGGAAAGGGATTGGCCCATAAATTGGGTGCCATGGCCCACCCTAGTGGGCCCTACAATTGTCCAGAACAAACTCTCAAATTTTCGCCCTTGCATGAACATTTAAGGTGACAAAAGGGGCATTCAAACCATGGTGTAGGTTGAGTATAGATGTCTCTTCCTTACCGAGCTTTTCTGGGCAATCCAGGTTCACTAAGTGGACTACACATAATCTCATCAGATTACAAGAGAAGGAAAGAGAAGGAAGAGCATCCGGCCATCAGGGGAGGGCTCCGCCATTATTGAGTCGTCCCCACACAATCACAACCACAAACAACAATATAAACACATTGTACAACGTAGATCTTGTCATGCATGGCCTAGATCTTTGAGATAAATGATTTGGATGCCATCCCAGCCACATGCAAGGGTCTAGATGACCCATCATACCTAGAGAAATAGGGAAAATCCCCATGCAAGGGGTCCATCAAGGGAAGAATCCTATGCATGGAAATGCATGTACAATGTGGGTCTCATGGCCACATCTAGATGATTGTGTAAGATCTCCACCATTAATTGGTGGGTCCTGCACATCCAAATGAGAGATGAAAGAGACTACATGAGGAAGAAAAAGCTATATGAAGAAGAGGAAGGATCTACTTGATGAAGAAAGCACCAACCTAGATCAACCTTGAAACTTACATCACCACCATCTAGAGGCTCCAAGCAACATGGATCAAAGGCTAAGATCAAGTGAGAAGGGATAAATGATGAGGTATTTTAGGGAGAAGGGGCTATAGAAAATGGGGGTGGCGACGTTTGGGTGCTTGCTAGGGAGAAGAGAGATGAAGGTGTAGAGAGAAATGAGAGGGAAGGAGAGAGAGAGAGGCATTTAAGCCTTGTAATGCCGATTTCTCTCTCTTCTAGGCAATGATGGTGGCCAATAGGCTCGCCTTACCTCCTGAGTTGTCTGCGATCCATGATGTGTTCCATTTTTCTATGTTGCGGAAGTGTGGGTTGGACACCATTCCTTTAATTGATTGGCAGCCACTCGAGGTCCGTGAGGATGTTCCTTACATTGAGTAGTCGATTCGTATTTTTGATCGGAAGGAGCAGGTTCTCAGGACCAAGGTCATTCCCTTGGTGAAGGTGCAGTGAGGTCATCATTCGTAGGCCGAGGCATCTTGGGAACGCGAGGCCGAGATTAGCAAGCGCTATCCCCATTTGTTTAATGGTTGATATATGATTGTTTGTATTGCCTTCCTTATATGATGATTGCTATATGATGGTGGTGTTTTGCCTTTCATTCTGTCCTAGATTGGTCAATTTCGAGGACGAATTTTATTTGTTGGTGGGGAGGATTGTAAGACCCGACTTGAATTCGTATGTGTGCATGTGTGCGTGTGAGTATGCATTTCGTTCATTTTGGTCCCGCGGTCCAACCGGTCTAATTTTGGCAACCCGCGACTTTCGGTTAGTGTTTGTGGTCTTCCTCGAGTTCGGTCATGTTGACCTGACTCGGATCGGCCCGAGACCCATGCTATCTTGTCCGTATCGGCACCGCGGTTCCAATGCTGCGTCCCGTGCGTTAATCCGATATGTACATCTCAAGTTATGAGCATTGATCGATATGGGCCATTGATTGCATGATTGGTGGACCCCACCATGGTTTACACGTTTTTCCATGCCCATCATTTCACCCTAGGCTGAGATTTCTAGAAAGGCTATTACCCTAAGCCTTGTTTATATCACCATAGGCCACCATCATTGCCTAGGAGAGAGAACTCATCATTACAAGGCTTAAAAGCCTCTCTCTCTCTCTCCTTCCCTCTCATTTCTCTCTACACCTTCATCTCTCCTCTCCCTAGTAAGCACCCAAACGTCACCTCCCCCATTTTCTACAGCCCCTTTTCCCTAAAATACCTCCTCATTTATCCCTTCTCACTTGATCTTAGCCTTTGATCCATGTTGCTTGGAGCCTCTAGATGGTAGTGATGTAAGTTTTAAGGTTGATCTAGGTGTGTGCTTTCGTCATCAAATAGATCTTTCTTTTTCTTCATGTAGTTTTTTCTTCCTCCTTTAGTCTCTTTCATCTTTCTCATTTGGATGTGCAGGACCCACCAATTAATGGTGGAGATCTTACACAATCATTTAGATGTGGCCATGAGGTCCACATTGTACATGCATTTCCATGCATGGGATTCTTTCCTTGATGGACCCCTTGCATGAGGATTTCCCCTATTTCTCTAGGTATGATGGGTCATCTAGACCCTTGCACGTGGCTGGGATGGCATCCAAACCATTTATCTCAAAGATCTAGGCCATGCATTACAAGATCTACGTTGTACAATGTGTTTATATTATTGTTTGCGGTTGTGATTGTGTGGGGACGACTCAATAATGGCGGAGCCTTCCCCTGATGGCCGGATGCTCTTCCTCTTTCCTTCTCTTGTAATCTGATGACATTATGTGTGGTCCACTTAGTGGACCTGGATTGCCCAGAAAAGCCCAGTAAGGAAGGGACATCTATACTCAACCTACACCATGGTTTGGATGCCCCTTTTTGTCACCTTAAATGTTCATGCAAGGGTAGAAATTTGGAGGTTTGGTCTGGACAATTGTGGAGCCCGCTAGGGTGGGCCATGACACCCAATTTATGGGCCAATCCCTTAATAGGCCCATACATTTATTTTATTCCATGCATGTATTGCTGTCCAGAAATTTTTGGGCAGATTTTTGTTGAACTTTGGGCTTAAATTTGGGACTGATTGAGGGACCTTTTGTACCCATCAAATATGTTTTTCCGAAATGTGGGTATCTCATCTTGATGTCCCCCAAATTCCATTCCTATCCAACCCTGATTGAGGCCCCAAAGGTGTGGCCCAAGTGAGGTGGTTAGCCTGAAATTTCTGGACTGTTTCCATCAACTTGTTAGAGTGAAAATCCTTAATTATAAAATAATTTTTCCACTGGTGGGCCACATCCGTGGACCCCACCTTGTAGTACATATATGAGGGGACCTAAAACCTATTTTTTTCAATTTTTTTGAGGCCATTGATTCACTCCGTTAGAGTCTCAAATCAGGGTCTATTAAAGTTCTGCACTTAGCAGATTTTCTGGACAGTTTGAATTCCTTAAATTAATTAAAATATTTTTGTAAATCCTAAAATTGTGAGATTTTATAGAGGTGTGGCCCACCCATGGTAGGACCTACTTGCAAATTTTCGGGGCCAACAGACCCTGTGCCAATCATGGTGCTGGCTGGACCGGCCCACTAGGCTAGGGCATCCAGCCATGGTGGGCCATCCACCCCTCCTTGTGGGCCCACCATTAATGTATTTGTTATCCCCACTGTCCATCCATTTATGCTTCATGTAGGTCATGGCCATCTCCCTTAGTGGCATCCATTTTTGGGACCCATTTGGATGAGTTGAGGGACAATTGCCTAGGCCCATAGGTCCTACCCTTGGGACGCCGAGGCCCATTGGACCACATTATATCAATATATCAAAGTAAATGATAAAACCAAGCATAATTATCAATACAGACAGTAATCAAATAAATGTCGAATAAAATCAAATAAGCATTCAATCACAATGAACAATCATTCCATTTTAACTTAATTGAGATAAACATCGGGATCACTCACCTAGGTTTGGTAGAGATGATACTGTAGAACAAATGGTTTGATTTGAATTAAAATTTCCTAAAATCAAATAAATGAAATTAGTTTTTGATCTCACTGGTTCACATGGTTGGACCCACCTTTGATTGATTTGAATCCATTTAATTAATCTTACAACAAGATATCTCATTTAAATAAAATTACAATGAATTCATGAATTAAGAGATAATATTGAAAAAATTAAGGTGTTGTTAGAATTTGGTCCTTGGAATTTCTACAGATTCGGGTTTGTTTTCAGTAATAGTCAGTAATTTGAATTTTTCTGAAGGTTCGGGCGACATTCTGTAATATTCTGGAATTTATGCCAGAATCCCCCCGACTTGGCGAGAATTTCTATTTTAGTTTTGAAATTTTGAATTTTACGCGATTTGTGATGATTTACACGAAATTTTGGGGATTTATCTACTTTGATAATTTAGGGTTCAAATCACGTTTGATGGATGAATTAAGGCCAACTATTGATTATCACTTAATCAATTTTAATGGACAACCAATGATGATCTTGATCCGACCATCCATACATTAACGTATTACAAATCTTAGTGATTAACATTGATTGGTCAATGCGGCCCACTAGATGGTTAGATCAATCATCATATCTGAATATTGTCATCATCTGATGCCCGGATTTTGATAGTCTGCCCAAATCGAATTAGATCCCAACCAACTAATGGTTCCACACAATAAATCAATACATACTTCATTGTCTACAATTACCTCAGATCGATGTGGCCCATCCCATGGTCCGATCAATATGGAATTTAGGGTTCTAATTAATTTCGTTCTTAGGAATCTGTTGAATGGCGATGATTTAATCATGTGTATTAGATTAGGTCATACGATTCTCTGTGTCAAGTTGTAGCTTGCGCAAAGACTTATATCTTTTCCAATTTGTAATCCACACATTAATACTTGAATTACCCAATCAATCTGAATCATTTAGTACTATTATCAAATAGAATTACCCTACCCTACTCATAATAAAAAGGAAATCATGGATCTCTATTAATAAATACGGCCCATTAAGTGTTCGAATGATTCCGAATCCTTAAGATCCTTACGTATTTGCTCCGGGAAAATTAATGGACTGCGTGGAATACTTTGTCCATGTCCGAGTTATGAAAATTAATTCCCTGTGCAGAGAGCCTAATGCCGTAGAAATTATAATAGGTAGATGATTTAAGATGCATGATGGAAGAGTGTCTAATCCAAGCCGTTCACTATAACAACTACCATTAACAATGATGATACAAAAAATATAAGGTCATAAGAGTACCAACCTTATGGAATCGCACGTAGTTTCCTCAAGCCTCTCATTTCTCTCTCCCTCTCTATGTCACTTCTCTTTTCATTATTTATTTATTATTATTATTATTATTTTTGGTTTAGTTGCTTTGGTGTATTGATATAATTCATGATTTGGTTTTTTGTATGAATGTATATTGTGATCTAATTACTATGTTGAAGTAATTTATGTTATGATTTTAATACAATGCCACTTGGGACTTGAAAATCTTACGGATATTATTGGATAATATGGAATTGTGGGAATGGAAATGATCAAATGATTTAATTTTCATCACTGTTGTATTATGCTTGTGCATCCATCATCTAACCATAAAGATGCTGGAACTGGGGCCAAAGATCTCCTCCTCCTTTGGTATACTCCAACTGGTGCTCGGATGTCCTCATCATTTATCCAACTTATGCATGATTGCTTTTCGATCAAAGTCAGAAGTACTTCATTCATAAATGGAACATGCGCCATATTTACATGTTTTGTTTTTTTTTGTTTTTTTTTTTTTGGTTTTGGTTTTGTTTTTTGTTTTGTTTTTTTTTTTTTTTTTTTTCACATGTTCCTCTAGCTTACTTTAACTCTGTTTGTGCAGAAAAGATGCAAAGGAACGCCGAGGCATCCCTCAGATGCCTCCCAACTAAGGCATTCCATTACAATATGCAAGATAGCGGAACTACAGTAGAAGGGTTTCCTGAGCTCAAGGATGAAATAAGTGCCCATCCAGGTGGTATGGTGGAAGCAGACAACTTATTCAACAGTGAAGCTTTTCTACCTCCAAACGAAGGCTATAATAGGCCTATGTACCGACAAGACTACTGCATGTGGTCGACCTTTCATCCTGATTTCCAAAACATGCAGCAAAATCAATGGAATGCGTTCGAGAATCATATCTATCCAATGAATCGGGAAATCCCCTTTTCCATAGAGAACAGGATTCAATATGTGCCCGTCAAGATGGTTTCTCAAGCATACCCACATGACTATCAGTTCCAAGAATTTCAGTACTTTGTGGTCATTGACTTTGAGGCAACTTGCGACAAGGAAAGGAATCCTCATCCGCAAGAGATTATTGAGTTCCCATCTGTTTTAGTGAATAGCGTGACTGGGCAGCTGGAAGCATCTTTTCAGACTTATGTCCGGCCGATATACCATCAACATCTAAGTGACTTCTGCAAGGAACTTACGGGCATCCAGCAAATTCAGGTGATCAAGAATTTATTGCCATCTCCCACCTTTCAGTTCATTATAATATCGGAAACTTTTGGGCTAGCTTAGGTACTTCAGTTTTAACTGTGTACCATTTCTGTGTAACTCTGACATTCCTATTGAGGTTGATTATTTACCTGCGTGTGGTTTCACCCATTTACATTCAGTAATTTTTGTTGATCTAATCATAGTTCCGAAAACTGAAAACACAGCCTGATTCAGTGTCCAACTGGGTCAATCTGACTAGAAGACTCAACTGAGTACTTAAATTTTATTTTTGAACTAGAACTGATATGATTTGTTTACACCCATTTCCATTTTGGGATTTGAGATAGGACAGGTATGCCATGTGTATTATTTCAAATCCCAAAATGGAAAATGGTGTAAACAAATCAGCGGTGTGGGTTTAACTGTTGGCCCCCTTAAAATGTTGTGCACGTGTAATTCTTGAGAATGCCTGTTCTGAATATGATCAGCTAAAGAGGTCTCCTAGGGCTGTTGCTTAATAGCTAGGACAAAGCTATGGTGGTGGTGATGGTGCTGCTACTGCTGCCGCTGATGATGATATGCACCACCACCATCATCATCTAATTTAAGCCTTACCCTAACTAATTGGGGTTGACTACGTGGATACTGTTCCATCATTCCGCTCTATTAAGGAACAAATCCTCAGCTAAACTGTAGGTCATCAAAATATTTTCTTACACCTGCACTGTTTTGGGCTTTCCCTTGCCTTCTTATAACTGTTAACTTGTACCAACTCACTCCTTACTGGTGCAGTCTTGGTCTCTGATACACATGGCAAACAGTCCCAAGTCCACTTTCCCTCCTCTTGTTGTTTATTGGGTTTACTCCTAAGTTCCCTCGTAGTAATCATTTCTAGTTCTATCCTTACATGTCCTGCCACTCATGCATCTCAACATCATCATTTCAGCTACACTCATTCTTTGAAAATGTTGTTCCCTAACTCATTTGAGTTTATGATTCCTATCCCTAAGCCTCTTTGAGTGGTTGTCATACGCCTTAAGTTTAGCCTCATTACTTAGGGCACTTTTTGGCATTTCTATTTTCTTCAAAATTTTCCTTATTTCCAGTCCCTTACCAAGCCTTGTGATATCATTGTTTTCGCTATTAGCCTTTTGGATCTCATTATTCTGCCACCAAATTTCCTTATAAGAGTGGCTTTCCTCTCTACATGCTCCTAAAGCTTCTTTCGTCACTTTCTTAATGTACTCAACTATCTCATCTCATAACGTTAACTTTTTTCCTCAATGACCACTTTCATATATATATATATATATATATATATATATATATATATATATTTATAGACTGCAAATTTATTGATAAAAATGGGAGTCAAAGGCAACCCAAACAATGACAAAAAGGAAAAGACAAAAGTGACAAGGCAAATCCTAGAAGCAAAACAAAAGAGGAAAAAAGAAAAACACCTAGGAAGAAACTATAAAACTCAAAAGAGAAACAAAAAGAAATGGAAAACAACAAGAACGAAAGACCAAAGACTTACACAGAAGGGAGCCCAGGCTAAGGCCGAAAAGATAGTAGACAACACTTAGTCCAACAGCCAAGAGACCAATGAGCTATCCTCCAGTCTGAGATTGGTCACCCAATCCTTGATGTCTCGGGCATAAGAATTTTGGAAGGGTGAGCCAAACGGTTGGAAAAAGCTTGACAGTTCCTCTCTTTCCAAATTTCCCAGGAAGTAGCTAAGATTGCCAGCTGCCTAATTGCTTGAAAGCCCATGCTACTATCATCCAAACCATGCCAAGAGGATATCAAACCATGCACAATGCTCAGCATGGCCCAAATAAAGCCCAACACTAGCTAGTTTCCTTCTCTATCAATTTATTTGCCACTGATACCACTCTATCCTTTTAAATTCCACCATGTCCTTGAAGACCTGTTAATTTCACTCCCTATTCCATCTTCCTGATGTAAGCATCAATAACCATTAGCCTATGTTGCAAGGGTAGCATCCTTCTCATTTTTATTTTGAAAACTACATCCTTCTCATTTTTATTTTGAATAATTGCATCCTCTATGTATTCTTTCATATCCTTTACTATCTTTACCTACATGACCATCTAAGTCCCATTTATAAATATCCTCCCTCCATTTGGAATTCTTTCTATTAGTTCATTCGTGTCCTCCTAGAATTACATCTTAATTTCTCTAATCCTACGTGTGCGCATATTATGGATTAATGCCATCAATTATCTCCTAATGCAGGGGCATTTTCACACCGGGCTCGAGTGGGGTGGCCTGTGTGAAGCGGGGGCACACTCGGGGTGGGTGGCCCGTGTGAAGCAGGGCCTATGTGTAGTGGGGCCCACCAGGGGGTTCGATCGAGGGCCTGACCTGGGCAATGAGATAAAAGGGATAGATTCGCCACGCTCTATTAGTTCGAGTTTTAGAGCAAGTGGTTAGTTGTCCTGCGTTATCTCCTCTCCTGAGAAAGCTTTTTTAGTAGAAGCATTGCCTACTCTTTTAACATCTGCAACATTGTCCTTCAAATCTGTCTACTACTATAAGTGCTTTATTTCTACCATTATCCTTTCGTAATTAACAAAGTTTAGCCACTATTAGTGCTTTATTTCTATCATTATCCTTTCCTATTTAACAAAGTTTACCTTTCACCACATGGTCCGTTGTACATAAACTAATATTATTATCGTTCACTTCATCATACTAATAACTCCATACCCGTCAAAGTTCTTAGACTCCATGTGGCAAGATGAATCTTGTTCTCCTGGATTAGCTTCCTTACCTACACGTCAAAGTGGTGTAGTGACCCTTGCCTACTTCTTGCCTCAATTGGGCACCATGCAACGTGTTGCCTTTGGGGGACGCTAGCCAACCCCTTGCCCATTTCTATTTTCTTGGTAACATCACGGTGGGCCTTGTCAAAATCAAGAGCGTTGTCCCATGCACTTCCCTTGTTTTTTCTGTACAGTTGGAGAGGGACAACGAGACTTTTTTTGGCAAGGTCCACTGTGATGTGTATCGAAACTACTCCGACCATTAGTTGTGCAATCCCAGTTTAGGCCTAGACCCAAAAAATCAGGCTGACTTGTGATCCAGGTGGGCCACACCAAAGAAAAAAGTTGTGAGAGAGATGTATACCCTTGATATTTAAAGGGCCCACAGCTATGATCATTTGATACCCTCTTTAACCATTGGATGCCACACCAAAATTTAGTCTCGGGGCCTAAAAATCAGGCCCATCCATGATTCAGGTGTGCCATACCAAGGGAAACAATTTGGAGGGTGATCATTGCCCTCTTCACCGTCTCTAGTCATGTGGTCCACCTGAATCACAGATGGGTGATTTTTGGGGCCTTGGTGTACCATGAGGTAATGCACTTGGTTAATGTTGTCAAATACGCATATGCGATTGCACAATCGCATATGCGGTCGCATATTTTTTTTTCGCATTTTTTCAAAAAATTAAAAAAAATCAGAAAAATCAAAATAAATTATTATATGTCATTAGGACATGAAATACATTTAATTTAAGTAAAAAAAAAAAAACCATACAATATACATCATACATTTACAATTTAGTAATTTACAAATTACAATATAGTTAACTTCTTAAATGATCTTAATTCTTAACATTAACAATTAACATTTTAGTTAGTAGTTGCATTTAACAATAACAAATATAAAAGATCAAATATCCATATTCAACATTCAATACTACATGTACTGATGTACATGATACAATACATAATATATATTAAGTTATCAATGATTCAATATCAAGTTATCAACAAACAATCGACAACATCAACACACTTAGACTTATGAGACAACCATTAAACAAAATTAAGAAGTTATGTATTTATTATTTATCTAATCAATAATCATGATATACATTGATCTAGCATCCATTGTGGCGCATCACCACCAGGTCCACCACCACCACTACCACCATCATCATCATCATTCGAGTCATCTCCTTCTTCCACATACACTTCTTCTTTTTCCGTTTCTTTGTCATCTGTATGTACTAATACTTCATCAACATCCAATGGCGGATGATCTTCAATTTGATCATCATTATCACCTTCTCCTTTTTCAATCTCCTTAATCTCATCAACGGGTTGACGGCTACTACTCGCCCCCCGGCTTCCCCCGTCCTTCGCCTTCGAGTGGTACTACTACCTTCACCAGGTGTCGATCCATATGCGGCATCTTCAACTTGTGCCTATATCAGATCCTCTCCAGCAGATACCGGGTCCTCCGTCTTTACGAGCCACTTGTTATCTGCATCCAACTCATCTAAGCAGATGGGGTCAAAAAAGCCAGCCTTTTCTTTCCTACTTTGGAATCGTTCTCGTAATTTTTGATTGTATTGAACGAAAACCAAGTCGTTGAGCTTTTTTTGCTCAAAGCGATTCCTTTTCTAGGTATGAATCTGCAAGAAAGAAAGCGCATTTGGCATTAGCTATTTAGATAATTAATTTAGCTTAAGCCACTAAAAAATTAAAGTATACAAAAAAACAAAACAATCACTAAACAGTCTAAACTTTTACTTACCGACTTGAACGTGCTTCAATTGCGCTCGCAACCACTGGCAGAACACGTGAGTCAAAGAATCTTCATAGCCAGCTTCTTTAGAGGTGAATCTTTCCTGATCGGGTCCACTCCATAGGCAGCTCACCAGTTAGCTGAGAAAAACAGTTTAAGTATAGGTTAGATCTCTTAGAGACACTTTGTAAAAAAACTTTTTGTAAGAGTTCAGTACACAGTTGACAGTGTACACTAACATTTATTCATAGAAGTACTTACTGAGTAAATTCATTGTCCGATGTCTTATTATGATATTCCTTGAGAATAGCCCTTCACTTTTTGTGTAGAAGTCTGGCAAAGTTGAGATCTTGTCCTGTTCTCCTCTATCTGAAATCGTTCTTTCCAAGACATCAATAAATCCAACCATATGCATAGTGCTTCTGCTGGATCAGCAGAAGCAAATAAACAGGCTAGGTTAAAGATGTAAGCAACCGAATACAATGGGGATAACATTTGGCTGTCCCATCTCTATCTATAATATCTAAAATTGCCCTGTAATCACGGTCTCTATAGTTAAAATAGTCCATGATCTTATTTTTCGCCCTCTCCATCGCATCATATATGTAGCCCATTGCGGGCTTCTCATCCCCGTCCACCAATCGCAACACAAAGACTAAGGGCTCAGATGATTTTAGCGCCTTTACCACCTGAGTTCAAAAACTTTGAAAAAGAATTATTTGTTGAACCCGTTTTCCGTCAGCCTTCTTTGACCAAGGCCCACTTGTAAAATCGGCCGACACTACACGACTTCTAAGTTTTGATTTCTTTGCATGTAGCCTTTGTAGTGTTAAAAAGGCTGTAGCGAAACAGGTGACTGCTGGACGTAGCAAGTTACCTTCAATGTGTTTTCTCATTTGACTGAGAAGAAGGGCGGGTTTGTACATAAAGGCCGTGATTCTTCTAGCCCTTGCAATCATGTTTATAAATAATCTACCTATATCTTCTAACAAAGATCAATACAATGGGCCACATAGGAGGTCTAAAATAAACGTCGCCTCTTCTCCATAAGAAGACCGACCATTACATACGAGGCTGCGTTATCTGTAATTACTTGTATAACGTAGTCCTCATCTATTTCTTCAACTACACTATTTAGTAAGTTAAATAAATATTTTCCTGTGTGTGAATGGCCCGACACATCCACTGACTTCAAGAACATTGTCCCAGCTGGACAATTTATCAAAAAGTTAATGAGAGACCGACCAGATCTATCGGTCCATCCATCGGCCATTAGTGAACAACCATATATTTTCCATGTTTTCCTATATTCAGCTATGAAGGATTGTGTATATTCAAGTTCAGTTTTTAGGCATGTCTCTCTTATTTCATGATATGAAGGAAGTTTAAGCCCAAGTCCAAATTGACCTATAGCCTCAATTATTATCTTGAAGCTTTTCGATTTAACGGCGTTGAAAGCAACGCCGGTTTAGTAAAACCACTTAGCAATATATTGAATTGTAGTTTTCCTATCTTTTTGTTTATACCGGTTCTCTAAAGTTGTTTGAGCCGGCCCTTTCCCTCTACCCCTTTGGTTGACCACATCCTCGGGGTTTGGTCTACACCATCTATCTATGGGCTCATGCCCTCGGGCTCGTTTCGATGGTTGTACTTGTGGTCTAGACCGACCTGTTGAAGTAGGGGGAGTGAGACTAGCTTCATTTATATTAACTACATTTATATCTTCATATGCATCTTGTTCCATATATTCCTCGTGACGTAGGGCACTATCGCATTTTTTTCTTGATTGTGTTTCCATATTCTCCACGATCTCCCTTTGGATTTCTAGAGTAATTTTGTCGCATGCTTTTGCATTTGACCCTGGTAAATGTGTAAGGTGTTGCTTGTGCCTTGCAATGCCACTGGAACTCACAAACCCACATAACTCACATACTATGTGAGTCTTTTCGGTAGCACTATGGTAGTGCCCATACTTCCAACCCGGGTCATTCGACTTGGGCTTCAAAGAGGAAGATTGGGAAGAAGACATTATGATGGTGGATAGTGGTGTGTGTGTATTATTAGCACCAAAAAGTAACTAGCTAGCTACTAACTAGAAACTAGAAAGTAAACTATAAATAAAAAGAAAAGTAAAGTAAGAGACTAAGAAGTAAGAAGAACTAAGAAGTAAGAAAGAAGTAGATCTAAGAAAGTAAGTAAGAGTAAAGAGTAAAGAGCCTAAAGAGATGAGACTTGAGAGAGAGAGAGAGAGAGAGAGAGAGAGAGAGAGAGAGAGAGAGAGAGAGTTACACTTACACACTTACACACACTTGTAGAAACTAGAAAGAGAGAAGAAGAGGGAGAGAGAGAGTTGAGTTACACACTTACACTTGTAGAAAGGGAGAAGAAGATGGAAAAGAAAATGAGAAAAAGAGAGTTGAGTTATACACTTACACTTGGAGAGAGAGAGAGATTTACACACAAATAAAAGTAAAATTACAAATGTAACAACTAACAACTAACAAATCTAAAAGAGGTTCCGAACTTCAAATCTTGTTGTAACTTGTAGTCTTGTACTTGTAATCTGGAAATCTTGTTGTAACTTGTTGTAAGTTGTAACTCGTACAGTTGTACTTGTAAGTTATAACTTGTAAGATGTAACAACTAACAATTAACAAAGTAACAAATCAATTAACAAACAAAAAATATATAAAAAAAATGATAGAAAGAAGTTGTTTGAAACTTAGAACTTAGAAGTTAGAACTTAGTAAACTTAATGGATGGAGATTGGAGAGGACTAGAGGAGTGAAGAGTCTCTTGACTCTTTGTCTTGACTCTTGATCTTGAATCTTGATTCTTGAATAGTGAATGATGTATCATGTATCTTGGATTCTTGATTCTTGTTGTACCCTCTTGATTCTTGAAAGTTGAAAGAAACGAAAAGAAATATGGAAATGGAATATGGATGGAGATGAGTGGATGGAATGTAGAATGTAGATTATAAACTGTAAAGTGTTTAGTAAGAGAGGATGTAGTAAGAGAAATAAAGAATAGAGAGAGTTCGAGCTTTTTTTGTAAGTGGGAATGCTTAGAATGCATATGTATAGAGTAAAAATCTATTTTTTTTTAAGGTAAAAAAACGGCCAGAAATCTGACCGTTGGCTAGTATGCGATCGCATATGTTGGCACATGTGGCATATGCGATCGCATATGTGCAGGGATCGCATATGCCATTGCCGCATATGCGATCGCATATTCGCATATGTGACCGCACATGACAACAGTGCACTTGGTGTTCAGGGTGGCCAACCCATTTGCTCACACGCCCACCTAACTGGCCATGAAAGAAATGTAACGAAAGGTAGTGGGATGACAATTATATCGATTAATGATGCAGCTTTTTGAAAACCCTTTTGAAAAAGGAACTGGAATACAATTCCATATTAATCAAGCAAATTTATTTATTTATTATTATTAATTTTTTTGTAAAATTCTCTCTCTCTCTCTCTCTATCTAAAATTTTTTAATTTTAATCTTTTGAACTCTGAGTGTCTATTAATGTATTTTTAAAGATGCCCTGAAGTTTCATTGAAAATTTTGACCAATTTTTCAATGTTTTCCAAAAATATCTGTACATTATATGTATGTGCGATACCCATTATGTTTCCGTATTCCAGGGGTGCGATACATGCGTCGATACCAATAGTGAAAACATTGGACATTATATGATCATCTTATCCACTAAAATGTTTGAAGTCTGCTTATCAGCAGATGAACGTGCCTAGTATATGTAGGTATATTGCTTAGTTATATTGAACCTTTATTTTTGAAAGATTCTGTATGCCTTTAGGAATCACTTTCTCCCTTTACTATTCTAAAAGGCTTAAATTAACAACTAGCGATGTTGATGCATGACAATTAACCACTTGCTCTAAAAGCTCAAACTGATAGAGCATGGCGAGTCAATCCCCTTATCTCATAGCCCAGGCCCCACATCCCATGGGTTAGGACCTTGGCCAAACCCCCCTCGTGGGCCCCACATCATATGGGTTTCACTTCACACGAGCCACCTGCCTCACATGAGGTACCCACTCTGAGTGTGCCCGTGCATCCCACAGGCTATCCCACTCGAGGCTAGTGTGAAAATGCTCCTGCATTAGTTACCCCCGATGAGGAGTCTCGAACACAAGACCTTCCGCTCTGATACCACTTTGATGCAGGACAATTAACTACTTGCTCTAAAAGCTCAAATTGATAGAGCATGGCGAATCAATTTCTTTATCTCATAGCCCAGGCCTCACATCCCATGGGTTAGGACCTCGGCCGAACCCCCCTCTTGGGCCCCATATCACATGAGTTTCGCTTCACATGAGCCACCTGCCTCACATGGGTGGGGCTTGCCTCGCACGAGCCACCCGTCTCACATGGGCCACCTACCCCTAGTGTGCCCCTTCATCGCACAGGCTACCCCACTTGAGCTTGGTGTGAAAATGCCCCTGCATTAGATGCATGCATGGATTTGCTTTTTTCACTCCATATTAGTTGGATGCACTTTATGTAGCTGAAATTCTATTTGAGGAATGTCTCTAGGTCATCTCAAGTCATATTCTCCCCTCTTGCATTCTTAGGAAGCTAAATTGAAAAAACTGTAGATGGCATGGGTTGGCAAATAATTCGTCATCTTGGGCATTGATCACATGCCACCACTAAAGCAATTCATAGGAATAAATACTCTGTGTCACTCATTAAATCCAGATTTTGTAATCTTCCCTATGTAGAATGGTAGAAAAGTCCAAGAGGTACTTTCTTTGGGATGAGTCACAATTACCATTTGATAAAGTGGAGGTAGCAAACCGATGAGTGGGCCTGTTAGTGGTAAGGAATGTTAGGAATAGGAAAGTGTATCTCGTCTCATGGAAGTGGTTATGGAGGTCTAGGGGAATTGGATGCCCCATTGGAGGTGAGTTACGAAAGAGTAGGGGTGGCAATGGGCTAGATTGCCTGACATGGCCTTGAAGGGCAAGGCTTGGGCCTATGAACTTGGCCCAAAGGCCGGGCGTAGGCTAAAAATCTAGGCAATGTGCAGGACTGCCTGATCTTGCCTTGGAAACCGGGCCTTGGAGGGCTAGGGATTGGGCCCCTAAACTTGACCTGAAGGCCAGGCTTAGGCTAAAAATCTAGGCCTGATGTTCGGAATGGGCCGTTCTTGAGCCAATGACAAATAGCCTGGCCCAGCTTTGCCCAGCCCAGCCCCTTAGGCACTAGAATATATAGATTGCAGAGGGTTGCTGCTGATGTACACGCATTTATAAATTACTTAGAAATCACATACTTTGCAATGGAATGAGAAGTGTTACTTGGATTAAGAGGTAGGGTTTTGATGTTTGGATATAAGGTTGAAGAGTTTAGGAAGGGATGGGGTTTAGGGTGAGAGGTTGATTTCGGACAATTGATTACTTGCTCTAAAAGCTCGAACTGATAGAGCATGGTGAATTAATTCCTTTATCTCATAGCCCAGGCCCCAAATCCATGGGTTAGGTCCTCGGTTGAACCCTCCTCGTGGGCCCCAAATCCTTGGGTTCTGCGGGCCACTCACCCCGAGTGTGCCGCTGCATCCCAAATGCCACCCCACTCGAGTTCGGTGTAAAAATGTCCCCCATTAATCACCCCCAGTGAGGAGTCTCAAACATAAAACATCCCGCGCTTATACCAATTTGATGCAGGACAATTAACCACTTGCTCTAAAAGCTCGAATTGATAGTGTGGTGAATTAATCCTTTTATCTCATAGCCCAGGCCCCAAATCCATGAGTTAGGTCCTTGGTCGAACCCTCCTCGTGGGCTCAAAATCCATGGGTTCCGCCTCACACGAGCCACTCGCCTCAAACGGGCCCCAAATCCATGGGTTCTGTGGGCCACCCACCCCGAGCGTGCCCCTGCATCTCACAGGCCACCCCAATCGAGTCTAGTGTAAAAATGCCCCCACATTAAAGGTGGTGGTGGTTAGGTTAGATTTCGGAAGGATCTTTGTTGTGAGATGAGTCTATTTGTAGAGTTTGCATGAGTTTTTATAGGCTAGTGGGTGAGAAAGGATTTCCATTGCAGCTTGTGATAGCCTTTGTCTGTATGATAGTGTCATGACGCGATAATGTCTCAGGGTGCTTAGGCTTTTTTGATGCAGTGTTTGGTTGAAAAGTTAATTTGAACAAATGTGCAATTGCCGGGGTGGCAGTAGATGAGGCTATCATTACTTAAAAAAGAGGAGTAATTGAGGCTATCATTAAATCATTTGTACGTATGATGGGTTGTGAAAAGGATAGCTCTCCATTGAAATATGTTTGTCATCCCTTTGGATTGAATCAAGGTCAGTCTCTACTAGGGATCTGGTGGTGTAGAGAGTTGAGAAGAGGCTAATGCTATCGAGAAAGTGAAATCTCTCTCCAGGTAAGGCAAATAACTTTGCTAAAGTCTCCTCTCTCTAGTACACCTAGAAAGAATTGAACTAGGATAGGTTACTTACCAAATAGAAGATCAAACCTCCAAGGTTATGTCAAAAAATTGATCTTCCGGTTGAAGCAAATAATATTTAAACAAAAGGAGAAAAAGGATGAATATGTGGAGTCACACCAAAAAGAAAACCCTATCGAGCCGTAAGAAAGGTATCTAGAGGCATCCCACTTCTAGAGTCCAGAAGAGTCATTCTCATAGACTAGATCTCATCAATAGAAACTAGGATAAATAACTTTCATTGCATGTTCAGAGTATCATTCATTCATTTATTGAATAATAATGCATGTCCATTGCCTCCATATACTGGCTTCAATCCTTCCCAAGCAGTTTCTAGAAAGAAGCCTCTAGAATGTCTTTTATCTAATTTCTAATTGGCCTATCGAAGGTCTCCTAAAATATCTCCAATTAAATCTCTTCTTGTTGTAAATAAAAAAAGAACCAAAATCAAATTAAAAACTTAAATAAAAAGATATCCAGTTAAAACTTCATACCATCATCATCATCCAAGCCTTATCCCAACTAATTGGGGTAGGCTAATTAAAAATCCATGTATTAATCATATAGACTTGTTGGGATTGTACAATCTGTACAAATCCTTCAAAGAGGTTGCATAGTTGTTATGTGGGGTTGTTAAGGATGTATGGTTTGACCTATGGGTCCCACAGTCCACTTGGTTATCAATCAAAACGGTCCGTACTGATGTGTGTTCCACAGTCCAATCAAACAATCGAATTGGTTTTGACCTGTCATGAAAGCCCTTGATGTGGGCTGGATCATCAGTCGGCCCAATGTGGGTCCTTATTTTGTCCACATCTTCAATATGGAGGATTGAAAAGGCCTAGTCATCAATTCAAATGATTGGGTGGAACCCAATCTGATGTCTGGACCTCGTATGGGCCTACTTTGGGCGAGATCTGAATCTGGACCCTAATATGGACTTGATCACACAATCAATCATCAACAGGGACCAATGTGGGCCTCAATTGAATGATCAGGTGGCCTGGATGCATCACTCTGTAACCTCCCTACATACTATCTTCCCCTCTTCAAGGTACTAGTTTCTGTAGCAAATGAAGTTGGAGAAGCTTTTCAAAAGGATTTCCTTTCAGAGAGGCGCTCTGGGTATCAGTTCCATCTTGTGAACTGGAAGGATGTTCAAAAGATAAGAAGAGAAAGTGATATTGGGATTGGTATAATAGTTGAAACAGATTGAGCACTTCTTTAAAATGGTTGCAACAGTTTGGTAAACCCTCACATGCTTCGGAATGCACCTTGTTAGATAGCATGGTCAGTCTGTTAGAGGTTGGGTCTTGGGTTGGGTCCAATCTGGAACAGGATCTTATGTATGGAAAGCTATTGGTAGCAGTGTTCGAAATACCGGTATCGCGTAATGTATCGCAACCTTAGGATACAGACACGTATTGGTTATCGCACGGAATATATCGTTTGTATCGTGTAATTTATCGCACTTTTTGGGAAACATGGGGAAACATTGGCAAAACAGTTGAATTTTTTTTTATGAAACTTCAGGGATTATTTAAAAAGACTTTAATACACACTTTTAAATCATAAAATCTCAAGAATGAAGTGCACATAATAATTTTCCTTTGTATAATGTCCTAAGTTATGTGTTATCTGATTAAACTAAGGCAAACATATTCAAATATGATGCATAACATTTATAAAGGTATAAAGATGTGCATGAAAACATAACCAATGCATTCGAAATCAAAAGATACAATAGAAATTAGAAAACATACCTATCAATGATGTGTGTATTCAATATCCACCCCGTCCATTGGTTTTTCCATGTCATTTTAGGACATTTTCCAAAAAATGAAGCAGATCCAATAATCAGGGGGACCATACTATAAGAAACAATGGTGATTGACCATTAGTGGCCACAAAAGTTTTGGATCAAGCTGATAATTTTTTTTCCCTTCATTCAAACTTATGTGGACCACGCAAGTGAAAATAGTTGGAATTGATGCTACCGTCCAAAACAATAGGGCCCACCTTGATGCATGCACGACGTATTTGCATTGTCCATTGGTTTTGCAACCTGATTTTAGGAGTTGGCATAAAAAAATGAGACAGTTACAAATTTCAGGTAGATGTGGACAACTCTACACGAAATAGTGGTTATTAACCATTAAAAATTGTGGGCTACGAAATTTTCTGGATCAATCTGATATTTGTGTTTTCCTTTCATCCAAGTCTGTGTGAACTTATCAACGGGTTGGGTGGTCATGATGGACCTTAGGAAGTTTTCAATGGTGGGGCACACCGTGGGGTTTGTAAGAAATCTCCCCCGTCTATCCGTTTCGTGAGCCTATTTTAAGACTTAAGACAAACATTGAGTAGGATCCAAGACTCAAGTGGGCTGCACTAACAGAAAAGGTGGGTAGGGAAATTCCTACCGTTGAAATCTCTCCGGGTCGATAGTGATGTTTACATTCCATCCGTACCGTTCATAAAGTCATTTCTACTTGGATGAACTGAAAACACAAATATTAGACTGATTCAAAACTTCTGTGGCCCCATGAATATTTCAACTGTGGACATTCAATCCTCACGTTTTCAGCCCACTCCATGTCCTAAAATGAGCTCGAAAAATGGATGGGCGGGGTGGATTTCTCACAAACATCGCGGTGGTCCCACCTAAGTTTTCAGCGCAGGAACTTCCTGCAAAGACTTTCGCAGGAAATCCGCGTCCGTGAAGGAAACGGATTGGCTACTCCCCTGACACCAGCCCTGGGGCTGGTGGTCGGTGCTCTGTGGGCTGGTGGTCGGTGCTCTGTGGGCCCCACTATGATGTATGTGTTTCATCCATTTTTAAACATCATTTTAGTTCTTTATTCTAAAAATGAGAGGGATATAAATCTCAAGTGGACCACACCACAGGAAAACAATAGTGATTGGATATCCATCATTTAAATCCTCCTAAGGCCCACTGTACTGTTTATTTGACATCCAATCTGTTGATTAGGTCATAAAGACCTAGATGAAGGGCAAAAACAAAGATCAACTTGATCCAATACTTCTATGGTCCCCAAAAAGTTTTGAATGGTCGAAGTTCATTCAACACTGTTTCCTGTAATGTGGTCCACTTGAGATTGGGATATACCTCATTTTTTGTGCAGTTTCATAAATTGATCTAGAAAAATAGATGGACGGATTTGATGAAACACATACATCATTATGGGGCCCACAGAGCACCGACGTGGCAGGGGGAGTAGCCAATCCGTTTTCGTTTGTGAAGATGAGTGTCGAAAATCTTCAAGCTGAGTTGTACAAACAGTTCATAGGAGATCAAAGTTACATGGGCCCCACAATAATGTATTTATTATATCCACGCCGTTCATCCATTTGGAGAGATTATTTTAGATCATGAGTCCAAAAATGAGTCATATCCAAAGCCCAGGCGGACCACACCACAAATAGCAGTGAAGGCAATGATTCTCATTGTTATAACATTCATAGGGCCTATTGTAACGTTTATTTTCCATCCAATCTGTTCATGAGGTCACAAAGACCTTGATGAAGAGGAAAAACAAATACCATATCGATCCAAAACTTCTGTGACCCCAAAAGGGTTTCAATGGTAGCCGTTTAATATCCTGCAACTTTTTTCAGTGTGGTCCACTTGATATTTGGATCTGTCTTATTTTTTGGATAAAGACTTAATACGAGCTTGAAAAATGGACGAACGGTTTGGATATAACATATAACTCACGATGGGACCCACAGAACTTGGTGACGTCAACACACCATCTAGGTTGGTGGTGTGCATACACCGGCCCATCCGCTTCCTGTAAATAAGGGCTCGAGGCCCTTTTTTTTCGAAGAAGAGAGGGTTCTGGAATGCCGGAACCCTAAAATCTCTCCCAAATGATTGGATTTCGAGGATTTTTCTGGATTTCGCGCCCAAATTTCTCCAAATCAGAGACTTGAATTCGAATGGCCCATCAAACGCAGCTTCCAATCAGGACGATCTTCTTTACAGGTACCGAAATCTATTCTTGAAAGTTTTTCTTCTGATCAGGATGATCTTCTTCGGCGATATTATGCGATATTTATCAATACAAAGAATTATGTAAATTTTTTCAAAATTTTAGTATCTTCTGAAGGGTTTCATATCTCTGGACTGCGATACGGATAATATTGGCCGATATATCAGCTGATAGTATCGATATTTCGAACACTGGTTGGTAGATCTGGGATGGTTCTAAGGAGCAAGAGAATTGTTTGCAGCAGGAATTATAGATATAAAGTTGTTGGTGGTGTGAAGTCAAGGTTTCAGCAAGACAATTATTGGTGGGGGAGTCCCAATGAGCCTCATGATTCCTGAGACTCCATAGCCTTATCAAGAGGACTTGTCCATCAATGTTATGAGGTCATTGGGAAAGACTGGTTTAGATTGTTTGATTTAAAATTGTTGGTGGTGTAAAGTTAAGGTTTCAGCAAGACTTATTGGTGGGGGCATCACACTTAGCCTCATGATTCCTGGGAGGCTGGGGCTCTATAGCCTTATCAAGAGGACTTGTCCATCAATGTTATGAGGTCATTGGGAAAGACTGGTTTGGAATATTACTTTTAAAAGGGGTAAAAATAATAAGGCAAAACTCCATTGGTTCATTCTAAATGAAAGAATTCAGGTCCATCTCCATCATGTTGGTTTCTCTAGTGAAGCATCGTTCAAGGTTTTCTCCTGATTAAAAATTGTTACCTGATTCAGGGTCATAACGCCTGATCTGAAAAAAATGGCCGATACAGGGCCTATAAAGTTTTTCATTAAAGAAAAAAAAATCGACTGTTACAGGGCTGTAAAGACCGTTACGTGTATGCCTGTATTGTAGCAGACATAAGGCTAGCCAATACCGTTTCCTTATTGAATACCTTCGTTGGATGGCCCTTGCTGGTAAATTGTCATGCTTGATAATCTTTAAGGTCATAATTGCTGCCCCTAGCAATTGCTTTGTGTTGGAAAGAGGAATGCTGGATCATCTCCTCTGTCGTTGCCAGGGGGCAACCTTAGTTTGGAGGGTTCCTATTTCAACCTTTTTGGCATTTCTTTGTTCTCTTCTTTGGTCGTGGATCTCACCTTGGTTTGGTTGTTGGTCTCTTCAGAATTCAAGTGAATTGTTAGGAAAGGAATTACCCCATGCTATATGTGGCATATTGAGAAGAATTGAATAAGCATAGGTAGGTAGAATAAGCGTATGTTGAAGGCTCTAAAAGGGCAAAGGGAAGGCCCAAAAGGATGTGGGTGGACGTAGTAAGAAAAGATTTGATAACCGATGGTCTAACTGAAGTTATGGCCCATAGGGTGGAATTGCAGAAAAGGATTCATATAGCTGACCCCAATTAGTTGGGATTAGGCTTAGATGATAATGATACGGATAGAATAAGTGCTAGATCTATTAGTAAGGGCTGCCGTGCCTTCTGAAAATTTACCTTCTCAGGACCTCCATTACTTTTCTTTTGGATTGACTTCCCATGTTACTATAATTTTGGGGGTGTGGGTGGTGTATTCGGTGGATATCAATGTACTATGAGAAAATGATTGTATACTTCTATATAGATGCTAAAAAAAGAAAGAAGAACAGAGTTAAATGAAGGGTTTTTTCATTTTGGTAGGGAATTGGAAATAATAATAAAAAAGGATGAAAGAATGATGTGCGTGCATGAACTGCTCATTATAACTCTCTTTCGTGCATGAATGTACACAAATCCATGGATGCATGTACACTTGATGAACACTAAGTTGTGGTAATGCATTTGCTTCTAAAGTTTGTGTGGTGTCTATAGCTCGCCATCCAAGTTGAATCACTCATTAGATAAATGGACAAGTAGAATTTTGCTAAGCTCACTCTCACCTCTACACATAGCTTCACTTGGCCAATGTGAAAATCATGAGTATGCTGATCATGCATTTGGTGCATGATCTTGTTTCTGAAACAGGAAATGCTATCGCAATTCACCAGAGAGATTGAACAGCTGAATCGTGGCTCACGTGGCAGCCATGTGCAAAATCTGGGCCAATCATTAGGTTGCACCAACTGCAAACCTGCCATGGCCTCATAAATCAGGCCAATCCACTCAATGGGCAGCCACTCATGTACAAGGAAAGTGTATGGTTAGAATGTCTGCAATGACCTATTTTCAACATGCATGTGTGGTCCACCAGAGAATGGACCACCCTGGCTTTTGGGAAAGGGCATGACCATTGTGAGCCCCTCCTAGTACATGGTTGGATCTTTTACAGGCATGCCATGTTTGCATTGCACTCCAATTGACCTCTTCAATCTCTCCTCATGCATTCACTTCAGCATTTCTCTTTTGAAACGATTCCTTGACACATGATTTTTAAAAAAAAAAAAACAGATGGCCTTTTTGCACCAGTCCTGACTGTAATATGGTTGCAGGTGGACACAGGGGTTCCTCTGAGTGAAGCTCTACTCATGCATGACAAATGGTTGGAGGACAAGGGTATCAAGCACACAAACTTTGCTGTGGTTACATGGTCCAACTGGGATTGCCGTGTGATGTTAGAATCGGAATGCAGATTCAAGAGGATCCGGAAGCCTCCTTACTTCAATAGGTAACGATTCCAATAGGCCTTTGTTGACTTCGTGAAACTCTATTCTTTGGACCTTGGGGCATGTTTGGAATGGTTAAACCTTGGAAAGCTAAGGAAAGCAAAATGAATTTCTACGATGTCATGTTTCCTCTGTTTGAGAAACATAAAAAAGAGAAGAAAATTCAATTTACTTTCCTTATAAAGTCAGTAAAATCTTTTCCTTGAAAAGTCAATTGGTGGGAAAAGAGGTTTCCTTTTGACATGACATTTTAAATGGTAAAATTGGTGGAAAAAAAATGTTTTCCTTGCAAAATTGCAACACAAAAACTAGAAAATAAGAAAGGAAAAGCATTTTCTAGGACAATGCTTGTAGCAAAACCATCAGGTGTAAACAGTCTCATTTCCGTAGTGGTGATGTCAGTTTTCCTTCCGCTCATGTCACCATCTTAGTTTTCCTTTCCTCCTGTTTTCCCCCAATTTAAACACACCCTGGATTGAGCCCATTGTTTAAAAACCTGGACCAGATCTTGACCCATTTTTTTGGGTGGTTTGGTCCAACCGGTCAGAGCTGCTGGGACCAGTTTGGCATGGAAATCTGGTTCATGTAATATAATTAAAAAACTCAGTTAAACTGATGTTAGCCTAGTGGTTTGGAAGTTGATTTTCAAGCCAAAGCTGTTAGTTGAGCTTCGACAGATGCAACTTCATTTTCTTACACAAAACAGATATTCACATAACTGGCCATTTTTCAGGGTGGCCTGGCCTGATTTGGCGGTCATTTCCATTCCAAACTAGCCAGATCACCTAGTCTGGACTGGGTTTTAAAACATTGATTGAGCTTGTAACTCAATTGGTGTAGTATCTGCTGTCCATCACAACTCTCTGGTGGTGAGTCCCATTTGAGCTCACCTACCACTAAAGAGGAATTATATGATCATCGTCCCAATGATGTGTAATATCTTTGGTCCTTGGGCCTGGTGGTAGACACTGCGCGTTTCAACATTGAGGTCATGGGTTCGAGTCCACGTTACCTTTAAAAAAAAAAAAAAAACAAAATCTTTGGTCCCTGGGTCTCTATAAATGGGGTCCATGATTCAGTGATTGAGTTATGGCCCAATGGTGGATAGGGATGTTCCTTGAGATCAAACAGATTGGAAGATCCAAGCCATCTAATCATTTGACCTTTTCCCTTTGTATGCGGAGTATTGTTATATTTCATTCTTGCCTATCTATTCTGCACCATTCATCAGAGGGTTAGGGTTTTTGTTGTGACTTTACTCTATCATTTTGATCTTTGAAAACAGTGGCGATAATTACACAAACTCAGGGCTTCTCCCACGAGGTATAATTTTGATTGTTGTTTCCTGTTAATTTGTGTGAGATAAGTGCTCTCTTGGTTTTGCTTCTTAAATGGGACTGCCCTGACTTGCTAAATTGGCCACTTAAGATCTTTGGGTCATATGGAGGTTAATATGCATTACGTTAATAAAAAAATTGGGACATTTACTGGGAAGTGAATAAAAAAATTGCTTTTACTGAACAAGTCCTTGACTTTTCTGAATGGCCGTAACATGCTTCTTGGCGAGTAAACTAACTGAAATGGCCTCATCTACTATTTGTATAAACACAGTGGTTAGTTGAGGCATTGTGTGGCTTTCACGGTGTGTGTATGTCATCAAAACTGTCAACAGGTGCATCCGACCATGCTGACGATCGGCTTTGTCATCTTCATCTAAACTTTGTTCCACAATCGGATGGGCCGCACCATTAAAAAAATGTATGCTCCCCAAAACCCGCCAAATTTCAAGTGTGGCCGTCTTGATGATTATGATTATTTGTTTGTGTGGTCCTCATGACGTGATGCACCTCACAAAAACACCATATGGGCCCCAAAATGCTACTCTTCATTTTTTTAATAGAAAATAACATATGAAGGCATTTCACCAATTTCCCTTGGCAAAAACACCTTCATGTACTTCATCAGAGTCAAGGCATTGGTAGAACCATAGTTCTAAAACTCATTGACTCTGTTGAGTCAACTTGACCTGGTGAGATTTTGAGCTAAGATTGGGGAACTTGCTCCATAGAGTGACTTGGCCCCGAATCAACAAGACTTGTTGAGCTGACCCGCAAACTTGGTCAACTAGATGTGACTCGTGAACACTCAAGCGGAATCACTCCTGTATAAATTAAAATGGGGGTAGGGGGATTAACTTGCAACAAGTCAGTTTGGGGGACTGAAGGCAGTTCTCTGTGCACCGGACACTGCTGTCTGCATTGAGTTTTCTACTAATATAAAAGTTATATTATTGGCATGAGATTGACTATTTTAAATATTACTACAATCATTTTCGAATTAATTTATTTGATGATTAAATAGTCAACTTGTTGATTAAATCAACCATGTAATAGACTATCAGATAGCGTGGTTGATTGTAATCAACGTATGTGATTGTCTATCACATTGCATTTGTGGGATTTTTATGCTCTAATCGTGGGTCCTGATAAAGGAGGGTTGCTGAAATAGGAATAAGCGGTTTTTCTGAAATAGGAAACGGTTGGAAGTCTTTAGTAGGGCAAAGTTAGAGATCCCCCCCTTATTTATTTATTTATTTATTTTTTTGGCTTAGCCCTCATGGTTGTAAATTTTTTTTGTGTTTCCCTTTGGCTTTTCTAATAAAAATTATCATCTTTCAAATATAAAAAGATGAAAATAAAAAGGGAAAAAAAGAGGGCAGAGGGTTGTGTCGGGTTGGTAGCCAGCCGAACTTATGCCATAACTTCCAATATGAGTCTAAACAACATGAAATTTCACCAATACATAAAAAGACGAGGGAAAGTAGGCTTAGATGGTTTGGTCACTTGCAACGGAGACTAAGAACTCTGCTGTTTGGTGTGAGTTGGTACAAGCTGAATGCTCTAAAAGGGCAAGGGGAAGGCCCAAAAGGACATTGGTGGAGGTAGTAAGGAAGACTTGATGATATATTGTCTAACTAAAGTTACGGTCCTTGATGGTGGAATGGTGGAAAAGGATTCATGTATTTGACCCCAATTAGTCGGGATGAGGCTTAATTGATGATGACAATTAAATTGTCAAGTCGAATCAAATCAAGGCTTAGTCGAGTCTTCTAGTCAGCCTTCCTCGGCAGTATATTGAGTGGCATTGAGTTTTTGGGTTTTTGAACCATGGGCAAAACCCGTCCTCCCACTTTCTGTACCACACACGTGGCATGTGTGTGATTATCCGTGCCACTCATTCACCACGGACAAGTATAGATGGGTCATGGACCAAAAGTTCTATTGACCGGACAATCTTGGTGTACAAAAACCACTAAAATATGGTCAGTGATTTCTTGTACAATGTACTTTACATTGTCTAATCATTATATTTTTTGGTTGTTGGTCCATTTATGAAGCCTTATGATGAATAAACGGTTCAGATAACCATGTACCCATAAATGGGCTGAGATGCGGTTCTGAAATTTGAAAGTTAAGCATATTTTTCTTTTCTGCCACACAAGATTATCCAAATTGCAGCCAAAGAAACTTTGAAATGATTTCATGTTGTTTTTGCATTCATGTCCAGGTGGATCAACTTAAAGGTTCCATTCCACGAGGTGTTTGGTGGGGTCCGCTGCAATCTCAAGGAGGCAGTCCAGCTGGCTGGCCTGGCGTGGGAGGGCCGCGCACACTGTGGCCTGGATGATGCCCGGAACACGGCCCGCCTCCTCACCCACCTCATGCACCGGGGCTTCCGCTTCTCCATTACCAACTCCCTCATGTGGCCATCTGCAGACCGCCCACTGGCATGGCAGCAATCCCCCGACCGCTTGTCGGGCCCTGTCGCCACCATCGCCACCCCCCACAACCACCACCACCACCACCTCAAGCTGAAACAACCGCCGCCCATCATCCAGTTTCACCCCAACATAGACCCCACTGACGCCAAGGAGCGGAGGACTTACTGCTTCTGCGGGGCTAAGAGCAGCAAACGAATGATACGGAAGCCGGGTCCGAAGTATGGCAGCTACTTCTTTGGGTGTGGGAATTGGACAGCCACAAGGGGTGCTCTCTGCACTTACTTTGAGTTGGCCCCTTCATCTCCTTAGCCCAATCTTATCTCCAACAAAAGCTCAGCAATCTTCTCTGTATAAAGAAAGGAAAAAAGAAAAAAGAAAAAGAGAGAACAAAAAAGAAAAAGAAATGAATGGTACGGATGGGGTGGGCCGTATTTATATATTGGGAAGCCCAATAAGCTAGAGCTGCTTGTTGGGGTGCTTCTACTACATGCGTATGTTAGTGCCTCTCTATCTCTCTCCTTCTCTCTACCGTTGGGAGTCTTCTAGGGGGAGCTCTAACCTGTAAAACTGACTTCTTTGGTTGACATAAGGGAAGAGGATCAAAATTCTCTCTACTACTAAGGGAGGATCTTTACATGCTTAGACATGCCTTGATTTATATTAAATAATCTTGTGAGGTAGGGACTCTGTTTCATTTTAATCTCTTTTTTTTTAATGGAAAAAAAAAATATCATTGAGAGGGCGTGTGGGCTCGGAAACCTGTGGGTCATTTGATTTAATTTATTTTAATTGTTGTTGGGATGATGCATGCATTCAGGGCTCGTACTGTGGATGGAGCAAAGCCCAAAATTTGTGCAGACAGGACGTTCTTGATCATCTGATATTGGCTATTGAATTAGTAGTGTTGGTCCAATCTTTTTAACTTCCTGTTTGATGGTTACACGATCGGAAGATTGAAGATTGGGATAACCCTACAGGTTTGATCTCTGGGAAATGCCCCTTCCACATTGAGGCCTGAGATTTGGATGGTTTAACGTACATTTATGTGTGGATAATGTGCGGGATATGCTCTTAAAATCTGGTGGTTTTTTATGGGAAAGCTCTGGTCGATTGGAGAATCCATTTCAGGGATTGTTAACTAGTAAACTCAGGTGGACTATTCATGATATACTGTTCACCCTATGCTGTCTCTTTGCATGGTATATATTTAGGGGTCATTTTGCACCATGGATTTGGGGGATTTAAGGGGATTTCAAATCCCCTGGTATTTTTGGCACCATAAAGTAATGTGGGTTTCAAATCCAAGGATGGTCAGTTTTTTTTT
This sequence comes from Magnolia kwangsiensis, assembly GCA_037074715.1. NCBI lineage: Eukaryota > Viridiplantae > Streptophyta > Magnoliopsida > Magnoliales > Magnoliaceae > Magnolia > Magnolia kwangsiensis. The sequence goes on from CM073586.1 coordinate 89,120,450, forward strand.
TTCAAGAAAAGGAAATGCCAATAATTTATAAAATAAGAAGTTTGGGTTTAATTTGGTTTGGACTAAGAAAAATTGAGCAGAAAAGACAGGTATGTATGTACATATGAGTTTCTATAAGCATTGTAAGTTATAGTGCTTCTAGTTGCACTGGGACAGTTGGACAGTCCAATCATTGATGCATGCACATACGGGAAATTTCATGTTTAACTCGGCCTCAATTATTAAAAAGATAGTCAGATTTTTTCTTTTTAAGAAAAGGAAATGCCAAAATTTTATAAAAGGAAAAGTTTGGGGTTTAATACAGTTTGGACTCGGTGGAAAGAGACAGTAATACATGCACATTTAAGTTTCTCAGAGCGTTTTGAGTTATAGTGCTCTTAGTTGCATTGGCACACTCGGACAATCCCATCCATTGATTTATGCACATGTGAGAAATGTTTGTGTTTAATTCAGCCTCGATTGTTAAAAAAGATGGTTAGAATTTTTATTTATTTATTTATTTATTAACATAAGGAAACCAGGAAATTTTATAAAATAAAGAGTTTGGGTTTAATACAGTTTGGACTAAAAACATTTGAGTTGGAAAAAGACAATAATGCATGCATATTTAAGTTTCTCAGAGCATTAAAAGTTATAATGCTCCTAGTTGCATTGGGACACTTGGAGAGTGATTCAATCATCTATGCACATATGGAAATAGTCATGGGAAATATTCGTGTTTAATTCAGCCTCGATTATTAAAAAGGATGGTCAGTTTTCTTTTTAAATGAAAAGGAAATGCCAAAATTTTATAAAATTAATAGTTTGCGTCTAATACAATTTGGGCTAAAAAAATTGAGTGAAAAAAAAATAGTGATATATACACATTTAAGTTTCTCAAAGTATTATAAGTTATAGTGCTCCTAGTTGCATTGGGGACAATTCAATCCACTGATGTGCGTGCATATGGAAAATATCTAATTCGGCCTTGATTATTAAATAAGATGGTTAGATTTATTTATTTATTTATTTTTTATTTTTTTGAAAGAAAAGGAAATGCCAAAAAATTATAAAATTAAAAGTTTGGGTCAAATACGGTTTGGAATAAAAGAATTGAGTGGAAAACAACAGTGATGTATGCACATTTAAGTTTCTTGGAGCTTTATAAGTTACAGTGCTCCTAGTTGCATTGGCACACTTTGACAATCCAATCCATTGATGTATGTACATATGGCCTCGATTATTTAAAAAGATGGTCGGTTTTTTTTTAGATGAGGAAATGCCGAAAATTTATAAAATGAAGAGTTTTGGTTTAATACAATTTGGACTAAAAAATTTGAGCAGAGAAAAAGAGTAGTGTATGCACATTTTAGTTTCTTAAGCTACAGTGCTCCTAGTTGCATTGGGAGGCTTGGATGGTCCAATCCATTAACGCATGCACATATGGGAAATGTTTGTGTCTAATTCAACTTCGATTTATATAAAAAGGTGGTTAGATTTTTTTTATTTTTTTAAAGATAAGGCAATGCCAAAATTTTATAAAATGAATACTTTTGGTTTAATATACAGTTTGGACTATAAAAAATTGATTGAAAAAAAAAAAACTAGTAATGCATGCACATTTAAGTTTCTCGGAGTGTTTATAATGCTCCTAGTTGCATTGGGACACTTGGACAGTCCAATCCATTGATGTACACACACATGTGAAATGTCCGTGCTTAATTCAACCCCATCAAGCCATCGATGTATGCATATACAGTCTTGTTTATTAAAAAAGATGGTCAGAATTTTTTTTAAAGATAAGAAAATGCTGAAATTTTATAATATGAAGAGTTTGGGTTTAATATAGTTTGGATTAAAAAAATTGAGCGGAAAAAGACTAATGCATGCACATTTAAGTTTTTCAGAGCATTGAGTTATACTGCTCCTATTTGTCTGCATTATGAGTTATAATGCTCCTACTTGTATTGAGAACTTGGACAGTCTAATCCACTGTTGTATGCACAAACTAGCCTGATTATTTAAAAAGATGGTCAGATTATTATTATTATTATTTTTAAAAAAGATAATAATGCATGCACATTTAAGTTTCTCAATGCATTATAAGTTATAGTGATCTTGTATCGGGATACTTGGGCAGTCCTATCCATTGATTCTTTATTAGGTTTAATGCACGTATCATGGACTACCATGCAAACGTCACACCACTATGACATATATGAACCATTTGATCAGTGGTCTTTAGTATGAATGGTCAAGATCATTTACACAAAACAGGGAAAATCATCAATCTGATCCATCTATTTGTTAGGGTCTATCATTGATTGCCTATGATTTTAAAGAATCACTTTTGTGAGGCAATTTTAAACATCCCAACCAAGGCTTTCAAAACAGATGGTTCTAGAAAATTAGACCAAATTAACCAAAGATGGATTGGGTCATCATATAGTATGATTTTTTCTAGGGTAGCTTATGATAGACTTACTGGACCATTCAAATTGTCCAAATGAACTGTCCAAGTGAACTGATGCAACTAGAAGCACCATGACTTAACATTGTTTATGTGAATGCGAGCATTTCTCTATGTTATGTACAAATGAGGGTATGTAAATTAGCATCAGTAAGTTTTAAGGTTTACATGTTATAACCTTACACTAAATGATATTTTTCGGCACATTTTAAAATATTATGTTTTTATTGTGATATTATTGCAAAAAAATAATAAAAACCGTCACAAATTTGTTACATAAACATAAAATTAAAAGTTTAAATATAGTTATTAATTTATAAGGAGATTTTTATGCTAACATCCCGAGAAAAACCTAAAAATTTGAAAATTTCCTAAGAAATTTCTTAGATGTGAAATTGCCTAGAACAATATTTCTTACTATGTATATAGATTATTGAATTGCGGGTTAATATCATACTTTGCCTTTCTCAAATCTTTCTGTTTTAAATAACTCAAATATAAATGGATCTACCTCTGTTAAAAATTCCACTTTGCTCAATTCTATATATGGGTGTTGAGTATTACTCTCCACTTTCAAATTGGTCCTCTCTCTCTCTCTCTCTCTCTCTCTCTCTATATATATATATATATATATATATATATATAACGCGTTTAACCAGTTTGTTAAAAAAAAAAGAATTTTACTATTGCCTAATCTCCCATTAGATGGACTTTTACACATTGAATCTATTATAAATGTTTTCTAATATGGAGTTTAATCTAATCTTGTCAACTATGGTGTTGACCTTTACATGTGGTTTGATTTGGGCCATTCATTCAATGATGAACTTCGAAGAAGGGTCACGGTCGAAAGAGAATTGATCACCCAAAGGCTACAAACAACTGATGTTGTCAAATGGCACGAGTGCTCTTGTGTGACCCAGGGGGTAGTGTGCTTTTGTGATGGCATAAATGCATGTATGGTTGTATAACCTCATGAACCTTTATTTTTTTTTTTCTTTTGAAAAATAATTTTTTTTTAAAATGAAGAAATGAAAAAAAAATAAAAATTATGAGTATAAAATTACTACAAGTGCAGAGCACTTTTTCCTTGTTTTGTTATAAATATCAATATAATTTTATTATATTTATTATATCCATTAGATATTAAACTATAACAAGTCGACTAAGAAGAACTCAAATGAATACATATATAAAATCAAAAAAACAATATAGAAATCTTATTGATGTAGATATATATTAATACAAATTCAAAATTCAAAACTTTAAAATGGGCTAAACATATTGATCCCTAATCAATTGTAGGAGAGTCATCTAGTCTTGTATAAGCTCTAGCTTTGTAACTTGGAAGAACTAGAGTGTTGATTCTTGCATCTTGAAAAAAAGGCTTGCACTTAGTAATTTTGAAACTATGGCTTTTTAAGTTGTTGGATGTAATAAATGGGGAGATGAAAATGCATCCAATAGCTTAAAAAGCCATGTAATACTCCCTATGATGCAGGCAGCTGTAGTTGATTGGTTCTCCACTCCAAAATCTTGGTTATCAAATGATCTTAACCATCCATGATTATGATATTGGTTAAAATTTTCACCAATGTCTTTTTAACTATCCATTTGATTTGCAATATAATAAAAAGATGGCATGGATAATCCTTTCACCATGACGTTTGGGTTGTAACTCTAAATGTAATTGGTCATGTAATCAAAGGATCAGATCATTATAGCCATGTCAACATGTATTTCAGCCTAAAAATTTCTTTTTAATTTCAAGGTTTTCTTCAGATATTATCGCAAAAATCTCACCAAAAATAAAAATATTTAAAAATATTCATCGTAAATTATTAAATTTTCATATATATGAGCCGTATTTAATGGTTGGATCAACTTCATTTTTGAGGCATCCCATTTTCATTTTCACGGTGAGACAAACACCATGGTGGGATGAGATGAGACAAACACCGTTTTCATCTCACCTTGCTAACGATGAGATGAACAAACACCAAGGTGGGCCCACACACCATAAAATGATTTACTGTATTTATTGTGATATTTTAAAAATCTCGATGATATTTGTTACACTTGTCTGATAAAAGAACATGATAAATTCATTTTGCATTAGCATTTGGAAAACTTTGGTAGCTTTAAGAAAAGAGTACTTAGCATCATTTGATCCAGCAAAAATCCATATTAAAATAGAGAGACATGCTTTAGTGCTATTAGAGCACTGTAAGTTATAATGCTTCTAGTTGCATCACTACACTTAAACAATCCACTCCATTGATCTAGGCTATTGGTTAGGTCTATCTCATATTTCATAGGCTATCATGCAAACATCACATGGGTTAGCAAACAATAACCATTTGATCAATGACCTTTAATACGGACGGTTGAGATTTTTAACACAAACTAGGTCCAATCAACAATTTGATCCATCTATTTGTTATAGGGCTATCATGGATTGCTTATGGTTCCCAATAATCACTTTTGTTAGGCAAATGTAACAATCCCATTCATTGCATGGGAAAATTATGGCCGTAGAAAAATAAGGCCAAATCAAGGATGGATTGGATCACTCTTAGTGTTGTTTTTTGCATGGTAGAGTATGAAATGTATTATGGACTTAATGAACGGTTCAGATTGATCAATTAGACTTTCTATGGGCCCCACTGCAACCAGGAGCACTATAACTTATTAAGTGCTTTGAGAGCATGCAGCATTTCTCTCCTAAAAATAGGGGCAATCTATGGTGCAAAAAACACACCAATGGGATGATCTACAGATCCGATCAACGGTATGTAAAATGGACGGTCAGGATTGAGCGGATAATTATCTTAAAACGTCTATCCCATGCAATCTATGGCTGGTTTTAAAAAATGACAGTTGTAACAAATTGACCTCATTCCTAAGGTTGGGATCATCTAATCAGCATGATTCTTGCACCATGGCTTGATCTGAATGGTTATGTTGAATGATGGGGCAGGGATTAGGTCCACCACACATTTTGAAAGATCACACGGTTTGGATAATCCAATCCGTCGGTAAATTGACCTTTGTTTTTATAGCCATCCATTTTCCAAACCATGGATGGATGGGATGATTGGGATTGCATGATAAAAGTGATTCTTTAGAAGCATAACCGATCCATGATGGGCTGGAACAAATAGTTGGCTAAAATTTTTGGTTTGTCTATTTCCAAATAAAAGATCTTGACCATTCATTTTATAGTCGACTGATTCGATGGCAGGATCATCCCATTCGAGTGATTCTGGCATGGGAGATCATGAAACTATGAGCTGGAGCTTGTGGACGGTCCAGATTGATCGATTGAATTGTCCAAATGTCCTAACATAACCAGGAACATCCATCTGTTAATCAGACCATCGGCCATCCTTGGATTCCAACAGTGTGGCCCACCTGAAACTGTCACAAGATCTCACAACTTAACATACTGGTGTGGCCCACCTAATGAGTGGATCGGCTGGATTTCAACGTACGGTGATCTTTATCTGTGGCCCATCTTTTTAACCACTCGGATGTGCTACACGTGTGACATATTAGTGGAAAACAGGGAGCGGTTGAGGTGCAGCCGCGGACCTCTCCCAACATACATTGATGCATGTATTGTATATCCATGCCGTCCATCCGTTTTTCCAGATCATATTAGGATATATTCCTACAAATGAAGCAGATCCAAAACTCATATGGACCACACCATATGAAACAGTAATGATTAAACAAACACCAATAAAAACTACCTAGGGCCCACCTTAATGCCCACCGTAATGTTTATTTGCACTCCAACCTGTTAATAATATCACAAATATCTAGATGAAGGGGAAAAACAAATATCAGCTTGATCCAAAAGGTTTGTGGCCCACACAAAGTTTTTAATGGTCAATCACCACTGTTTCATGTGGTGTGGTCCTCCACATATATGGATCTTCTTAATTTTTGGGCTAATGCCCTAAAACGTGCTGGGAAAGTATATGGATAGCGTGGATGTCACGCCCTAAAATTTGAGTACTTGAATAAGGTGTCCAAGACCTCAATTTCAAGACCATGACCTATGAAAGAAAATAAAAATAAATATATAAAGTATGATAATTAAATATACATTTCGTTTTCTATCACCATAGTCAACAATTTTAAAATTCAAATATATGCTAAGATAACTAATTACATAATTTGTTACTACATTGATGCATAATTATTTAACTTAATTTGAAGTAAGAAAATCAAGTCAAACTTTACTACATCATAATTCTAAAATAAAATAAAATTGATCCTATGTAGAATGATATGCCACGTGCATCCAATCATATTCAATGTTTCACCATTAATAGTAGTATCTTGCATGTTCAAAATATTTATAATTTGAAATGGTTAAAACATAATGAGTTGACAACTCAATTGGATCACATCAATCCTGAGTTGAATGCCTCACAAATATTACTTAATTTAACCTCTACATATTAATCAAAATAAGACGAACATTGGATTTAAAATTATAATTAATAATTTAACATTCAAAAATATGAAATAAATAAATTGTTTAACATAACTTTTCTAAAAATACTAAGATTTGGAGTGTACAAAACATTCATATATGCTGATCCTTTTAGGAGATGATCCACAACAGAGTACTGGTGTTAATCCTTTCAGTGTATGACCCTCGTCAGAGTACCAGTATAACCTTTTAGGGACAAAAGCCCAGGGCAGTGCACTCGTGTGTATTGATCATTTTAAGAAATCACCTAGGGTAGAGCACCCGTGTCGATTCTTTTGGAAATGAGCCTGGATAGAACACCCGTATCGTGCTGATCATTTCAGAAATGACCGTGGGTAGAGTACCCATAAGAATCATTAAATCTTTACATTAAAAAAAATAGTTCATATAAAATGCATCTAACTTACAAGGAAATATGACAGATATAGTGTCTATATTCACATAATGAATATTCATTATCACCACTAGATAATATTAAATGGAAAAAAAATATTTGCATTGGTTCAATCAAAGAAAGAATATCCTAATGTCTAGATCATATAAGCCAATTATTTATGAATTTTTCAATAGAGAATGATCACCTACCTATTGTGATGATGAAACACATTGATATAGATATCGATTTTCGTAGGATTATTCTCTGGATAACAAAATTTGCTACAAATCTAATTCGATGTAACGATCACAAACAAAATTGAATTTATATGCTAGAATTAGTCCGATTAGATAAGATTTACTTATGGTTCTAATACAATTGTCATAATTAGGGTTTTTATTTGTACAAAAACTTTTGAAAATAAATGAATAATTACAATCTAATTAACTCAGTGAATTCGCTTATATTACAACTAGATATTACTTTGAGATTAATTATCTAGGAAACAATTTACCTATTATAAGATGTAGACATACATGCTAAGACCCTGAATATTAATTAATGATCAGATCTATTTTTAATAGGCCTCATAAAAAGATTTACTTACCGTAATGTGGGTTTACATATATCGGACGGTGGTGGTGTAGATGAAAAAGGCGATCATGTCAAAATTTGGATTGATGTATTTTGCTACACTGACAGTTGTGGATGGTTCTTACGAGCCGTACAAACCTTGTCCGCTCCACAGATTGATTTTGTTGGTTGATTCTAAAGTTGGAAGGTACAACTACTAGTTGCATGAAATTGAGAAATAGGAAGAAAAAAGTTTTTTAAAGATTCTAATGGTAGGCTTTTCAATGGCTGTGAATTGATGAGTGAGCGAGCTGATATTAATGAGGAGAATCTCCACGATTTTAAGAGAAGAGATTTGTACATGAATGAATTTGAGAGAGAAAGGAACATGAGAGTGTGACTTCGTGCATAAGGCAGATTTCTGTTTTTTGTTGTTATAACCGTGAGAAGTAGGTAGTGATGTAGGGTCCACCATAATGACTGAGAAAAATCAGGCCAATCAGGTTCCACAGGTTCCGATGTTAATTTTTTTTTTAGTTCAAATCAAGCTTCAAGGTGAGCCACATAAAATGTTTTTACGTAAAAGATTTCAAGGGCTAAGGTTAATCAAGGGTCTGGGTTCATTGGACTGTTTAGATTGAGGAGTGGGTCTCACCATGATGATGGTGGATGGGTTCACATCCGCAACTGTACCGTTGAGAAGTAGGAAGGAGAGAGAGTCATGGAGGAGAGATTGTTTCATGGGGTGAAGTTTGTTGGCAAGTCACTTTATGTTTTGTTTTTTTTTTTTTTTTAGGTTTAAGAGAATGGGCCCCACATGAATCATATGACAAATCCACACCGTTCATTAGTTTTGCCAACCGAAGTTACAATATGTGCCCGAAAATGAGGGCTATCCACAGCTTATGTGGACCACACCATATGTAACGGTGGAACCCACCGTTTTAAAAAGACGAAGTGTTATAGTGGATATATAGTACATACATCAAGGTGGGCCCTATGGTTAGGGCTAGGGGGGTACATGAACCGAGTTAGCTCGGTTAGCTCACTCTGCTTAACTCAAATAAGCTTGATTTGGCTATGTTCGAAAGTGAGTTCGAGTGGAGTTGAGCTGATTTTTTGAGAGCTCGACTCACTCGGATTGAACCCCCACTCGAATTGAACCAGTTTGGTGACTCGGTTATTTTGATATTAATGTTGGTCATCAAGTGTTTGATGAAATGACTTAATAAAGTGTCGGCTCGTGGTGAGGAAGGCATGAATATGTAACAAATATACCTGTATCTTAAATTTAGGCATGGATATGTAACAAACATCCCTGTGTCTTAAATTTTATGTTACTTGTTGAGTGTTTAATGGGACACTTGTAAACCAATGCTGTTGCTTTACATTCAGTAAATTTGAAGGTGTACTTGAGATTTGAGAGAATGCTGTATAGGCTTGAACTTGGCTCGAGCTAGCCCGAGTTGCTGATCGAACCGAGCTGAGCTGGCCTGTCAAGCTCGAAGACCGAGCTGAGCTGGGTTCAGCTAGCGGTCCTGGCGAGTATAGCTGTGCTAAGCTCCACTCGGTTCGACTCGTGTACACCCCTGGTCAGGGCTGCACCTAATCGGCTCCCCGGAAAAGAAATGGGTCCACGTGAAAGTTGGCAAAATCCACCGTATGATCACTTCTACTTTTAGTAAATACTGTGTTTAGTAATTGCATTACTTAGAAACTGTACATGGGCCCACTTGGCAAGTATGGGTAGATTTGAGCCGTTCATAAGGTAGGCCCCGCTGTAAATGAATGTGTGCGAAAATTAGGACAGTCCATTCATGAAAAATGGATATGGCCTTTTATTTATTTATTATTATTAATTTTTTTTTTGGAACTACGAAATTAAGCGGCGTTTGAATGCAAAATACAATTGAATTTCGAAAACTCAGTCCAATTACGGTGCGTTTGGACACACCTTAAATTGCAATTCAGATGTAATTAGGCCTGGTGTTGGGCCAGCCCAGGCCTGTATTTTTTATTGGTGATTTTGATCTGGCTGTCCCCTTGCCCGGCCCATTGATTAGATGTGCCAGGCTTTATAATATTAAGTAATCTTGACCATCTATTTTTCTGACCATTGATTATATGGTCAGAATCACTGTCAAGGTGATTCTGGAGAGATATGGTCAATCAAACACGGGGCCCACTTGATGGGCGGTCTAGATGAATGATAAAACATTTTTCCTATATAATCAATTTGGACCATCGATTTCTTAACCATTAATCAAACGATCCGGACCGTTGGTAAAATTGTTTCTTGGGAGGCTTAGGCAATCAAAGGCAGGCCTTACATGACAGACAGTTTCATTGATTGAACTTTTTTTCAGTTCCATAATTTTATTGGAATGATTTCTTGAAAAAAGCAAAAGAAAAAGAAAAGGAGAGGATAATTATAAATATCATCGTTTGGTTTTATGGTGTTTGAAATATTGCAGTCACCTCCCCTCTGCCAGAGAAGCCAGAGGAATTTGTATCAAACGACAAAAATACCCTGATTTGTATTGTGGGCCCCAGAATTACGTATCAATGGAATCCGACCTGTTGAATGGTGTTGTTCCACCATAAAAATTGGAATTACCAAAAATTAGGCTAATCCAATCATCATGTGGTCCACCTCATGGAAATCAGTGGACAACCACCCAAAATCCTCCAAATTCTTGTGGTTTCCCACCTGATGGTTAGATCCACTTAATTTTTAGGTTTCCCATTTTTATGATCGAGTAACCATGCTCAAGGGTCGCATCACATGCATGCATTGTGGTGGCCCACGTGTCTACAACTAATTGCATGAGGCACATGCAAATAAAAATAAAAAATAAGAAGGGAAGTATTTACAATTATCGCAAAAGGGAGGGGAGGTGTTTGCAATTTGTGTAACTATTTGATACTTTGGCAGGGCATAATGCTTTATACTCTGTCACTCAGAAACTGTACACGTGGCATGTTTAACTCGCACGAAATCAGCTACATCATGGAACTGATTGTCTTTAACTCACGGGCCCAAGTTGGATTGTTTAAACAATCATAACCTCTGATTCATGTTCACTTATTTGCTGTAACATGGGGATTGAAAGCCCACCGTTGAAACATTCATATGATCTACCGTATGTTTATATGCCATCCAAACCGTTCATAATATCATTTCCATTGGGATGAACAGAAAACACAAATATCACTCTGATTTAAAACTTTTGTGCTCACATGAATGTTTCAACGGTGGGCATTCAATCCCTACCAGTTCCTATTGCATGGTCCACTTGAATTTTGGATCTGCCTCATTTTTAGGGTCATGTCCTAAGATAAGCCGGTAAAATGGATGGATGGATCAGATTTATCACAAACATCACGGTAAGCCCTGCCTACATCACAGTCCCCGCAAATACGAGAAATAACAGGGTGAATTTGAAAGGATTTCATCACCAGTAAAAATGACACAATAATGCCTCTTTTGCCTATGAATCTAACCATATGTTGCCATGTTTGCAATCATTTTCAATTGGAATCCTTCAATCCAAACATGCCCTTAAATTTCAACCACTCAATCTTGTCAACTGTAATTAATTAACATAACAGATTATTAGATAATATTCAATTATAATCAACTTATTTAATAGCCTATTACATTGTGCTTATGAAAGTTGTATGATTTTATTGTTGGGTCTCAATCTAAAGGAAGAAGGATTACAATAAGGTAGCAGCTAATATCAAACATATGCCATAACTTTCAACATGAATTTGAGCAATTTGTCAAAAATGATTTATGTAGTAGACTTCAATTAGTTAGGATTGTTAAGAGAAAAGTCTTCACCGCTTTCGACCGGTCGTAGGGACTGCTCAACCGGTCATGGGAGCTGCTCGACTGATCGTGGCTTGCACGACTCGAAATCTAGTAAGTTCAGTTTTTTCATATCCGGACCCTTCAACCAGTCGTAGGGATTGTTCGACCAGTCGTATCTCTCCTTCGACTAGTCGTAGGTTACGCAGATTCATTCCGCGATTTTGCAGATTGTGGAAATCTGTGTTCTTTCGCAACTGAGATGCGAAAGAGAAGTTGCCTAAACTATAAATAGGTGTTTCTAGAATTTTTTCAGGGTATGAGAATGGATGAGAAAAGCTTTCTAAAGGGGTTATAGGAAAATTAAAGGGTGTAGTAAGGGTAAGATTTGAGGTTGTTCGAATTGGGTAAGTCCCCTCTCTTTGTAATTTCTATTTTCTTAGTGGAGATCTGTCGCTTTGTGCCGTGGTTTTTTTCGTAAGGATTTTTCACGTTAAATCTGTGTGTTCTCTTGTGTGTATTTGGTGCCATTGAATTGTTATCCTAGATCTAGATTTGTGTGATTCCGCAGGTCAAAATCCCTAACAAGTGGTATCAGAGCTATCGTTGGGGCACAGATCTGAATTTGAATGATTAGTAATAATGGCGAGCACTAAGTATGAGATTGAAAAGTACTCTGACAAAAATAATTTGAGTTATGGAAAATCAAGATGATGAGTTCCTTAATCAAGCAAGGCGAAGATGGTGCTCTTGAGGAGCGAAAGTCTACTATAACTGATGCTGATTAGAATACTCTTGATAAGAAATCCTTATCATCGATCTGTTTATGTCTTACGGATGAGGTTCTCTACAACGTCATGAGGGAGAAAACTACGACTAAGTTATGAGCGAAGTTAGAGGATATTTATGTGAAAAAATCCGTTGAAAATTGCCTGCACTTGAAGCGACAGTGGTATAGCTTCAAGATGGCAGAGGATGGAGATCTGAAGGCTCACATCTGCAACTTTAATAAATTAGTTTGCAATTGCTGGATATGGAGGAAGTAATGAAAGATAAAGAACAAGCATGTATGTTGCTGAATTCTCTTTCGGCGTCTTATGAGTCATTCAAGGACACTATGTGCAGTATGAATAAAACCCCGAGTGTCGACACCGTTATCTCAGCCCTTCAAGGGAAAGCTATGAGATAGTTACACAACAACATGGGGATATCTTCTGATGCACTGTTTACAGCGGGTAAGAATTCTGGATAAAGTACAGGTTCTTCAGGTTTTAGATTCAAATCTAAGGGCTAGGACAAAAGAAAAGTAAAGTGCTGGAACTGTGGGAAGGAAGGACATGTGAAGAAGGATTGCGAAAATCCTAAATTGAAGAGGGAAGATTCTGAGGCTTCATGCAGGGAGGGCAACGTTACGACGTCAGATGGATGTGATGGTGATGTTTTATCTGTGTCTTCGCTCAGAAGGTCATACAATGTCGTAAGGACGAGTGGATGCTAGACACAGGGCATCTTTTCATATGATTCCTCATCGGAGTTAGTTCACTAGCTACAGGGAGTGCGATGGTGGACAGGTATTTATGGGCAATGACATTGCCAAAAATGTTGTGGCTGTTGGTTCTGTGCGCATCAGGATGTGTGATGGGGTGGAGCGTACCTTGACAGATGTGAGGCACGTTCCTGATTTGAAGCGGAATCTGATTTCTCTTGGTGTGCTCGAAGTAAAAGGACCCAAGTACACAGGTATTGATGGTTCTCTTAAAGTATCTAAGGGGGTACGGATAATCATGAAAGCGCAACGACTCGGTAACTTATATAGGATAATCGGGAGCACTTCAAAAGGTAGAGCTGCAGTGGATGTAGCGAATTCCACCTCTGCGTGTGTGTGTGGCATGTTGGGCATGACCACATGAGCGAGTAGGGCATGAAGGCTGAGACGCACGGACAGAGATACAGAGCAGGTGGAGAAGCCACCTGTGAGAAGAATCACACGACATGATTGCAGGATATCGTCGAGGTACATGGACGACTCCAATATTGCAGGAGGATTCATCTTCTATTCAGATGACTCTAGGTGAGCCTAGTGCTAAGAAGTGAAAGGTGACTATAGGCGATGTGATGCATTTGTTATACCAGACCGACATATGGGAGCTGGTGGAGCTTCAAGTGAACCAAAAAGTGGTTGGATGCAGGTGAATCTTCAGGAGGATACAACATAAATAAAGGGCGAGATTGGTAATGAAGGGTTATGCTCAGAGAGAAGGGATCGGCTTCTTAGAGATATTCGCGCCGACAGTATAGCAGGTGTCTATTAGATCTGTGATTGGCGCTGGAAAGATGGATGTGGAGTTTGCACTTCTGTAAGGGAAAGTGAAGAGTAGATCTACATGAAGCAACTAGAGCGGTTCGAAGTTAAAGGAATTGAGAAAAGACTTTGTAGGAGGTCGTGGTTCGACCTGTCGCCTAAGCAGTGGTTTGATTCCTTCATGGATGAATGATCGAGGGATTGCAAAGATGGTTCTTGGCATTGAGACTGAAGGAGGAGTAGGCTTTGGTAATTATAAAAGGAATGCCTTGTGTATAGGTATTGATCAAGGATGTGATGGGCCGGGTAAAGCCTACGCATCTCTCCTCAAGTTTTTCTCAGGACATGTCCCAAAACAGATGAGAAAAAACAGGATATCTCATGAGCCTTATTTGAATGCGGTTGACAGTGTATGCCATGGTCTGGATTAGACTGGTTATTTCACAGGTTATCAGTGTTGTGAGAAAGTACCCCGACAAGCAATATTGGATAGTGGTGAGATGGTAAGAAGACTACGTCTTTCCTTTTGAGAAAACAGGAGCAAGAATGATTGGGCACGTGGATTCTGATCCGACGGATATGCTCTCTTAGATCGTTCCTGTAGAGAAGTTCAAGTTTTGTGAAACTTCTCTGAGCTTGGCGATGGCGTAAAAGAAGGACGGAGTGTGCACAAGAAGCTATGATGTGATACAGAAATAAGAGAAGAGGTCAAGAAGCTACACAGTTCAAGATTGAAAACATGGTGAAGGTTGAAGATTTGGTGGAGATTGTTGAGAGAAAATCTTCACTGCTTTCGACCGGTCGTAGGGATTGCTCGACCGATCGTAGGAGTTGCTCGATTCGAAGTCCAGCAAGCTCAGTTTTTTCATGTCCGGACCCTTTGACCAGTCGCAGGTTATGCAGATTCGTTCCGCAATTTTGTGGATTGCGGAAATCTGTGTCCTTTCGCAACTGGAATGCGGAAGGAAAGTTGCCTAAACTATAAATATGTGTTCCTAGGGTTTTTGTAGGGTATGAGAATGGATGAGAAAAGCTTTCTAAAGGGGTTCTAGGAAAATCAAAGGGTGTAGCAAGGGTGAGATTCGGGGTTATTCGAATCGGGTAAGTTCTTTCTCTTTGTAATTTCTATTTTCATAGTGGAGATCTGTTGCTTTGTGCAGTGATTTTTTCCCGCAAGGGTTTTCCACGTTAAATCTGTGTGTTCTCTTGTGTGTACTTGGTGCCATTGAATTGCTATCCTAGATCTAGATCTGTGTGATTCCGCTGGTCAAAATCCCCAACAAGGATAAAACTAAAATAAGAATAAATTTAAACCATTCATTATTTTACTTTTATCCATTCATTTGATGGCCACTGAAGTGATAGTGTTGTGCTAACAATCGAATTTTAGGCTATTTTATAAATAATGGTGTACATGAAGAAAGAGGTAGGTGCAGGCTACTCTCATAAAAAGGTCTGGTAAAATCCAATCATGACCATGAAATCCAAGCCGTACATGCGGGTCATACCTTGTACAGATCCCTTAGGCCTAAAAATCAGGCCAGTTCACATGTTTAGGTGGGAATAATGGTGGAAATAAACGAACAACTTAGAAAAACTTGCCAACCGTCCATTTCTTTTCTAAATTGTGGCCCACTAGACAAGCTAACCGTCCTGATTTTTGTGCAAGAGCATCAAAACGATTTGATCCATCTAATCAGCACATTGAATTGGTCTTTTCTTATTAAATAGCACTAAAACATCATAGCAAATAAATAATCTCAAGTAAACATATTACGAGTCGATCATAGACTATGGAAACATTTATCAATTTCGCAACATTGATTTACAAGGACAACAATAAATCACGAGATTTTCAATCTTCAAGTTAGTAGCATTGTAGGCACCAAATCAGCAGAAATGGACGGAGCGGATCGATCGAATTATAGAGAATTCAAGCCTTTATACAACAATTGAAATAGCTGAGAAACTTCTTTCTCCTCTGCACATGAAGTTAACAGTCAAAACATGAGAAAAACCTATCAACCTGATTACAAGAAATAAAAGTTGAAAATGTTATGTCATTAGAGACTGGTTAGTAGCCTCCAAAACTACTTAGAATTGTAGCCTTTGGCCCCTCCATATATAGAGGGGTCTACCATTGGTGATCAAAACCATTAATCCTGTGGACCACATGGGAGATGACCATCATAAGCAAATGTATCTCTTGGGCAGTCCTACCCATCCTTTTTATGAATTATTGCCTGTAAGATATGAATGGCTTCCTTTTTTTAGCTCTAACCATCCAATAATAGGAACCATTAATCATGTAGGTCCCATCAGAGATGGCCCACAGAAAATTTGTATTATTTGGGGAGTCCCAATTATCCTTTTAATGGACTATTGCGTGTTGTGAATTGCCTTCCATTTTAGCTCTAACCATCCACTGATTGGAACCATTAATCATGTGGGTTGTGATTAGGGATAACCCATTGTGAGAAAATGTATCACTTGAGCAATCTACTTCATCTCTTTATTGCTTGTAGGTTGTGAGTAGCTTGAAACTATTAATCATGTGGGCCACATCAAGGATGACATAGTGAGAAAACATATCGCTTGGGAAGTCACATTCATCCTTGAACTGTCGCTTGTAGGATGCGAGCCGTTTTCTATTTTATCTCTTACCATCCAATAATAAGAAATGTTGATGGATTGTGATGGATGGTGATGATCACAGGTGTGGCCACTTCATATGGAGATTATGGTTTCTATTATTTTAATTTATTATTATTATTTAGTCCTTAATGTAATGTGTTAGCATAGAGTTTAAGCATATATGCTTGGTTTATGGAAGCCATAATAATAAGGGGGGGTTTCTATATTTCTACATATATTACGAAAGCCTTAATAGCAATAAGAGGAGATGCTAGGAGCATCCCTGCCCTCTAAGCTCTCTCTATATTTTCTCTTGCTTTTTCTCATATTATCTCCCTTTTTCCCTCTTAAGCTAACTCAAAGAACAAGAAATGTGGATTACATGGGTACGGTCGATAGTGAAAATGTATCACTTGAGCAATTGTCTCCTTTTAAAGCATTATTACCTAAAGGATGCAAGCTGCTTCCCATATTTGCTTTAACCATATAATAAATGAAACCATTAATCCTGTGGACTGCATTAGGGATGGCCCATAGTGAAAAATGTAGCACTTGGGCAGTCCTCATCATTTCAGTGGACTTGCTAGTAGGATGTGAGCAGTTTTCCATTTTTGGTTCCGTTGAATCTACTATTAGAAAAAATGATTTAAAAAGTAAGGAAAAATATTTTTCCTTGGTTTGATTATTTTGGTATTTTTTTAGGTTTACTCTTAACTTGAAAAGTAGTTAGAAAAATTCAGCCTTTATATTAAAACCCCCTAAATAATCATTTGTAATGGAAAACAAGGATAGTCCTTAGGTGCAACCTCGCACATGTGAGTGCAGGCCACAGTCATGGTGTGGTGTGTCTTTGATTAGACACTTTTCGTTTTTTCTCTATAAATAACATCCTAGTCATGCACATGTTGAAAGAGAGTCGTCATGTACCAACATAATATTTAATAAACCAGCATGCGCTAACATGCATTTATTACATTGCCCGCATGTGTCTCATGCTCCAATGACTACCTAATTTTCTTTATATAGGCTTCTCATCTCCTTTGAAAAATCATTTGAAAATTTCTATCTCCCCTCTCTCTCTAGTTTTTCTCTAAGTTATTTCTGCAACAATTCTTTGGAAAAATCAGCATAAGCAATCTTAGATTCATATAGCTAAAGATCGCAAGCACACCTAATAGAAGTCTTAATCTTAGAGGAGAGTTGTTTTATCCTAGAGGGAGACTTGCTGCAACCCAGTGCATCATGAATCTTCCTATGAGGGAAAATTTATCTTTAAAATAGCAACCCCAGCTCTTTAGATTCCTCTTATCATTTCTAGCTAATTATGATATTTTGAATTTTTTGTTACATCTCTGTAATTTAGAACCAACATCTACATCATGTAACTCCTGTAGATGGTAAGGAAGGAGTGGAAGAGAAGAGAATGAGAGAGAGAGAGAGAGAGAGAGAGAGAGAGAGAGAGAGAGAGAGAGAGAGAGAGAGAGAGAGAGAGAGAGAGAGAGAGAGAGAGAGATGAGGAGCTAGGTTTAAAACCCTCACTTCTTTTTATACATTTAAATGCATGTACAATGTGTGTAACTCTATTGGGCTTAATTTGATGGGCTAAGCCCATTATACTCAACTCATTTTCCTTTCAATACTCTCCCATAAGCTAGAGCATCCTAATGACGCCCATATTAGAGAAATGGCTATCATAATCAAAACTAAGAAAAAAAGAAATTATTTCTTTTGTAACAAGTTTTAACCATTCAATTACAAGTGATTGCCACAAACTTGCTAATTTATTAACCTCTTTCTAGTGTAACACTTATTAAATGCCCCAATACTACTCAAGCCAATCTTATCAAGCCACAACTTGCTGCTATGAATTAGAAACTAAACAAGGATGTTAGAGGTATACAAGAGAGTGGGAAAGAACATTTGCATGTAAGAAGAGAATGTTACGAATCTAATAACGAAGTCCTAAATGAGAGTTTCTCACTTATTTATTAGCTTTATGAATTTTACATTATTGGTGAGGATTTTGCCACATGTCACTTATCTATCGACATAGGAATCCTCCACACATACCTAAATATTATAGAGATTTCCTCTTCATGCATCAAGCTACAAGAATATTTTAAAATCTACTAAAGAGCTTGGCATGTTTCTCCTCCCTTTTAGAGTCATATACTCCTCTAAATACTTAGTCTTTTAGAGGTTATTCTAGACTATCATAAATTTCTAAACTTTTCAGCTGTGTACAAGCCTCAATTGCTATGAACAACATGTGTTAGATGTAGGGAAGCGCGGGAGGTGAGCCTTCAAGATCTGACAGTCTACACGAAGTTTGAGACCTTCACAAAGCCGAAGAACAGTGTTCCAATGGCCCGCTTATCTACTACTGGAGTAGACTGAACTATTCACACCTCTGATCCTACAGTATATAGTGGCCCCGGATTGCGATCTATGGATCAGATCGTCCCAAGGACAAGCCAAAATAGACAGACTATAGCGCACTCTTTTTCTCTCTGTATACTCTCGGTGTTTCGTATGATTCGATGCGTTACATAAGAGAAGCGCACTCCCTTTTATTACAGAGGAAGAAGAGTTTGAGTGGGATTGAGATACGGCCACACGTAAGCCGATCACGTCCTAACAGAAGAAGGAGAGTTTAAGTGGGATTGGGATAAGGCCACATAATCCGCTCACATCCCTATCTTCAATTAAAAATCAAATTCATATTTGAATTTGAAATTTAATTGAAGGTAATCGTACCCACTAGTGATTGCTCACAAGTGGGCCCCACTGATCTACGTCCAACATCTCCCACTCAATCACATTGTGGGATAGGCACATAAATCTGTCCAACTAACTTGCCTTATAACAATCAAATACCAAACATCGCGATCAAAAGAATCAGAGGCGTGGGACTAGCTGGATCACCGAAATCTTCTCACAGGTGTTTAAGTACTAAATGACCACCTAACTAGTACTGAATAACTCAAGCTTTGCAATGCCTGTCCTAGTCCGCATGACCACACCGGATGGAGTTAACTCCTGATCTAGAGTACTCGGCCAACATACGCACTTATCCAACTTATCGAGTTATTCTGAAAACTTGATTTTTACAAACTTCGACTAAAACCAATTCAAAGCAATACATACATATATATATACTTTTTAAAAAATATTGTTTGCAAAAATAAAAACAACTCGATACTGCCAGCGGATAAGTCTTCAAGTGCGTATTTATAGTTCTAAAAACTTGGTGTAGCTGTCACGGGATCTTCTCCACATAGATGTGTAATTTGAAATTAATCAAGCCGCTTTCCTAGCGTAACCGAGTCTGGCCAATCAAGGACTTTTCGTCATTGTACACTAAAGTAGCGTCACTCAATCTTATCCTCATACACACAGGAGGAGGGTAGCTAAGGACACAAAAAGTCACCTACGGGACTGGCTACTCGCACGTTGTAATGATTAGATCGAATCAAAGTAATCTGTAGGTAATAGGTCCCAGCACGTGGCTACAATCCACGTCGTAAAGTATACAATACTAGGAGAATGTCGGGTCTACAATACGCAGGTCATTCTACATAAGGTATGACTCATCTCATAACCTCATAACCTGGCTATAAATTCAGGCCATAACAATGATCGCATGTAACGGAATGGTGCGATTATGTTATTCGACTTTATTAGTCTCATCTTCAATCTTAAAAGATTGTAGGCGGATACGACTCACTCATATCCTCATCCTTTATTATTCACAATAAAGGATGAGTTCATACCTCAATGTATAAACATGACCCCAAATGTACCTATCTCGTACATTCAAGGTTGGTCAACCCGTGCGAGTGGGTGACCGGCCTGCCGATAAAAATAGAAATCCTACATGATCTCAAGGTAAATGCTGATGATCTTTATACCTAGTAATATTAGTGTTCAATACTAAATAAATGGTATGTATTATTCATTAATGAAAGATCAAAGGTACTACAAAACAAGTATATCAATCAAGTTCTCCTCAATCCCATCTGCCTGACGTGAAACTGAAATAGATTTCTAGCTATGAGTTTCGTCATGGGATCAGCCACTATCTCCTTGGTAGGAATGTAGCTAAGGGCGACCTTCTTATCTCTCACTTGATCACGGACGTAATGATACTTTATCTCAATGTGCTTAGATTTCTGGTGGTGTTTAGGGTCCTTTGCCAAGTCAATAGCAGAAGTATTGTCTATCTTCAGCGATATAAGCTGACGAACACTCGGTACAATACCTAGACTCAATAGAAATCTACGAACCCAAACACACTCCTGAACTACAGCACAACATGCAATATACTCGGCCTCCATAGATGAAAGAGCTGTGGATGTCTGTTTCTTACTCGACCATGAGATAGCTCCTCCTCCGAGTAAGAAAACATAGCCTGAAGTAGACTTTCCCTCGTCGGCATCATTACCCCAAGCAGCATCAGAATATCCTTTGAGCTCGAGGCTTATGCCTTCATAATACAACATTAGGTTTTTTGTTCCTCTGAGATAGCCAAATATACGTTTGACGGCTTGCCAATGAGACTGTCCCGGATTACTTTGATAACGGCTGACTATGCCAACTGCATAGCTAATATCCGGTCTGGTGCAAAGCATAGCATACATTAAGCTTCCTACTGCGCTTGCAAAAGGTACTGAGGACATAGCCAATTTCTCAGCTTCAGTCTGGGGACACGATTTCCTGTCTAGCTTGGTAGCTTTATCCATAGGGGTTTCAACAGCTTTTGAATTTTTCATCATGAACCGCTCTAAGATCTTTTGTATATAGGTTGCTTGAGATAAGCCTAAAAATTTCTTAGGGCGATCCCTGATGATTTTTACTCCAAGAATAAAGTTGGCTTCACCGAGGTCTTTTATCTCAAAGTTCGAAAATAACCAATCTTTAGTCAATATTAACAATTGCATATCATTACCATCTAACAGGATATCGTCTACATATAGAGATAGTATCAAAAAGGATCTTCCAGACCGTTTCATGTATACACAATGATCTTCTTCACTCATCGTGAATCCAAAAGTGGTGATGGCCAAGTGGAACCTCATGTACTACTGTCTTGAAGATTGCTTCAGCCCATTGATAGATTTCAACAATTTGCAGACTTTCTTTGAATGCTTTTTGTCCACATAACCCATGGGCTGTTGCATGTATATTTCTTTATCCAAGTCACCATTTAAGAATGCGGTCTTTACATCCATCTGATATAACTCTAAGTCTAAACTTGCGACAATGGACAAGATCATGCGGATTGGGGAGAACTTTACAACAGGTGAAAAGGTCTCCTCGTAATCAATGCCTTCTTATTGTGTAAAACCTTTAGCAACTAATCGTGCTTTATACTTGTCCACTGTACCATCTGCATTTTTTTTGATCTTAAGTACCCATTTATTACCTATCGCTTTGCGATTGGAAGACAGATCAACAAGTTCTCAGACTTTATTCTTCTCCATGGAAACGATCTCTTCGTCCATAGCATTCACCCAATCGGCCGAGTTAGAAGATAATAATGCATCCTAATATGAATCAGGTTCATCATCATTAACCGCAACACAAGAGAATATTTGCCCCTCAATATCGAAGTATCTTCGGAGAATCAATCCTCTTTCGCTTCGACGTAACTCAGGAGCCTGCTGAGATGTCCTCCCATTGTCCTGACGAACTATAGGAGCATTATCATCATGTAGAGCAGAACTCCCACTCTCCTGAGATACATCGAGTATTTCAAAAAGTTCTATTGGAGCCTTTTGCTTCATTCGGCTTGGGTATCTATCTTCAACGAAGGTCACGTCTCGGGATTCTATCTCAATCCATCGTTCATGGTCCTCATAAACTAGAACGTATCCATTTGAATGCATAGGGTACCTTATAAACACGCATTAAATGGTTTTACTATCAAGTTTACCTCTATACGGAGTAGGTAGCAAAACATATCCCAAAGATCCCCAAGGGCGTAGGTTAGCTAGAGAAGGAATCCTCCCAGACCACATCTCATATGGAGTCTTAGGAATGGATTTGGATGTAACTCTATTAAGGACATAGACGGCTGTTAATAGTGTGTCTCCCCAGAATGTGGTAGAGAGATTGACTTGTGCCATCATCGATCTAACCATGTCCAATAGTGTCCTATTCCTTCTCTCTGCAACACCATTTTGTTGTGGAGTGTAAGCCATTGTGTACTGCCAAACAATATCAACGTTTTCACAATATGATTTAAACTTTTCAGATGTATACTCGCCACCTGTATCAGATCGAAGGATTTTAATCTTTTTCTCAAGTTGATTTTCCACCTCAGCTTTATATTTAAGAAAACAATTAAAAGCCTCAGATTTGTGTGAGATGAGATACACATATCCATAGCGCGAGTAATCGTCAATGAATGTGACAAAGTATTGACATCCATTTCTGGTATGTACATTAAAGGGTCCACAAATATCTGAATGGATTATCTCTAGTGTGCCCTTTGACCTAGCTGCTTTGGGAAATGGTTTCTTTGAAGTTTTTCCAAACATACAATGTTAACAAAATGACAAATCAACTTTGGATAAGGAGTCTAACAGACCAGAATGTACTAGTCTTGTCATACAATCCTTTCCTATGTGACCTAACCTCGCGTGCCATTTTTGAGATTCAGATACTACAGTTTCATTCGACATATCAGATAAAGCAAGATGGGTATTATCACAATCTACGTCTAGAATAAATAAATCTGAAATTAAATTACCCCATGCAACGATGAAGTTATTCTGTCTCAAAGAAACTCATCCCGAAAAATCGAATATCAAAACCATCAAATAATAACCTAGAAATAGAAATTAAATTCCGACGCATCCCCGGTGCATAAAGAGTATCACGGAGGATTATTGTTCGCCCTATGCGCGTACGGAGATGGGAAACGCCAATCCCTAGTACGTCTTTAACAGCGTTATTGCCCATGTACAACTTGTAACTCCCCTTGGCTACAGGCCGGAATTCCTCGAGTCCTCGATGACTACTTGTCACGTGCTTTGTTGCGCCTGAATCCAAAATCCACTCGTTAGATATAGTATCAACGGAAAGGATTTCAGAACAAACGCCTACATACAAAGTATCTATTGACTGAGAAATTACCATCTTTTTATGGGCGCACTGTCGAGCATAATGGCCGAAATTTTCACAGAGAAAGCAAACTATATTTGTCTTTTTCTGCTTCTTCTTTCCATTCCCCTTCTTGAGATTTGGATCAGGTGCTGTGGACTTCTGTTCTTAGTTATTCTTCTTCGCCTTCTTGCGAGCTTTAGACCGTTTATTGTTAGCTTTCCGCTTATGAGTCTCTGCTACAAGGGCCTTGGCCGAACTTGGCTGAATTGCATTCATTTCAACCTCACGTACCAAGTGGCCACAAAAGTCTATAAATGTTGTGATAGAATCAGTATGGTTCAGAATTCTTTTGATTTGGGCCTATGATTCAGGCAAGAAACGGTGCATGGCTATAATCTTCTGATTTTCAGTTAATTTACAGCTAACATCTTAAGGGCATCTATCATTTGCTCCATCTTACGAATATGATCTTTGATGGGACAGCCGACAGACATCCTATACTCTTGGAATTCTAATTTCATTGCCCTAACTCTCGCATCTGACTTCTGCGCATAGGCATCTGTCAGTGCTTTCCAGATTCCCTTAGCGGTTTCATGCACTTCATACGTAGGTATGAGTTCTTTGTGTATAGTGCTGAGAAGAACATTACGGGCTGAACGATTTTATTTTCGCTACTTATTGTAGCGAGTCATCGCAATCTTATGTTCTTATAAATTTCCGTTTTCAGCTAAGATGGGTTCCTCTTGAACTACATCGAGTGTGTGAGATATGTCGTCCTCGTCCAGTAGGCATCGCACCGCGTGGGACCAGTATACGTAGTTGTTGCCGTCGAAATGTTGTCCTTTTAGTTGTTCAGCGATTAACGCTTTGGTGGCCATCTCTACATTGCATGAGTATCACTACTTAGCTAAGATCTAAGGTATTGACACTAATCATCAGCATTTTTACATGTTATACAAATTTTCAAAGTATAGAAGTAGTTAACACATCTTAATGAGATCTGAAAGTCCACATACCCGAATGGGCGGTGTAGAACAATCAAGTTCTCTATTTAAGATGAGTTTAATGCTTTTATAAGAATATATATGTATAACGTGTAACTTTTCATTATTGGTTGCATGCATCATTTGGTGAAAGAGAATAAACTCTCACTCAGGTTATGCACAACCTTTATTTTAGGGAGCATCTAAGCACTAAGTTTTATAATTTCTAATGAAAAATGTAGGGGGCTAAGATCTAAACACATCAAGCCGAATATATTCATACATATAAACATCATCACCAGAAAGGAACAATATAGTGCTAAGATATCAAGAGAGTATAATCTTCACCTGTAATCATGACCATTGGTGATGAATCCAGTCATTACCGTTAATGATCATTGTTGATAATGAATCCTTTCATCAACATTGATCATCATAGTAGATGATTGTTTCGATCACTAATAAGCTTTAGATCAACAGTGAAGAAGTTATAATAAAGAAAACATGAATTCAACAAATATTTGTATTTATCTTTCAACAGATCTACTCATGTGAAATTAACAAAACTAAAACATAATTACTGTACGTAGATATCAGCCAACACGTGATTTTTACATGTGCACCGTTATTCAACAAATATACATTCAACAGATCATTGCACACAGTCATGGTACAACACGGCACGTTTTCATATCACATCTCAATCATGGTGCAACACGTTGCTGTATATGTTTTCAACATTTGGTAAACGTGTACATGTACATGTGAAGTACCAGATCACGTGTACATGTGAAGTGTGATGTAATGAAGGAACACGTGTACAACATATGTACAAAACATGGATTGCTTAGAACACGTGTACATACATCACAATAATGTGCCAGTGACGTACATTGGCTGTTTACATATTTGTGGCCTACTCCATTGCTGTGCAAACATATCCGGTGTATATGGGGAGACGTCTCCCAGTACAACATGTTTTCATATACTTGAGATGTACATCAGACGTGTACTGTATGCATTAGATCACTTGTACAGTCTCAAATTAGCTATCCCTGTACAACACGTCTCGTGCGTAGCACGTCTCCTAGTACAACAACGTCTCCTGTATAACACGTGTGCAGACGTGTACAATTTATGTATTTGTATATCAGACATGTACAACACGTGTAATATTGTTGAAATATAACACGTGTACATGTACAGTAGCTAAGATGTATTGTGGATCACGTGTACAGCAATGTACAGATTCTATGTCAAGCACCAAATTACGTGAAAATAGCCAGCACGTGTAACATACAACAGCTAGCACGTGTGTACTCCTTCAATGTACAACACGTGTCCAAAAGCCAAGACTTGTACACTGCCAGCATATGTCATGTTTCATGTGTATAAAGACAACACGTTTCATGTATCATGTGTATAATGGCAACACGTTTCATGTATTATTGAACACGTGTACAGGACACGTGTACAATATATGTACATAACACATGTACATCCCATATTTGTACAACACGTGTACATCAGAAATAGTAACGTGAGGTTATGGTACAACATGTCACACGTACAACATGTGTACAACATATGTATATGTACATCAGCCATGTTGAGATATCACACCATGGAGATATAACAACCACGTACAACAACAGGCATGATGTATATCAGCCGCGTACAACAGTGTTGTATTTCTATACAACAACAACATGATGTATACACATGATTAGAATGCGTACGCATTTCAATACAACGTGATATAAAACAAATGTACGGATACATGTGAACAACAACTATTGGTGGATATTATGTATATACATGGCGTACCACATGTGGATCATTCCATAAGCTAATAATGCGTCTACTTTAAGTGCATGGAATTGACGCAGGGATGAACGTGATGAGGTCGATCACCATCTTCCTCAAGGATAACTACTCCAAATCCACGGAGCTTCTCTAGACTCCTCACAGAGACTTCTCGAATCCACGAGGAAAGAAGGCAGGAAGATAGAAATAAATTCTAATAAATTCGAAATTAATTGATGAATTCCCAAAATCGAGCTCACAACCCTTTAAATAAGGGAACCAAGCAATACGAAAGAAATCAGACTCAAACTACAGCTAAAACTCCTTGAATTCGCAACTTACTATAAATAGTAAACTTACTATTTATAGACGGTCATGATGTCTACTAGTGCGCAAGGTTTTCGGCCAAAAATAGTAAGTATCCTATTTGGCTTTACTAAACCGTTCTCCTCATTATCCTAAGCACTTTTCATGTTGGACACAACTCCTAAAGCCCAACAGATGAAAAGTTATACTCAAACTAAAACTTACTATTTATAGTAAAAACAAAATTAAAACGAGGAAACGACCGTCGATCAGGGGGTTTCTCGCAAATCCAGGCTGCGCAACCCGGCGTAGCGAGGTTGGTTGGCTAAAGTAGCTCGTTCTACCCCAAAATCATATATTTTACGTCGGATAACTCATTCGGGATTGTGAGATACGCCCGATCTAAGGTCAGATGGTCCGGATCACTTCTGTCGCTGACCGTGCCTTTTCTGATCCATCTTGGCTATGAAATTGTCTGCGACCCGCTCTACATCAGGAATCTACAAGATCTACGTGATCACCTTGGTCCCTTGTAATTGGGACTTCATGCTTGTGGCATACATGTATACAAAATCATAATATAAACCATTGTACATTTGATTCCAATCTAAAAATAAAGAATGGGCCACTTACCTTTTTAGATGATTAATCGGAGATCCGTCGTCAGACTGCTCTGATACCACTGTAGGGAAGCGTAGGAGGTGAGCCTTCAAGATCTGACGGTCTAGACGAAGTTTGGGATCTTCACAAAGTCGAAGAATGGTGTTCCAATGGCCCGCCTATCTACTACTGGAGCAGACTGAACTATTCACACCTCTGATCCTACGGTATATAGTGGCCCCGGATTGCGATCTATGGATCAGATCGTCTCAAGGACAAGCCAAAATAGACAGACTATAGCGCACTCTTTTTCTCTCTGTATACTCTCGGTGTTTCGTATGATTCGATGCGTTACATGAGAGAAGCGCACTCCCTTTTATAACAGAAGAAGGAAAGTTTAAGTGGGATTGGAATAAGGCCACATAATCCGCTCATATCCCTATCTTCAAGTAAAAATCAAATTCATATTTGAATTTGAAATTTAATTGAAGGTAATCGTACTCACTAGTGATTGCTCACAAGTGGGCCCCACTGGTCTACGTCCAACATTAGAAGTGTTAGTTGTATACAAAAAATGTCACTATTTGATAATTTTCTCCCACCGTTCTATTTCACTCAAGCCCTTAACAAAGTATTGTCATATCTAGTCTTTGAATTGCTACAATGAGTTGGAACTTTTTTAAATTTTTTTTTTTTTTTTTTTCATTTTCTAGGGAACTATTTCATTTCTTTTTATTTATTAATACTTTATTTATTGCTTATTATTATTGTGCAAACATAGAATGAATTTGATTATGATAATTTGCTTGGGAGACTTTTTGAGGTCTTTTTATCCTTAGGAAATTGAGTATGATAAGTTCAACTAACTTGTCCAATTCTTAATAAACCCATAATATTGTCATAGTTGGCGGATAATTCAAGATAGCTTATCTTAGAGCTACTATGCATCATGTAACTATTGGATTTATGGTTTCTACCGTGGGAATTAATCCCACACGTGTAGGTGTATGCATTTGTACGCATTGACTAGATCTAAGTAGTGAAGCTAAATTTTTACTGTATAGTATTAGTTCATATGCACTTCTTATGCTTGTTATATTCATCCTTAGATTTGAAAGGACCTAGGGTCCTATTTGGGACTCGATCGGCTACTTTGTTTTCGTCGATATATGAACTTATAAGTTGACCATAGTGTGTTGGGTGGTCGTAGGTTTTCTATTGAGACTAGGATTCTCAACAAATCTATAACACTTATGGTTTTAGCATTATATCAAGAATCAAAATAATAAACCATGGCTGGCCAAATTTAGTTTTTAAAATATTTTTATTAAACAATTGATTTTGAAAGCATATGATCATCATATGCTTTGTTTTATAAAATCATTTGAGATTTTTACCCAAAAATTTCTTCTAATACATTATATCACAAGAAGATACTTTGACATTGGATATTTACAAAAACATTCTTATGATTGTACGGATTGGGGGTGAAAGGGGGTGAAAAGTCTAATTTACGCTTCGGAGAGAGTCCATATATAATTGAAGAGGATCCATGTATAATCGAAAACCACAACTTCCCATAAGTAAATTACAACTATAAAGCTAATTGGGCTCCACCGTAATGTGTTTCAGTAATCTACATTGACCAATAGCTACTCAACTCGGTTTTATGTGTATGACTCCAAAATCATCCTCATACTTGATTCAAGTGGACTAGACGAATAAAAAAGGTATACGGAGCGATGCCCACACTCCAAAGTATTTCCCTTGGTGTAGCCCACCTAAATCACTGATTGTCCTGATTTTTGGACCCCATAACTAAATTTTTGTATGGCATCTAATGGTTCAAGTGAATTTCACTTAATCATTATGGTGGGAATAGTAAAAAATTAATGGTAGACATTCTCTCCCAACCTTTTCCTTTGGTTTAGCCTATTTGAATCACATGTCAGTCTGAATTTTTTATTGTAAGCCTAATATGGGAATACAAATCTTCTGGTCAAAGTGGAAACCACATAAACATCAGGGTGGGCCCACTAAAAATCAGCAAAGTGTCTGAATGAAAATCGGCCCACGTAGTGTATCACACAACACACATGTACTTAATGTGTGGCTCTGGAAAAGCTCTGTAAACCCCACCATGATGTATGTGTGGTTTTCAATTGCGCATGATTCTCTAAAGGGTAAAATAGAATTTTTGCCTCTTCATAAAAATGTTTTAGCAAATATGTAACCTCAAAGCATTTTCTCATAATATTATGTATGAGGAGGAATTTTCATGTAAAAATTCCAACTCATTTTTTTTTTTTTATTATTATTATCAATCATGACAGTGGGATATAAGGGTCCCTTAAACAATACGTAAAAGGATATGTGTATAATAGAATATAATAGAATTGCTATATAGTATATACACCTATACACGGGGTAACATAGTTAGATGTATATAAATTTTAACTTAAACAAAGTGTTGGTAATTTCGAAAGACAGAAAAATATGAACTTTTCTTAAATTTAAATTTTAGAATTCCTAGTGTCTCCATCTAAATAAAATCAAGCCTTTAAAAACACAATTCAACAGTGAGGATGTTACCTCAAATTATATCATTTGATCGTTGTACAAGTTCAATATTGATATTTTAATGTAGAAAATCTCCCGCCAATCTATTCCAATGATATGAGAAAGTGAAAAGTCATGTCGCATACCCACTATAGGGTTAGGCCTGCACGTGTGGGAGCCATTCACAAGGTGGACCCTACACATTTATACATGTGATGGAAGGCAGGGAGGAGATACCGTTTTCTTTCTTCTCTTCTTTTTACTCTTTTCTCTCTCCACACTAAACTTCCAAGGGGGTTAGAGATCCAAAGTTCTCTTGCTCTCTCCATAAGATATAATACATTTATAAATAGGAGTTAGGGTTTCAGTAGAATGTAACCAACGTAATGCACCTTACCCTAATAGATTTTGGTATGCCTGTAGGTACTCCACCCACTAATGAGATAATTGATGGGGCTGATCAAAATGACTTCTTCTTCTTCTTCTTTTTTTTTCTTATGAAAACCTCAAATCGGATAGCCCTAGCCAAGTCCATATAAGTCAATATAAGCCCATCCAAAATAATCTATCCAATCCAAATTGATTCAAAGTTTAATCCAAGCCATCCAAACTCCCCAATAAAGCTAAGTGGGTCACTTGGTAAAAGCAAAAATTCAAAATTCGCTCCCACGTTTTTCCTCTAGAGGCTATCAATTGTTCTTGCAGTTAATAGATGATAAGTCAAATGTTAGGATTTGGACAAAAATTAGAAACAAAAATTAGATTTTTGCTTCTTGATAACAACTCAATTATGACATTCCTCAGTTTTTTAAATTTCCTATCATTCCCCCTTTATCATAAGCCTTCTTCAAACCCCTAATAGAAAATTGCTAAACCTCACCTAAATTACCAAGCCAACCATTCCAACTAACTAATGAGAGTATGGCGTGTCCAAGAGCACTCAAGAGCCAATTAAAATATTTTTTACATTATATTTTTCCATCACTTACTCCAAAATAACCAAAATGTCATCACCTCCAACTACAAATATCCCATTTCTTCTCATTTCTAACACACCAACAAACTTTGGTAGAAGGAAATATTGAAGAAAATGGTAAAGTATTCTCATCTTCTAATGATTAACCATCGCAGGATCATGAGGTCTGAAGTTTATGCAAGGAAGTATTGGAGAAATTAATTAGTGAAATATTCTCCTCTTTAGGTTTTTGTCCTCCCTTAAGATCTGAGTGAGAAGGTCCTAAGAGTAGGACAGAGATTGAAGATCTACATTTATCTTCTCTAATCGAGAGTACTAGTGTTCTTCCTTCCCTTCCCACATCTCTGATCAAGGCCTACCGTCTTATAACCAGAGATTCTACATAGTAGAGAGAAATCTAAGAGCTCTGTTCATCTTCTCCATTGGAGAAATGAAGTTTTTTACTCTCCACTCACATATCTAGGCCTTCGACTATTTCAAGTAGCTCATTTAATATTTTCTTTTACATTGCTTTTGCTTACCGCATTGCTCCATTTTCTTTCTCATACACCTTAGTTTTATTATATTTCTTTCTTTATTCATTCACTTATTTTTAGGCAATAATTTAGAATTAAATTTTCAATAATCTCAAATTTTGTAAAGTAGAGACCTTAAATTTGTATGAGTAGGATGTGCGTCACACATTCCTTTCCCATAGTCAAGTCCCCGACTTAAAATCTGTGGACATATACCACATGGAGTTATTTAAATCAAAATCAGACATTTTGACCCCTAGGTCATCGTGGTTCTACAATGTCTAGCTTGTTGTAGATTCTTATATTTTGGCTTGTGGTGAACTCTATATATTTTCATTGTCCTATCATATCCCTTCTAGTGTGTTTCGCCAATCTATTCCACAATGCCCTACACCATAAAAAATGTGTATTCATGACTCATCGATGCACCCAAATTAACCTAAATCCCATCACTATTCAATTTCATCCACTCTTAACATAATCCCATACCAACCTAATAGGTGGACCACAAGATCTCTACAATATGATATTGATCAAGCATAATAAAATAACTTTTTAATAATTAAAATAAAAGATCAATTATTAAAATATTTTGATCAAATATTTAAAGTTCTTTAAGTGATAAGCACAACTAAAAACCACTTGATAGATAGTCATATCATGAAGATCTAAGCCACTAATGTGTTACTTAAGGTAACTAGTGGATCCCATGTTGGAGCATATGAACTATGATTTTATCATTAATGCCAATATCCAATTACACCTATTTGTCATTTACTAATATAACCTTTCAAGGTGAGCCAAAGAATAAAATACCCGTTGGGGCTAGTTCCTGAAAAATCAATATTAGTTGCTCTTTCATTTATATTTTGTAGATTGATTATTTATTGGCATAGTTGGTTTCTATGGAACATGCTTATTATTATGGGTTTATTATCCTTAAGCACCCTAAGATTGGATGAATCAGCATATGACTAAGGAGAGATGTGATCTATGGATACCTGTATTCAAATTAGTCGTCTTATATGAGGGGATTGACGGTGTTAAGATGGACAATCTCCACCATCGAGCCTTAATCGATGTCGGTATGCATTCTCTTTAATCCACGTGTTTGTGAATACATCCTAGATGATTCCTTGGCTTGGGACCTTTAATTATTTACATTGGCAAGATCCATTGGAAGCAGCTAATTAGGGAGACCCATCATGCTTATACTAGAGGATACTTACGGCTACACTATCCTCGTTGAATCTGTTAACATGAAGATGAATGGATTGAGAGATCTTGATTGATAATTCTTTGGCTTGCTTTACAAGGCTACCTAGAAGCCACTAAAAGTATGTGTGGCTAGGAGGTTTCATTAAGGCCATCAAAGTCTAAATGATCCAACATGAGATATACTAGGTTCACCTGGAACATTAGTATATGGAATGATCTCATAGTTTAGACCATCAAGTGTTTTAAAGATTGGCCAACACTTTATAATTTTTTACTAGTTAATTATAGATTTTTAATGTTAACTTTGAATTTTAACCATTTATTTATTTTAAACTTTATTTCATGGATATTCAATGGGCAAGATATGTTAAACCACTTCTTGGGGGCAACATGGGATTGTCCGACGACGGTGACCATGAAGTGTAGAGAGATTTGAATGATTGGGGTGCATGGATTAGGAAGGTAAACAGGTTCCCTTCACAATTAGGTACACAAGAATCTATAGGGTGGTGGAGCACTATACTGAGCACTCTTATTTAAAATTATATGTAGGAGGAAGGGAGAGAGACCTTAAACATCCATGCCCCCTTGTATGCCCGTCTTTTTAGAGAGAGAGAGAGACAAAGAGAGAGAGAGAGAGAGAGAGAGAGAGAGAGAGAGAGAGAGAGAGAGAGAGAGAGAGAGAGAGAGAGAGAGAGGCCGAGGTGGACATCTCCACCTCTCATCTCCCATTCACATATGTGAACAACACACCTTGGGTGTGTGGTCCATTCCTCAAATATCTTAGGTTAGATCCCAACTCATATCAAAGTTTGTAACATAGTTTTTTTTTATCCTTCTACAGTTGTGATAGATTAGTGAGATGCTATTTCCATTGAGAGATTGACAACAATAGATAGAGCAGTTTTTTTTTTTTTTTTCGCCCATGGATATGATCTCTTAATAAATGGTTTTTATTTATTTATGAAATTGGTATGATCATGATGGTGATTTTTAGGATTAACTAATGTGAAAATTTAAAATTTCTATTATGTTGCATTTAACCCAACAATACCTAGAGCTTGTACTTTTCATACATCCTGAAGTTTAAGAATTAGTCAAAGATAGTACATGATCATGTTAATTTGATAGGGGCATGATGGTTCTCCTAGATTAAAGACTTGATGTGATTATCTAATGTAAGTACTCACTCAAGCCTAAACATAAGAACATGTATCGACGAGCATTCAAACTCCCATGTGGTATATGACAAGTCTTTAGTAGCCTGATGGTGGAGACTTACCATCACAAATTATTGTTAGTTCCAATATATGGGATGACCAAGTAATCTTTAATAGGTTACCTACTCTCATTACTATGGCTATGGATTTTAGGGCACAGAATGTTGGGGCTATATCTTGGAAAACCAATGTTATTAGATCTTAATTACTAGTATGATGTATTTTTATTTTCTGAATTAATTCTTATATTATATGTTTTTATGGGGCTTGAGAGGTATGACATTTGATACACTTGGGCATTCTAGATTGAGTATAACAACTTGGTAGCCAAGGGAGAGTTATGCTCCATAGATCTAATTACCCTGGCCATGGTCATATAGGTTCATAAGTATACCCATGATGTGATTAAATGGTTATCTTATGTCGGGATAGACAGTTTCTACTTATCAGGGTTGACTTGGTGTCATTTTGCCTCCTTCTCCAACCCATGTGAGCATATAAGTATGCCATGAATGGTTCCATACATAGGGTATTTGGTCACTTGCATTGGCATGGATCGCTTACAAGTATCAAGGGTCATGCTCAGACTTGAATAAGGCTTGTGACTGCACTAACTCCATTAAATCCCATAACTTGAGGATCTGTGGATGAAGTGGCTTTGATTAATCATATTTTGATTCTCCTTACAAGGGTATTGCATTGCCATTAAAATGAGTGTAGTTAAGTATCTTCATCAAGGTTCTCGAAGCAGGTATGGTCATATATGAGATCCACTTAGTCTACTAGGAACATGGATAGGTGAAGGTTTAGACTGTCCATCGAGTGTCTAAAGTGATCAGTTGACACTTAAATTTCTAATTGGTTAATTGTGGTACTTTATCCATTAACTTTTTTTTAACCACTAATTTGCTTTAATCATGCTTGATGAATATCCAATGGTTATGATCAATTTTGATCCATACACTAGGTGTAGGAATTGCCTAAGGATGGTGAGTGTGAACAGTGGAGAGATTTAAATGATTAAGGTGCATGAATCAGGCGGGTAAACAGGCATCCTTCATATTAGGGTATATAGATGTTGATAGGGTGGTGAAGCACCATATGATGTGTATCCATTTGAAACCCTAACTTCTTTTATATAAGGTCTTATCTTAGAGAAATAAAGAAGAGAGGTTAAACATCCACACCTTCCTTCCTTAGGAACGTCACTACCTTGAGCCATAAACAAAGAGAGAAAAGTGAAGAGAGGAAAGGAGTAGGCAATGTTCACACCCTCTATCATGCCCATACATCACACATTCCACTTGTGTGGTCTTTCTTTACATAGTTCTAATCAGATCTTACACTTGTTAGGATTCGGACGGAAGTTTCCACTCTCTTCATCCAAGAAAGATCTAAAAGAGATACCTTTTACTGGTAAATTGACAACAACTGCGATGGTAATATGCATCAGATATATTTAGAAATAGATTTTTTAACTTTTAAGATACATGGGCTGATTTAAATGGGCATCCTGTAATTAGTGAATTTAATTTTTCAAAATCCTTAATCCCACTTCATTTCAAAACTAAAACCAGCATGGAAATCAGTGAATCATAGTTATACCTTGGTCATCAACCATTATGTCCAAACTCACACTCCTCTATGACAACCAAACACATATGGTCATTTATATACACTATCATAGTTGTCACAATTGGCTTTACATGGCACACAATTCTAATAAAAAGATAATATATAATTAGTAAGTATAGTATGAGAGTTGCTTGTCGGTCCCAATTAGTTGGAAAAGGTTTAAATGATGATCGTGATGATTATGGGACTTGTTGATAAATAAACTTTTTAGAAGTGCCTTAGAGAGATTCTTCTACAACAAGAAAAGCTATGTAGTAACAGGCCACATGGATATAGATAGGTGAATAGTTTGGAAAGTCTTACAAAGTTCAACACTAGATAGCTTCTTTCCCACACAAAGTAAAAATATTAGGTGCATTAATTGTGTAATTATAGAAAGGAGAAAAAGTACCCACACGATCATGTGATCATCTACTAGGTATGAGGAATTTCATTGTGGTCCAAAAGAAAGAGATGACCGTAATGATGCATTGCCTAAGGACATGGAGGCACTAGCATTCTATCTAAAATTTATGGTCAATGATTGGTGGATATTGCAAGTACCTTAGTTTGTCAATGATGTGCGCTGGGGAGTCCTAAGTCGATTGAGCCCCCATTGAAAGATATTGAAAGACCGAAGACTTAAAGCATCGAGGCTTGAAGAAACATGTAAAAGTGAGGTCAAGAAATATTTTGCCCCAAAATTGAATTAAGTTCGATTAATTGAAGGATAGCTTGATTAATCGATACTAGCCGTTATAGATTCATTTGAGTTTTTTCTCTATAAAATTTATAATCAGATCTTTGTGTAGATGATGAAATTTGGTGTTTTAGATACCATATTGTATCACAAGCCTTACCATTGCTCCTAGGTTCTATTCCAAAGAGATGCATGCTCTCTTCTTAGTGATTTTTCACTTGAATAAGTATTCCAAACGTCAATTCAAGAAGAACATTATCTTAAGCATTCTCTAGAGATTAGACACAATCATCATAATTAAATCTATTGTTTATCATCATTTAGAATGCACATCTAAATGAATCTCCAAATTAGAACCAACTAAGCTATTGTAGGAGATTCACCTAACCCATTCTTTCATTCCTAGGCAATCTCAAATAGGAAGATCGAAGCAATGAGCCAATCATTTGAAGCTGAAAAAGACTGACATTAAAGATTGAGTGAGCACAAGAGAGGTCGATTTGAACATTGAAGAAGCATCTCTATGAAGGTGCTACAATGGGGCTCAATTGGATCACCAAGGGTCATCTGTTAGAGTCTTAAGTGTACTCTTTCCTTGAGTATAGAGTTTGAGATCCAAAATCATCTAGGTCCTTGTGTAGGATCATCTCCAAAGAGAGAATACGTAAGTATTTGTGTAGGACTACCAGCATACACATGCGTGCACGTGTTAGTCTCTGTGGGAGCCTTTGGCAGGAGTATACGTAGGTTCTTGAATTAGGACCGTAATGGTTCTTGGTTAGCTGATAGAAACTAAGTTAGTATTCATGGGAGCCACCAACATGGGTGGAAACGTGTTCCACCAACAAGAGTGAGTACATGTAGGTCTTTGTGTGAGACCTTCATTGACACAGGTGTGTATATGGTCCATTAACATGGGTGAGTATATGTAGGTTTGTGGTGGACTTGAAAAACTATTGTTAGGTTAGAGATGAACCTATTAGAAACCTCTAAGATAATGAAATCTAGTACAATCAAGGAGAATGCGTCCGCCAGGAGTGGAGTAGGCAAGTAGCTGAACTATTAGAAAACCTTGGATGTCCACCTATAGGGGTGCCTAGTGTGGAAAAGTAAAGATAAAATAAGAATAGAGAATCAAAGAAGATAAAAATCTTTTCCTCTATCACATGTCCACACAAGTGGGGGCCACCTTGTAGGTGTCTCTCCTATGCTCATGTCCATCCCCACCCTAGGCGTGATAATAACTCTCTACTCTCCTGTTTTCTTAAAAAAATAGGGAGAGACTCCCTGTGCTAGAAGATTAACATCAGAATAATTTAGTGATCACACGACACAAATCAAAAGTAAGATCATAACCATTAGTTTATATTTATTTAAAACTTTATTATCTACTGGAGATCCTAATTAAAATTTTACAAATCTGAAATATTGGAAGATTTAAACTTCCATCTCTTTCAAAAATTTTGAAAATTTTATACTTGCATATCTTTTGAAAAATTACTAATAAGATGTAAACATTATTTTAAACTTTATATAAAGTTCAAATACTTTATAGAAAGCTCAAATCCCATACATTTGTTTCATATTTATACGTGTGTCTGCAAGTAGATGTGTATGGATTTACATGCATGTAGAATTAACAATACTTATTAGCTCATCCGTAGATCGCTTCACCTTTATCTTGATTTAACATTTTAGTGCATTGAGTGGTGTTAAGGAATCTTGTCGACAATTTTTTTCATATGGCATGAGATTTAACAATGTCTCTTTTCATTGTTCGCAATTTTCTATATGATAAGAAATTAAACCATATCTCTTTTCACTGTTAACAATTCCATTTTAAAGAGGCAATATAGTGTAATCCAGGATTCCATTTTTTTAAAACAATATGTAATTTTCATTTTTAAAAATTGTATATAAAGCCTATAAATTTTTCCCTCTTCTCATTTGTGAGTGTAGTTGTGAATACAATCAATCAAATATTTCTTATTTTATTTGGTATCAGAGCACAATGTTCTTCCAAACTCTTCAGCAATGACATCCTCATCAAGCTCCCCTCTCTCAACCAACATTCATCAATATCTCCAAATCATATCACACCAAGTAATTATTTGGTATGATGTTCTCAAAATTTGACAACCTTAAAGGAAACCTTATGGAATTTGTGGGGTTCATACACATGTCCACCTCAGTTTGTCTCTGCAAATGATGAGTCCCCTGCGATTAACCCAAAATATGTTGCATAATATCAGCAAGACTAGCTCTTGTTAAGCTAGATCATGTCCTCCCTTATTAAAGAAGTTCATGCTGATATTGTGGGTTGTCCACATCATACGAAGTATGGACTCACCTTGCTACAACCTATGTGGGCCACTCCAAAAGCTCAAAATCATGCAATTTTCACTTCAACTTCACCAAATGAAGAAAGGATCCACCAATATGACAAAATACCTTCTCAAGGCCAAGATCACCGTTAACCAACTCGCCATGGCTTCAAAAGCAACAGAAGATTATGACTTTACACTCTACATTCTTGGATGATTAAGACCTAAATATGCTATATTTATCAATTTCATCACCACACGTGATACTCAAATCAAAATCTTAGACCTTCAGGGTCTCCTCTTGAGTGAAGAAATATAGGTTAATGATATTTCATCTAAACAACAAAAAATTACAGTTAATGTGACCACAAAATCATCTAACAACATGACTCGTGATAAACAAGATTTCAAATAATAGAAATAATAGCATAATCGTAGACGTGATCCAAACTATTGTCCTGGCACTTACACTGCTCATTTCAAGACCCTCATGCCAAACTTGTCATCGAGTAGGCCATGCAACTTCCTAATGCCATCATTGCTTTAATCGTGTTTTCCTTCTAGACAATCGACATCATTTGAATGTATTCTATGTTGCACGACCTTATGTTGCCCAATCACATATAAATGATACATGGTATCCAAATTCATGTACCACACAACATATCACCCCAGATCTCACTAGTATTTCCATTTACTCTGACTACAACGAAAAAGATAGTGAAAATATGGAACGACTAATATTTGCCTATTAGCTATATTGGCCATTCTTGTTTTCATACGAGTCCAATAAAATTTTATCTCAAAGATATTTTGTATGCCCCATCTATTATTAAGAATCAATTATCTGTTAATTAATTTACCTGTAATAATAATGTATCTTTTTAATTTCATCCGCACCACTTTTATATTAAGAATGGACTTTTGGGAAAGATCATCATCAAAGAATGAGTGAATGAGAATTCTATCAACTGACTCATCGTCATGTCAACTAATAAAGAGGCCCTTTTAGGTGAATAAACATCTATTATATAGTGGAACAACAGATTCAGTTATTCAGCTTTTCATACAATTCACAAACTTCTTTCAAGATTTGCTCTTCCGATTCTCTCAAATAAAGTTATGGTGTGTGTGCTGCCTACCAAATGGGAAAGTCTTATAAATTCTCATTCTCTCTATTTACACCCACAAGCATCAGTCCATTGGATCTCATTTATTCCGATGTTTGGGACCGGCTCTTATACCATCCATTAATGGGCAACAATATTATCTTTATTTCCTTGGTTATTTTACCGTGTTTACTTGGACCTTCCTATTATTTAATAAATTAGATGTTTTATTGATTCTCAAAATATTCAAAATCTTAGTAGAAAATTTGTTCGATTGTAAGATCAAATATCTTCAAAAATATATAAAGGAAAATTCTACTCGATGTCTACTTATTTATCAATGTGTGGAATTGCCCATCGTGCTTCATGTCCTCATACTCATGAATAAAATGAAGTCATCGAGAGAAAACATTAATAAATCATTGAAACTCGGCTTACATCGTTTGCTCATAGCTCAATTCCCATCACGTTTTAAAATCATTCCTTAGAAGTAATTGTTTACTAAATAAACCGCCTACCAATGCCAAATATCATCAATGCATCACTATTTGATAAGCGATTTGGAACTTCATATAATTACTTCTTATAATTAATGGGCAACAATATTATCTTTATTTCCTTGATGATTTTACCGTGTTTACTTGGACCTTTACATTATTTAATAAATTAGATGTTTTATTGATTCTCAAAATATTCAAAATCTCTTAGTAGAAAATTTGTTCGATTGTAAGATCAAAATATATATAAAGAAAAATTCTACTCGATGTCTACTTATTTATCCATGTGTGAAATTGCCCATCGTGCTTCATGTCCTCATACTCATGAATAAAATGAAGTCATCGAAAGAAAACATTAATAAATCATTGAAACTGGGCTTACATCGTTTGCTCATAACTCAATTCCCCTCACGTTTTAAAATCATTTTTTAGAAGTAATTGTTTACTAAATAAACCTCCTACCGATGCCAAATATCATCAATGCATCACCATTTGATAAGCTATTTGGAACTGCATATAATTACTTCTTATTGTGTACTTTGGATGTTATCCACTATTACGGCCATATAAATCCTCCAAGCTACAGTACAAGTCTGCACAATGCAATTTTTTGAATACGGCTCTATGCATCGGGGCTATAAATATTTTAACACCTCCACTAACAAACTTTTCATAATCGGTCACATGTTTTTTTATGAACTTTATTTCCATTTCATCACATGTTTTAATACCTCCACCAACAAACTTTTCATAACCGGTCACATGGCTATAAATGTTTTTTATGAACTTTATTTCCATTCACAACTTTACATAAATCCTCTACCTCATCTCTCACGTCTTCGAACATTTAACTCTTCCTCTAATACCCTACACATTTTCTTCTAAAAAATTTCTTTAGATTTCGGTCATTCTACCACTCCAAGTCATGTTCCGAACTACAATAATCTAAATGCCCCATCTTCCAACCCTAGCATTGGCCCTCTTCTCCTCCAGGTGTGTTGTCTCCGCATCACATTCCATCAGCTCAATCACCAACTCTCTTAACTTACTCCAAATGCCTCTACTAGACTATCTGAACACACAACATCCACAACCTATTCCCTCAACCTGATCCCACTTCCTATAGAATCAAACCAAACCCATGCCTCAAAAACTCATCATATGATTACTCAATTATAAGATAGACACCTGCAAAGTAAAAAAAATAAAAATCTAGCCATGAAACATCCACTACTAGTTGTTCTTTCATCATTGAAACAATTCAATTAACAGTGAATCTACCTATTTTTCTCAAGCATCTAAAATTCTCCAATGAATTCAGACTTTAATGCTTTAATTTATAATGGCACATGGATTTTTACTCCCCTACCGCCACATCGCAAGGTTATCAGCTATAAATGGATATTTAAATTAAAATCAAACGGCATACAGATAGTTCCATTGAACATCACAGAGCTTGCATCATGATATATATATATATATATATATATATATATATATATATATATATATATATATATATATATATATATATATATATATATATATATATATATATATATATATAACCAACAAGAAGGGATCGACTACATGGATACCTTCAGCCCCGTAGTCAAGCCTACCACTATTCAAACAGTCATGTCTTAACAGTTTCCAAAGGTTGGATTGTCCAACAGTTAGATATCCAAAATGTGTTTCTCCATGGTCAACTCATTAGGGAGGTTTACATGGCTCAACCACCAAGATTTGTTAATGAATAATATCCTCATCATGTATACTAACTTTGAAAATCTATTTATGGTCTCGAACAAGTACCAAGGGCTTGGTTTCATCGACTAAATATATTTCTTATAGAGATTGCCTCCAAAACAAACACTTCCCTGTTCATCTTTCATAGAGATGAGATTATCATTTTTTTTTCTCATCTATATTGATGACATACTTATCACAGGAAACCAATAAAGGATCCTCTCATAACTTTCACGCCTCGATCAATAGTTCATTATCAAAGACTTGATGCCTCTACAATTTTTTCTAAGAATAGAAGCCATCAACATATATACATGTCTCCATCTCTCACAATGAAAATACATTTTAGACCTGCTCAATAGTAGCAAAATGACAAGTGCTAAACTTGTTATCACCCCAATTGCTTTGAATACTAAGCTGTCTCGCACTAATAGCACTCCCATGGCTAACCCTACCCTCTATAGAAGCACAATACGAGCCCTTCAGTATGTCACTCTTATCCAACTCGACATTTCTTTTGCAGTTAATAAGGCATGTCCGTTTATACAACGCCCCACTAATGATCATTAGACTCTTGTCAAATGAATTCTGGAATATTTCATACAAACGATCACTCATGACTTCCATATTACCCACTTTTCGTCTCTTCACTTAGCAATAGTCTCTAATGCCGATTGGGCCGACTGCTTAGATGATAAAAAATCTCAAGGCAGGTACCTAATCTACTTGGGACCCAAACTCATTTCTTGACAGTCTCATAAATAATAAATCGTTGCTCATTCTAGCACTAAAAGCGAATATCACTCCCTTGTCTATGCCAGTGCCAAACTAATGTGGCTACAATCTTTACTTAGTGAATTTGTCATTTTTCTCTCACATCCATCGATGTTATGGTGTGATAACATCGGGGCCACATACTTATCAGTAAATCATATCTTCCAAGCAAGAATCAAACATGTTGAAATTGATTTTCACTTTGTATGAGACAAAGTAGCTAGACAAACGGGATCTTGAAGTGTAGTTTATCTCCACTAAAAATCAGCTTGTTGACTTCTTAACAAACGGGTTATTGACCACATGATCGAGTCATTTCCAAAAGAAACTCAACATCACTTCTTTACCATTGAGTTTGAAGGGACCTGTTAAGGAATCTTGTCAGCAATTCTCTTGATATGGCAAGAGATTCAGTAATATCTCTTTCCGTTATCAACAGTCCTCTTTATATGGCAAGAAATTCAACCATATATCTTTTCACTGTCAGTACGTAATCCCATTTTAAGTAATACACTTATTTTATTTTTTTCAATCTATGATTCTATTTTTAAAAAACACTCTTTAAATTTTATTTTAGAAAATTATATACATATAAATCTTGTACTCATCTCATTCAGGAGTGTAGTGGTGAATATAATCAATCAAAAGTTCTTTGATTTGAATCTCTTGTCATACAAAGAGGACTGTTGACAATGAAAAGAGATTGAAAAAGCCTTA
Source organism: Magnolia kwangsiensis (assembly GCA_037074715.1). NCBI lineage: Eukaryota > Viridiplantae > Streptophyta > Magnoliopsida > Magnoliales > Magnoliaceae > Magnolia > Magnolia kwangsiensis. The sequence goes on from CM073586.1 coordinate 89,163,882, forward strand.
TTAAGAGAATTTTTTATAAGATTCCCTTAGCAAGATATCTTAATGCTCACATACTTAAATCGTTGCATTCTTCATTGGCTTGTATCGATTTAATGGCATTCCTCCCTAGACAAAGGCAAATAAATTTGTTTACTCTCTTTTCCTTCTCTTCCAAAAAGGTTGCTATATGTTCTCCTTCATAACTCCTTCTATCAATTGTAAGCCAGATAAAATATCTGCCCTTGTCATCCATATTCTCAATATAGGGAATATTCATAGAAACCCTCCAATTGTGATGACTTCAAGATGAGAATATCTTAAAAGTGCTCAAGAACCCTATATCTAAAATTACATCTTCTTAATGCAATTGACATTAGACTCAAAATTTTCTTTGGAATTTGCTGAAAAGTTTACAATTGGATCACCCATGGGCCTCTAGATTCATGTGGCATCACGTGTGGATTATAACTTTTCTCACTAGTGGAAAGTAAAAGACCCAATATGAGCTGCATGATTGCAATGACCAGCCCCACCACTAGATGGGCCTAATGGTCCTTACCTAACCATGAAAGGACTATAGTTTTAAGACTTGGGAAGTGGATTGACTCATTTGGTCCTGAGTTAAGTTATCACTGGAATGAATCTAGGGGTGACTTGTCCAAGTAAGGTTGAGTTGAGCCTATTTTTACTTTTGACTTGTGGTACAAAATCAAATATGACTCAACTGAGTTGGAACCAACTTGATGAGTCATAAATTCATAGACCCATCCATTGTAATAAGGTAATCCTCATTCCGAGGGTGGGTATCATGTAAGTGGAGGTCGGGACTAGTTTTTAAGTCGAAAAGACTATCTATGTTTTCCTTTAAATTAATCATTTCTTGTGAAATAAACATAATAACTTTGGGTCCGTTTGGGTGGGGGATCCTTAATTCTAGTTTTGGTAGGCACCACTCCTTGTTAGGTTTTTAACCCAGGATGACGGCCTAGCAATGTGTATTGGGGCCGAGGTGCACACGGCTCACGACGGCCTAGCAATGTATATAGAGAAAGGCTTTTCTAAGGTGGTGGTAGAATCAGATTCAGAATTGGTGATCAAGGTGTTTCAAGGAAATGAAAAGGCTGGACGGCAAGGATAGAGAAACTTCGCCTCCTTGGACAAGTAGAGTTTCACCACATCTTCAAAGAAGGCAACGCCCCAGCCGATGCGCTCACCTGTGAGGGGAGCATGTCCCAAGCTCGATTTTCTAGCAGTTCATGGACCAAACTTTTCGAGCAGGTGCGTGGTCTTATTTTCTTAGACAAGGTGGGTCTAGGAAACATTAGGGAGAGGTAGTGTTATTCAAGTTCCTTTTTGGGGTTGGCCGGTTTTTTATTAGTTTTTCAGATCCATATGGACAGGAAGTTGTTACGATAGGTCTTCTTCAGGTCCTTTTTTCCTGAGAAGACTTGAAATTGTAAGTTTGTATTCAGAATGAAATATACGCTGACTGGTTTTTTGAAAAAAAAAAAGGTTTTTAACCCATGACGACATGCTCGCATGTATTAAGGATTTGGTATAAAAAATTTAAATAAGAAAAAATAAAGAAGAAAAGAGAGCTTATATTAAACCATTCTCTGTGTTGATATAGATTCTACACACTTTGATCTTCAAGCTACAATCATTTTCATGAGCTCTAGCCTTCAAGAGTTAATCACTTAGTTTCAGAGCCTCACACCTTTTTAAAAAAACCCTAATCCCAACTCTTAAGGGAGAGAGAGAGAGAGAGAGAGAGAGAGAGAGAGAGAGAGAGAGAGAGAGAGAGAGAGAGAGAGAGAGAGAGAGAGATGTCTCAAGCCTAGAGAGTGACATCCCTAAGGGTGTTTCCTTCTTATAAAGTTTCTAATGGGCTTAGGTATATGAGCCCCATCACTTAAATTATATGTGTGTATCACCTTAGCACTTTGAGGTCTTCCCGTATATAAATTTTACACCCCAATATATAAACCATCATACATCATTGTATGTCATTATCACCTTGCCATGCATCATGATGATTCTGGTCCCAAACGTAGTTTCTACTCAATAGTTTATGAAGATACACTGTTGGATGTTTGACAAGTGACTACCAGAAGAAAACATATATGCTTAAAACATAAAATAATATTGTTTTACTTTTAAAAAAAGAAAAACCTTTTATATTAGGACCTTTTGACCCAAAACAACTTGAATGAGGTCATGATTAGCTAGGCCCATCAATTCAATTGGCCTTTTATGGTGAAGCAATTTATACAACAAGATCACATTGTGTGAATTTTATGTTAAATTATCATATGTTTTATACATTTCCATATGATTAACCCAATCACAAGCATACATTATCCCCAGGTATCAAGAATCACAACATATGTTAAAGCTAACCAAGTAGATAATGACAACACATTACTGTGGATAAGGTAACACTCCCTATATGAGACTTAGGAGCATTCCCTATAAATCTCATAACTTAGTATGCCAATCATGCTAAGTTGAGCATACCCATATACTGATATAAGTTCACAGCTTAAATTACCTGAAACAAAACAATACAACTTATTGAGAACCATCAATCACATGTATTAGCCAAACACGTGGCGATTCTAAACAAAGTTTCCATGGATAAAGAGATCAAAGTTTTATCTCTCACATGTCATTAGTATATCCATATGTATCAGAGTTAATATGATGTCTATGAGATACTTCAATCATGGTTTCAATTAAACCACAATGCACATGATAGTGTAACTTTTTATGCACATGAGTTATACATACATAATTCATGTTGTATTTGTTAAGACTATCCATGATAGCTTGAATAAAGCATTGATTGGGTTTATTAGACATAGAATCCAACACGCCCCTCCCCTCCATACTCACTCTTTAAAGTGGCTTTCCCATAAGTGCAATTATCGAAGTTTTATAAAAACTTAAAACATAGTTAATTGCATTTATATAGAGAGAAGCATCACTTTATTACATTGAATCCTATATGGAGAACATGGGTCCCGCCAAAATTGAGATTAGACTTAATCCCAATTATACAAGATCTCCTATCTAAATAGACCTTGATGTCAGATCAGCTAAACTAGTCAAAGCATCGTAAGTAGTATAAATAATCATCAACTACCAATTGAATTATCATACATCAACTTTATATAGTATGTGTACATAGATGCAAAATGAATTAATATAACTAAGTGGGCAAGTTAGGGTTTAACCTATAACCTTGACATTGCGACCCCTATGTCTTAATAATGGACATATATACATATAAACTTCATAATTGGGATCATGAATATATATGTAGACATTTTATGTATACATAAGAAGTACACACATATACTTATTTAGATATATAAGATGCAACATTTATGAGAAACAAGGCGTTACCGATGGTGAATCAACTTGGCGGTGATGTCCCGCAACGAGGTGGTGGTGGTGTTTTGGAATGAGCTCCTCTTCATTTCCAAGGCTGCCCCGATTAAAGTCGGATTTATGCTGCTTCCGATTTGCTCGAGCTTGTGAAAAAACCATAGAATAATTAGTGTTTCCTCCGGTCTTATGATCCCACCCTCCGAATTGAGGAACAGCCTTCCAGCCATTATTCTGTAGAACCAATTTACCCAACTAGTTATTTAAAAATATTTTTTTTTTATTTAAAAAAAAAAAACAATTTACATAAAATTCATGAAATTTAAAGAACATAATAGAATTTTTCTACATTATATCTTCACTTATTATTATTATTATCATCATTATTATCTCATCATAGCAATTCAATTTTGGCTATCATGATATAAGGGTCACAACCTGAAGGTCTTGTGTATAATCCTAGCTTGCCCAATATGAAGAAAAAAAGAAGAAGAAGCAATTCAAATGAATATTCAAAATTCAGAAAGCCAATGAAATTGAAAAAGAAAAAAATAAAATCATGTTAGAAAAAAAATAAAATCAAATAGCCAATTCCTAGAATAAAATCGACAACCTTTGCAAATTGCAAACAAAATGTTATTAATATCAACTAAAGAAATTCAAGTAATTCAATTCATATCTAAAGCAATAAAAGAGATAAAAATACAAAAAAAAAAATAAATACAAATACAACAAGAAAATAATTAGAAAATGAAGGGTGTATTTGGTTGCAACAAATATCATGAATTTCATAATTAATTTAAATCAATACAATCAAAACATGATAATGATAAAGAACCAAATCTATTAACATAATTCCAAATATCATCATGAGAAATGCTAAAGCCATCTCACTTAAATGGTGATTCTCGAGCACCCCATTAGAGATCCAAACCATGCATTATCTGGGGCCCACTGCCCACATGCATTTGGCCAAAAATTAGGCCAGTCCACCTTCAACACGGCCATACATGTCTGAGAGGAATGGGGCATGTCGATGGTGCAGACTTGCCTGGTTTTGGGGCCCACCTGATGAATGGCCTGGATCTTGCAAACAAGTGTACAATCATAACACCCATGAAAGGGTGCCTACCAAAACAAATAAATTCAACAAAAAATTAAAAGAAATATTATTATTTTTCATTTTTTCTTCTTTTTTTTTTGTGTTTTTTTTCAAGTTACCTCCTTTTTGTTTTCCATACGTTGGAGGGTGGCAATGGTTAGTCCCGATCCTAGCGGTCTTATTTATATAAGCTTCGATTTTAGTGGGAGAGCTGAGGGAGATGCCATGTGGGAGATTATGATTAGTTGGTGAGCCTAGCACGGGTAGTTCTGACCGTTTATACCCCACGTGAGGCGAAAAAGGCTCGCTGGCTTCAACCAAGTCAACAAATTTATCTCGTTTAACGTAGCTTTTGCTTAGGATATATCATACTCTGCTAGAGTATGTAAAATCATACACATACACCAGCCTATTTGTCCATATACGGGCAACCACCTTAATCCATGCCGTCCAAATTGTGGGCCTCAATAGTGATGGATGAATGACTATATATGCCATCAGGGACCAATTTAGATTCATGTGTATGACCATATATGGAGAAGAGAATCATATGAATACCACAAGGTCCAAGGATACAGATGTGGACGACCGTTGAGTACTGAATGGTTTGCAAATCAAGGGATTACATCATGCTTTCAATCCTTACTTGGGTAATATACCACTGTGAGAAATTGAAGATGCATTCTATCTATTTGAGAAAATGTGGAACAGGCTTAAACTCGGCCAAGATGCTAACCGAACTGAGCCGAGCTAGCAAGACTGGCTTGAGGACTGAGCCGAGTCGAGTTTGAGCTAGAGTTAGCTACGGCCAAGCCATGCTAAGCTCGACTCAATTCAACTCATGTATAGCACTATGATATTATCGTGAAATTTTGATTAAATGATGTAATCCCATTAGGATCACAATTTTTTCAAAATATTGAACCATTTTATCATAAAATTATTATAATTTTAACGTAGATTTATTTCGATATTAAAATAAGTAATTTTATCTATATTTTCTAAAATTTTAAATTATTAATTAATTAAGAATATATTTTTTAATATTTTTAGCAAGACTTTTCATAACGTGGTTGGAAATAGTATAAAATCTTGACAATCTCCGAAGAAATTCTTGGGGGAGAAATTGACATGAAGGAGATTTGTCACTGTGGGTCAGACCTCATCGGAGGTATTGCACTTGCGGTCTCGATCGTTTGGATGTACACTTTAAAAGGGCATTCGCCTAAATTTTCTAAGAACCAAACCAATGTAATAAAAGCCCTAGGGTTGATGGAACACGTAAAGTTAGGTTATGAAACTCTTGGGATTGTAACATTCCACAACACTCCACAATCGACATCCATAGCAGCTCACTTTAGGGTAGCACTCAGTCTACCTCTATTCTATGTAGCCTTTTCAAGGGCATGACGATTGTACTCTGGTTACTTAGGTAGCTCTTTCTCGACTATGATGGCTTTTGCTCTGGTCTAGGTAGCTATTTTTATAGGTTATCCCTTTCATCGACTTAAATAACACAGAACATGGTGTTGGCTTTGATATCAATCGTTAATAACCCAATCACCAAAAGCTTCAAGATAGATGTGACATGTAAAGTTAGGTTATTAGACCCTTAGGATCATAACAAAAAATCTTTTTGGTCCAAACTCAGGTGAGTCAAGACTCGGACTCGACTTAGGGCACAACGAGTTAATCGGAACCATGCTTTAAATAGGCTTCAATCTATGAATTTAATTGTGTAAGCTATACATTGGACAATGAGGAACACATATCCCTAGAAAATGTTGGACTTATTTATACCGTACATATTGTTGACCATTCATCCCGTCCAACCAATGCTAACCATTCGAACAGTGACCAACGAGAGACTGGGAGTTTTCAATGAGAAAGTAGGTGGCATTTAAATCTTGTGTGTTGTATCGAACCCAAAAGAAAATCCTAATTGGAGTGTATGATGTTGTATTTTTGGTGTTTCAAAATAAATAAATAAATGATTTGAAAAAATTCTTTCAAATTTTCAAAAAAGCAACAAAGCTTGTAGTAGTGTGAGTTTAAACCTACATCAGATAGACAAGAAGAAAATTTTAAATTTATAAGATGAAGATTTTGCATAGGCCTTAGTCACCTTTTACGGGGCATGTGAATTTGGTTGTTTTGGGGGCTATGCCATCAGCCCCAATTTATGCCATGTACCACACGCACGCGCTGAGCCGGGCCATTGCGCAACGCGGTGTGGTGTGGTGTATGTGCATGTGGGCATGAGTATACTTACAAGCCTAAAAGTTTTTGTTGCTTTTTGAAATTTTGATTTGCAACGAATGTAGGGGTGCCTACAAACCAATTCAATGCAATCTTTTAATCTTTCGGATTTCTTTCTCACTTTGAATCTCTATAACGAATTTGGTTCGGTCTTCAAGTTAGACCTACAATGATGGTTCGAATCTTCATACATTAAGTGTGCCGGTGTGACAAGACAACATTCAGGGATATCCTATAGATTGATTATCCAGTATTCTTGTTGCACTAGAGACATCGTCCAAAGGAGGACAAATCAATTTTAACCGAGTGATTTTCTTCGAGCCTCAAATCAAATAAAATTTCTAAATTCCTCCTTATTTAAATTTTTAATTTTTTAAATGATTTTTTAATTCCAAATTTTTATAATTATAATTTGAAAAAATCCTACATACATGACCATCTCCATGCCACTTCATGTGCCAAGTGCCAAACGTGTGTGAGATCCAAGCCGTCTATCGGATGGCTCCACCATACATATGCCCTTGACCGAAAATTGGGCTTGTTCATTGATCGGTTGAACTATTGTTTATAAAATATATGGATGGCTTAAACATTTTTTTACTAGTCTTTCTATGTCACCTTCTTGTTCCTGGCATCATGGGTGTTTGATGAGTGGACTGACATGATCATTTGGGCATCTTCACCACCGTACCCTCGGGGTGGATGGATTGGATTTAACACACGTGTTCCACATTGGGGTGGCATGTATATGGGCTCTCTTATAGACGTGTGTGGGCTTAGCAAGGTCCCCTCACATTCTTCACTATAAATGTGAATATAGAGATGGCAATAGGATGGGCTAGCCCATTGGCTTTCGAGGTGCAGCCTGCCACGCGCCATCATCGAGCCTGATCTTATGGCCAGTTGGCTAACATAGGCCTAGAACAATGGCCAGTCGGCTACCCTTGGCCTGTTCTAGGCCTAATGAATAAATGGCTAATTCAGATGGTGCCCCTAAACATAGTGGATTTTTAAACTTTTGAAATTTAGATAAATAAGTTTAGTTTTAAGAATTTTTATTTAGATATTATTAAGTTTTTAGGATAAATAAATAAATTAAAACATTTTATAATTAAGAAATTTTTTTACTTGAAAGTATCGTTGAAAAACTAATGATTGTTGGTCTCTTTCTAATATATATTAGGTGTAGGAGAAAACAAAGCTAGTATGCCAACATCAAGGTAGGTTGGGATAGGCACATGAGTGCCATTCAAGGATGGACCACGGCCATGGGCATGTAGACATGTGGAACGACTAAGAAGGATGAGAGTCTCTTTTCTTCTCTACTTCTCTTTTACTCCGTCTAATTCTCTTTATCATGACGTTCTAAAGCGCGCGGACTTGGGATCTCTCTAATCTTAATTCCTCAGCATTTGATTTATTTTTAAAGAGAGATACTGGTATAGTGCTCTGCCATTTTATAATCTTCCGTATGTCATATTAAACTAAAAGTTTGTAATCTTGTCTTAACCATATGTCTAATTAAACTAAGCAAATCCCTTTACTATCCAGACCATCCCTTGATCTGATTCCCATGCAAACCAAGTTGTGAAGCACGGGATCTCAACCATCCAAATTAACATTGAGTACTATTAAAACAGTACTTTAATAGTTAAATGGTTCAAATATTCATAAAACTATTTAAAACCTATTAAGTGTCGACCCAAGTGAAAAAAGATGATAGATGGTTCAATTAACCAAATTTCAACCATAATAATGTTTCTAGACAACCAATAGATCTCTTGTTGGATCATATGGACTCAACTATATCCTTGCATGTACTCGTCGTATATGATCTATTGCAATTGGTTATGCAGCGAGTCAAAACACATTACATAGGAACTTAAACTCTCCACATGTCCTTTAAGTTTAAGGATTACTCGAAACTAATACATACACAAGTCAATCTATATCAAGTATGATAGTTATCTTGATCCGGCTACTTGAACGGATTCTTCAATCCAAGTATCCAGTGATCTAATAACAAGACCTCATATCCATTGACATGTGTATATATTTATTTGTTGATTATATTAAAAATTAGCAATATTTGAGTTAATATAGATGGATGTGATTACTTCATAAGTATGCACATAGATATTCATGATGGGTTTCCTCCTCACCTGCTCGACCGATCGAGAGCCTCACTTGACCAGTCGAGGGTGAGGCTCAACTAATGGAGGCATATCTCGACTCAAACTCCAGTGATTAATGGTTTTATTGCTCGACTAGTCGAAGGGTTTGCTCGACCGATTAAGGACCCTACTCGACCGGTTGAGGTTACGCAGATTCATGTCCAGATTTTGTGCGGACTGCGTAAATTTGAGGCGGTTTCGTAAGAGATGCGAAAGTGAGTTGTCTAAACTATAAATAGGGGTCCCTAGGGCTGTTCTAAGAGATACAAGAAAATTTTCTAAAGCTTTACAAGGGTTTCCTAAAGGGTTTAGGGCTATCAAAAGTATGTGTGAGAGAGAGTGAGAGAAAGAGAGAGAGGAAACTTGTGGAAGAGAGGTTTTACTCGTAGATGTGATCTACTATGCACTAGACATCTCAGCGCTTCTACGGTGAGATCTCTCCTTTTTTTTCTTTATTTTCTTATTGTTTATCCACTCCTGTATGAGTGAAGAAGGTTTGATCCAAGCGGTGTGTGCTTGTAATTGGGTGTAATATTCTACTTCATAGTGAATTGTTGATCTGTACGATGTCCTGTGGTTTTTACTTCTTTGAGGATTTTTCCTGTAAAAATCTTTTTGTGTCGTGTGATTTATGTTTTGATTTATTTCATTGCTTTATTATATCTCATAATTCTGGTGTTTTAGAAGGTTAGATCCTAAGGTTTTGTGCAACGGCTCCCAATAAAGTAGTATCAAGAGCTCAGGTTGGTTAAATGAAGTGGGATCGGTTTTGAATTATGGAAGGTAGCACATCAAGGATGATCAGTCTCAATGGTTTTAACTGGACCATATGGAAGGCTAAGATGAAGGACTTGTTTTATTACAAGGACTTGTATTCTCCAATTCAAGGCATATCAGCAAAGTCAGAAGATATGTCAGATGATGATTGGAAGAAGTTGGACCGGAAGGCGGTAGGGTTTATTAGACAATGGTTGGACGATTCTGTATTCCACCATGTGTCTACAGAAACCTTGACTGCTAACCTATGGCTGAAACTGCAAGAGTTGTATGAGAGGAAGACAACCGGCAATAAGATTTTTCTGATAAGACGACTTGTGAATTTCAAGTTCAAAGATGGTGGTTCCTTGGCTGAGCACATGAATGAGTCAATAATATATTGAACCAGCTCTCTGTTATGAAGATGGTCTTGGACAATGAATTACGGGATTCGTTATTGGTTAGCTCATTGCCTGATAGCTAGGAAACATTGGTGGTGTCTCCAAGTAACTCCACGCCAGACGAAAATATGTTCATGGAACATGTAACTAGTTGTTTCTTCAATGAGGAGACAAGGAACAAGTTTCAGGGGTCTACTTAGCAGAGGCCCTTGTGACACAAGATTGAGGGAGAGGAAAGAACAGAAAGGGCGGGAAGGCCCGAGATAAATCAAGAGGCAAGTCAAGTACTAGGAAGGATGTTAAATGTTGAAATTGTGGCAAGAAGAGCCACTAAAAGCATGAATGTCATAAGAAGAAGAATGATAAGAAAGGAAAAAGAAAGGAGAAGGAACATGAATCAAATTCCACTGCGATCATTTTAAATGGAGATATTGTAGTTATTCTTTTAGCATATCACGATGTTTGTCTTATGGCTATAAGTCAGGACACTGACTGGGTGATAGACTCGGGAACCTCGTTTTATGCGACTCCACGCAGAGATTTCTTCAAAAGCTATAAGTCAGGTGACTTTGGGACCGTGAATATGGGAAATTCTGGCATATCGAAGATTTTAGGAGTCAGTGATATATGTGTGAAGACCAATGTGGGTTGCTGCACATTGGTTCTCAGGGATGTGAGACACATTTTAGACCTTCGTCTCAACTTGATGTCGACGGGAAGGTTGGATGATGATGGCTATAAAAGTCATTTTGTTGTTGGGCGCTGGAAGCTCATCAAGGGTTCGTTAATCATAGACAGAGAGAAGAAGTGTTGCACCCTTTACAAGACAAGTGTTAGTGTATGCAAGGGTGGGTTAAACGCAGCGAAAGATTTAACTATTGACATGTGACAAAGGCGTCTAGGCCACATGAGTGAAAAAAGGCTTCAACTACTAGCAAAGAAGCGGCTCCTTCCAGACATAACAGGTATACCTCTCAAAACCTATATTGATTGTTTATCAGGGAAATGACATAGAGTTTTATTTGTTAAATCTGCTTCTCATGTTAATAAAGCGCATGCATTAGATTTGGTTTATTCTAATATTTGTGGTCCTATGAGGACAAAGACCTTGGGTGGGGCATTGTATTTTGTTACTTTTATAAATGACGCATCTAAGAGGGTTTGAATTTATGCTTTGAAATTCATGGATGAGGTCTTTAGTGTGTTTAAATTGTTTCATGCTATGGTCGAGAGAGAGACAGGTAGGTCATTGAAGTGTATCCGCACTGATAATGGTGGTGAATACATCGGTGACTTTCACGAGTATTGTAAGTCTCTGTGTATACGGCACGAATAGATGGTTCTCAAGATCCCCCAATATAATGTTGTGACTGAGCGAATGAATCGCACCATTATAGAGAGAATCAAATGCATGTTATCCCTTATGAAGTTACCTAAGACGTTCTAAGTAGAAGCAATGCACACAATAGTGTATTTGATAAACAGGTATCCATCAGCCCCATTGAATTGAGAAGTGCCCGAGAAGGTGTGAACTGGGAAAGATCTATCATACAGTCATCTCAGGGTGTTTGAATGCAGGGCATGCGTTCACGTATCAAAGAACGAGAGTCCAAGTTCAATATGAAAATCTGACAATATGTGTTCTTGGGGTACAATGGTAAAAAGTTCAACTACAGATTGTGAGATCCAACTGAGAAGAAGCTCGTCAGGAGCAGAGATGTGGTTTTCTTTAAATATTAATGTATTGAAGACATTTGTAAGCCAGAAAAGATGCAGCCTAATTTAGAAGAGTTAGAGGATATGAATCTGGTTATTCCTCCTATGGTGCTTGATGACGGGGGAGTACAGCAAGGTGCAGAGGACGAGGGAGTTCCTACAGAAGATGGACCGGGGGAGTAGCCCCCACCTGATCAACCTGTTGAGCCACAGGTGAGGAGGTCATCTAGGAAAAGATAGTTGTCCAAGAGGTAGTTGCCACATGAGTACATTATGCTCACTAATGGAGAAAAGCCAAAAGATTATTCTTAAGCCCTAGCCGATGAGCATAAGGGGGGAGTGGTTGAAAGCTATACAAGAAGAGATGAAATCCTTGCATAAGAACCATACTTATGATATGGTGAAATTTTCTAAGGGCAAAAAAGCTCTAAGCAACAAGTGGGTGTTCAGAAAGAAGGTTGAGAAGAAGAATTCAAAATGATGTTCAAGGCCAGACTTGTGGTGAAAGGATTTGGTCGGAAGAAAGGTATAAACTTCGTGGGGATATTCTCACCAGTGGTGAAGATGACATCCGTATAGGTATTGCTTGGGTTAACGAATAACATGGATCTGGAGATAGAGCAGTTAGATGTTAAAACTGCCTTTCTCCATGGTGACCTGGAAGAAGAGATGTACATGCACCATCCAGAGGGGTTTGAAGTCAAGGGCAAAGAGCATATGGTGTGTAGGCTAAGAAAGAACTTGTATGGGCTGAAACAAGCTCCATGGCAATGGTACGAGAAGTTTGACTCGTTCATGTTAGAGCATGGATATGACAGAACGGAGTCAGACTACTATGTGCTCACGCGCAAGTTCTCATATAGTGATTTCTTAGTTTTGTTGTCATACGTTAATGACATGCTCATCATGAGAAAAGACGTAAAAAAAATTGACAGGCTGAAACAGGAGTTGGGCAAGTTATTTGCAATGAAAGACTTGGGCCCAGCTAAGCAGATCGTAGGAATGGAGATAACCCGTAACAGAAGCAGCAGAAGCTTTGGCTGTCACAAGAGCGGTATATTGAGAAAGTCTTAAAGCGGTTCAATATAAATGTAGAGAAGTTGGTCAGTACTCCACTAGATGGTCACTTCAAATTGAGCAACAAACAGTGTCCCAAGACGAAGGCAGATGTGGATGAGATGAGGAAGATACCCTACGCGTCAGTGGTAGGAAGTTTGATGTATGTTATGGTGTATACGCGTCTAGACATAGCATATGCGGTTGGTGTTGTCAGCCAATATCTTGCCAATTCTGAAAAAGAGCATTGGGCAGCAGTGAAATAGATACTGCGGTATCTAAGAGACTCATCCAGGTTGAGCCTATGCTATGGTGATAGAAAACCTATGTTAGATGCCTACACAGATGCAGATATGGCAGGTGACATAGACTCCAAAAAATCTACATCGGGGTTCATGTTCACATTTGCAGGGGGAGCGGTCTCTTGGCAAAGCAAGCTACAGAAGGTCGTAGCATTGTCGACGATAGAGGTCGAGTACATTGCAATCACAGAGGCATGTAAAGAGATGATTTAGATGAAGAGATTCTCACAGGAACTTAGCCTGAAGTAGGAGTAGCACATGGTCTATTGTGATAGTCAAAGTATTATACACTTGAGCAAGAATCCAAGTCAGCACTCCAAGTCGAAGAACATAGAGATTCAGTATCATTGGATCAGGGATACTTTGGAATAAAAGGTGTTACAGCTTAAGAAAGTCCACACGGACGATAATGGGTTAGACATGATAACTAAGGCATTTTTCAAGAACAAGTTTGATGTTTGTAGAAACCTGACTAGCTTAAAGATGACAAATTTCTCCTAAGTCGGAAAGGGAGAGATTTGATGGGTTTCCTCCTCGCCTGCTCGACCGGTCGAGAGCCTCACTCAACCAGTCGAGGGTGAGTCTTGACTAGTTAAGACCTGTCTCGACTCAAACTCTAGCAACTACTGGTTTTATTGCTCGACCAGTCGAGGAGTCTGCTTGACCGGTGAGGTTACGCAGATTCATGTTCAGATTTTGTGAGGACTGCTTAAATTTGAAGCGGTTTCGCAAGAGGTGCGAAAGTGAGTTGCCTAAACTATAAATAAGGGTCCCTAGGGCTGTTCTAGGGGATGTAAAAGAATTGTTCAAAGCTTTGCAAGGGTTTACTAAAGGGTTTAGGGTTATCAAAGGTGTGAGAGAGAGAGAGAAAAAGAAAGTGGAAGCTTGTGGATGGGAGGTTCTGCTCGTAGATGTAATCTACTGTGCACTTGACATCTCAGTGCTTCTATAGTGAGATCTCTCTGTTTTTTCTTTTTTCTCTTATTGTTTATCAACTCCTGCATGAGTGAAGAAGGTTTGATCCAAGCAGTGTATGCTTGTGATCGGTTGTAACGTTTTACTTCATAGTGGATTGTTGATCTGAACGAGGTCCCGTGGTTTTTACCTCTTTGAGGGTTTTTCACGTAAAAATCTCTTGTGTCGTGTAGTTTATACTTTGATTTATTTCATTGCTTTATTATATCCCATAATTTTGGTATTTTGGAAACCTAGATCCCAAGGTTTTGTGCAGCGGCCCCCAACAATTCATATTAACCATCACTACGAGGTCTAGCGAACATTTGTCAATCAAAGTCTTTATTCACTTCTTGCATGAGGTAAACCATTATGCAAGTATGTAAAACTGGAGTGATGCATACTGAGAAGGAAGTACATATAAGATATATTTCCACCTTGATTTATGGGATGATTTAGATGAGATCTGGTATAGATTGGTACAATTGGCTTTGTACTTAGATCGTATGAGCCCATACATAGCAACATGGGTAGATCATTGGTTGATCGGATAGATCTTGTGCAATGATCACGTAGATGCTTGATCATTCATAATGTGCGAATTGAACCACACATGTCGCAGGACCAGTTACATACAAACGATAGATAACTTCCAGATCAATTACCTTGTAAGTATGTTAGTCTTGTAAGTGGCTCTCGTGCCTTTATTATTCTATACTCCGTGACAAGGTTGTGATAACTTAACTTAATGCTACTTTAGTGTGTATCCTCAAGAGACATGCCAATAGATTTAACTAAGTAAAAAAGAATACACTAGAAAAACATTCAAATCAAGATCAGTCACGAAGATGGGACGGATGAAGATTACAGATGATCACACGATGATGGTGATGCACATAGGATTTATCTAAAGTACATAATCAAATGGATGATTAGATTTATTTGCGACCTATTTTTGAAAATATTTATATATTATTAGATTAATATTTTCATCAAACTTGGATCGATTAAGTTTGTGATGATAAAATCCATTCGATATAAAAAGTAGATAAGTATGCATGGTGTTGGGGAAAAATGTGTCAAGCTCGGGTCAAGTCCTGAGACTCGGATGAGTGTAGGTCGGCTTCGCCGACACTGTCTGAAGAATCCGAGACAACACCGACAGAACAGAGGATAGGCCGGGAGGCGTAAGCAAGGACGATTAAAGTCGCTCTCTCAGAGTGATAACCTCGCCTGCATAAACCCACTAAAGGCCGAGCGTATTAAAGCCATTCAACCGATAGAAAAAGATCCCCTCAGGGAGTTGATTCTGTCGGTCACGGCTGGGAACCCGTCCTCCTTTATCGGCCGAGACTCCCCCAGGGTCGGTCACGACCTGGCCGAGACTCCCCCAGAGTCGGTCGAGATCTAGCCGAGACGGAGAGTGGCGGAACGAGGACAGATGCTGATCTACGAAAATCCAGGGATACGGGTAGCGGATCCCGAGCAATCCCAGGAGAAGAATCCTCTGAAGATAAGGATTGACAAACTGTATAAATCTCTAAGCTTGGAACAGAAGAAGGTATGTAATACTAACCGAGACAAGCTCTTGGCTATTGACGAGATAACTGACTTAAGCATCGGAGGTTCCCCGGCTCTAGCCAGGGTTCCCTTGACATTATTTTCTGTGCAGGTGAAGGAGGGTCCGTCTGAAGGAAACCGTTCCATAAAAACACTGCAACAGTTTGGCGCCGTCTGTGGGAAACGGACAAAAAGTCATTTTCTCCAACCATTCGAATGGCAAGGACAAGAAGGACGGACCCAGATGAAGCTGGGAAGGCCGCCGCTAGCATAGCTCATGGAGCTCTCCCGGCAGCACCGCCTGCAACTGCAAGCCAGCCTAATCAAGGAAACGTATACCTGGATCGTGAGGTTCAAGAAATGCGTTCCGAGATGGCTGCCATGAAGTGCATGCTGGAACAACTGTGCAACCAGCAGATGCAGCGCCAGGAGTCGGCACAAGCTCATCCACCAGCGTCTGTAGCGCAGCCTCCCACGCCACAGTCGCCTGGACGACCGAGTCAGCCTCGAGAACCAAGTCACCTGGCGCCTGCTCGTTCGGCAACAGCCATTTTGCCTCCCTCTGATCTGAGGCACAGAATAGATCAGAGGAGGCGCAGTCGGCTACCTGCAGACGCTGAAGAAACGGCAGAGAGCGTCGAACCTTGGAAGGCTGATATACAAGACTTCAAGAACGAGATCCGAGAGAAGATGACAAAGGAGATGGCGGATATAAAGCACGGTCGGAACTCAGATCCGACCAAATACGAAGAAAAGGCTTTTCCGTTCGTGGACGAGGTAATGCGGGCCCGATTGGCGGAAAGGTTCCGCTTACCCCAGATAACTCATTTTTCCGGAAAGACCGATCCGATAGAGCATCTTGAATGCTTCAGGACTTACATGGAATTGCACGATGCCTCGGATGCTATTATGTGCCGAGCGTTTTCTCTGACCTTGACGGACGTAGTCCGACTTTGGTTTAAGCAATTGAAACCCAGGTCGATAAAGTCGTTCGCCGAACTCAGTGACGCCTTTCTCAGCAATTTCATTGGCGGAAAGAAGAAACTGAAGCCTCCCGCGCATCTGAACAACATAGTTCAGAGGGAAGAAAAAGTACTAAAAGACTACATTAAACGCTTCAATTTTGAGTCCCTGCAAGTTTGAAAGCATTCTGAGGAGACAGCTCTCAACGCTCTCATGCAGGGAGTTAGAGACAAGCCTTTTTTGGCGTCACTGGACAAAAACCCGCCCGATACTCTGGGCGAGTTTATGGTTCGGTCGGACAAATACGCCGATGCGGAGGAGACGCGACTCCTGAGAGAGAAAATTCAGAATATGAAACCATCGGCAAAAGAGTCGGCCAAAAAAGAAGCCGACTCGGCCAGAGGGAAAAAGTGAAAAGACGACCGGGGGCGAGACGACAGCAGGCCAGGGAAGCGACCAGACAGAAAATTCTCTGCATATACCCCCATTAACAAATCTCCTGAACAAGTACTGATAGAAATCAAGACCGAGCGCTTCGTCAACTGGCCTCGGAAAATGCGAGGGAATCCTGATCGTCGAAACAAGAACAAATATTGTCACTACCATCGTGACCACGGTCATAACACAAGTGACTGTTATCACTTGAAGGACGAGATTGAGCGACTGATTAAAGAGGGCCGGCTAAGAGAACATACAGTAGGGACCGGCGTCGCCGCAGGACCGAGTGAAGAGCGGCCCCAAGAAGAAATTCGAACGATCGTCGGGGGTCATCAAGGCGGCGGGGACTCAAATAACGCCAGAAGAAACCATGTCAGAAGCCTTGACCGCCCCGAGTCCGAGGTTCTCCTGCTATCTCGGCCTCCCAAGGAGAAAAAATGAGAGAAATATTGTATCTCGTTCACTGAAGAAGATGCTCGAAGCATTCATCATCCTCACGATGATGCGCTTGTAGTCACCCTCACCATCGCGAATAGAAAAGTGTTCTGGATACTAGTGGATACGGGGTCATCAGCGGACGTCCTATTCACCCAAGCATTCGATAAAATGGGCATAGGTCGGTCGATACTACGGCCTGTCCGAACGCCGCTCATCGGATTCTCGGGCAGACAGGTACTCCCAGAGGGAATCGTCTCGCTGCCGCTCACCGCGGGAACTGCGCCCCATCAAAAGACCGTGATGGTCGACTTCCTGGTCGTGGACCAACCATCAGTGTATAACGCCATCCTCGGCCGACTGTCCCTCAGCCTCCTTCAAACCGTGGTGTCTACCTACCAGCTTTTCATGAAATTTTCGACTGAGTCGGGAGTAGGAATAGTGAAGGGAGACCAGCAAGAGTCTCGGAAGTGCTACGCCACCGCGGTAAAAGCCCCGGCTGAGGTTTCGATGATTGAATCACTGGACCCCCGTATCGGATCGCATGGGCGAGGAGAACCGATGGAAGAACTAGTCTCGGTGCCATTAACCGAAACGAAAGTTTCAAAAGTGGTCCGAATCGGCTCGTCTTTGAGCCCGCCTCTTAGAGAACGAATAATCACCTTGCTTCGACGGTATGCCGATGTCTTCGCCTGGAGTCATGAAGACATGCCTGGGATCGATTCCTCGGTCATAACACACCGACTCAACATCGACCCAACCTACAGGCCCATCCGACAGAAACGTCGCCCGCTCGGCCCAGAAAGGTACACTATCATTGGAGAGAAAGTCGGCAAGCTTCTTAAAGCCAAATTCATCGAAGAGATATATTATCCGGAATGGATAGCTAATGTCGTACTCGTGAAGAAAGCCAATGAGAAGTGGCGAGTCTGTATAGATTATACGGATCTAAACAAAGCCTGCCCCAAAGATAGCTTCCCTCTTCCTCGCATCGATCAACTGGTTGACAGTACCGCGGGTCATGAACTACTTAGCTTTATAGACGCCTATTCAGGCTATAATCAAATTGTAATGCACGAGAATGATAAATCAAAAACCGCCTTTGTCACCGACAAAGGCCTTTACTGTTACCGAGTGATGCCGTTTGGGTTAAAGAATGCCGGAGCAACATATCAACGATTAGTGAACAAAATGTTCGCTCGGCAAATAGGCCGAACGATGGAAGTTTATATTGATAATATGCTCATCGAAAGTAAACAGGCGTCCGACCACGAGAAGGACTTGGAAGAAATGTTTTTGACTCTGCGTAAATATAAAATGAAGCTGAACCCCAGCAAGTGCGCGTTTGGCGTGAGCTCGAAAAAATTCTTCGGTTTCCTCGTTAGTCAGCGAGGAATCGAAGCGAATCCCGAGAAAATCAAAGCCTTACTCGAAATGAAATCTCCCAAAACGATCAAAGATGTTCAAAGGTTAACAGGAAGAGTGGCCGCGCTCAATCGCTTCCTTTCCCGAGCCACAGACAAGTGTCTCCCGTTCTTCAAGCAATTGAAGGAACGACAGACGATAGAGTGGACGGACGAATGTGAGAAAGCGTTTCAAGAACTGAAGGTTTACCTCGGATCTCCACCGCTGCTATATAAGCCCGAGCCTGGTGAAGTGTTGTTGTTGTTGTATTTGGCCGTGTCTGAAGCCGCAGTAAGTTCAGCATTAATACGAGAGAGTCAAGGGAAACAGCTGTCAGTCTACTACGTTAGCAAAGCCTTGCTGCCAGCCGAGACAAGGTATCCTCAGCTTGAGAAAGTAGCCTTTACTCTTGTAGTTTCATCACGACGCCTTCGGCCATATTTTCAGGCCCACACCATTGTCGTTGTGACCGACTTACCACTCCGCCAGATTCTCTAAAAGCCGGAAGCCTCTGGCCGACTTACAAAGTGGGCAGTCGAATTAAGCGAATTTGACATACATTACAGGCCCAGGACGGCTTTAAAAGGACAGGCCGTCGCCGACTTCCTTGTCGAAGTGGTTCCTAATCCCCATAATATGCTCGAACCAGAGGGAATTAATGTACCCGAGGCTTCCTCCTCTCTCGGGCCGACACCCTAGAAGCTATTTGTCGACGGATCATCCAACTCGAAGGCAAGCGGGGCAGGGGTAGTGTTAGAAACTCCCGACCAAACTTGTATGCAATATGCCTTGTGACTCGGCTTTCAAGCGTCCAACAATACAGCAGAATACGAAGCCTTATTATTAGGCCTCAGACTTGCCGCGAGTCTGGGCGTGACCCATTTGAACATTTTCAGCGACTCACAATTGGTTGTTAACCAAGTTTTCGGTGTTTATCAAACTCGGAAAGAGCAGCTAAAGGCGTACATGGAAAAGGCTAAAGAATTGATCGGCGAATTCCAGAAGTGTGAAGTAATTCGAATACCCAGAACCGACAACGCCAAAGCCGACCTATTAGCAAAGCTTGCCTCAGCAGATGAGAAAGACATACCTCGATCGGTTCCAGTTGAACATGTCCCTAAACTAAGCGTAAATGAGCCGAATGAGCCGACAGTCTCGACCCTATTTCCCATCGATCCAGCGACTGCTTAGTTTGACCCACTCGTCTGCTACCTCAACAATGGTGAACTACCAGAAGACCGCGCCGAGGCACGGCGGTTAAAAATTCGAGCCTCGCGTTACACTATCTTGAATGGAATTCTGTATAAAAAAGGCTTTCATGCTCCTCTACTAAGGTGCGTCGACTCCCAAGAAGCCGACTATATCTTACGAGAGATACACGAAGGGATATGTGGAAACCATTCAGGAGGACGCTTGCTTGCCAACAAAGTGTTGCGGCAGGGATATTACTGGTCGATCATACAGCATGACTCCAAACGATTCGTCTAAAGATGCGACAAGTGTCAGCGGTTCGCAGTGATCCCAAGACAACCCCCCGAGGAGGTGACTCCGATGTCGGGACCATGACCCTTCGCACAGTGGGGGATAGACATAATTGGGCCCTTTCCATTGGGGAAGGGTCAGACTAAATTTGCCGTGGTTGCGGTGGACTACTTCACGAAGTGGGCTGAAGCAGAACCATTGGCGAAAATTACCGAGCAAAGGGTCACGAGTTTCGTTTGGAAGAATATCATATGTCGGTTCGGGATACCCCGGACGATAGTGACAGATAATGGAAGGCAGTTCGACAACAAACAATTCCGGAAGATGTGCAGTAACCTCGGGATTCGTAACGTGTACGCCTCGCCTCATCACCCTCAGCCGAATGGACAGGTCGAGGCGATCAACAAAATCATAAAGCAGCATCTCCGGACGAGACTCGACGAAGCAAAAGGAGCGTGGGCCGAAGAACTTCCGAATATACTGTGGGCCTATCGGACCACAGCACGGACCGCAACGGGAGAAACCCCCTTTTCTCTATGTTACGGTGCGGAAGCAGTCGCACTAGTTGAGATCGGTATTGGTTCAGCCCGAGTCAACTTATATAATGAACGAGAGAATGGTGAACTCCTCTCATTCACACTTAATTCGTTGGAAGAAAGAAGAGAAAGAGCTCGATTGAAGATGATGGTCCGACAAAGACAGGTATCTCAGTTTTACAATCGTCGAGTTAAAGTCCGACGATTCCGAACCGGGGACATGGTCCTCCGAAAAACCTTCCCAAACACTAAGGAAATTGGGTCGGGCATTTTAGGGCCGAATTGGGAAGGCCCCTATGTTGTCTCAGGCACCATCCGACCGGGAACCTACCGGCTAGAAGACCTAAGTGGGCAGCTGTTGCCTCATCCTTAGAACGCCGAGCATCTCAAGACTTATTACCCGTAAGATAGAATTAAAAGAGCTGTAATTGAAGTCGACTCAATAAAAGTTCTATTTCATACAAGTACCCAATGTTGGGTCAGTAACAAAAAAAAAATTCATCACAAAAAAAAAGTACATTGTCTGACTGTCCCATTCAGTCGGAATTCGTATCTTATGGGACGCCCGAAGGACCAGCCTCGTCAGCAACGGCAACTCCTTCAGCGGCTTCGTCCTCGACAACCTCGGCGGTTGGACTGTCGACTTCGAAGGCAGAGAGATCGAGATCAGGAAAGGCCGCCCTCATCTCCAAGACGCAGGCCTTGTAATCACATTGATAAAGATGGTCCCTCTCCTCCTCAAACTTGGTAGATTCGAGGAAGGCGTCCATGGCTTGATCTCGCTCCTCTTTGGCTCGGCGCGTTTCTTCCCGAGCTTCTTGAACAAGGCCGGCAGCCTCGGCCTTCGCGCGAGCAAGAGCACCCTCGCACTCGCCGTGAACTTGGAGAAGGCGCCGCTCTCTCTCCTCGGCCTCTTGAAGGAGCGAAGTAAGACGAGCATTGTCGGCCTTGACTCCTTCGAGAGCTGCACGAGTGTCCGCGGCCATCTTCCGAGCGATAGAGAGATCGCCGGTCATAATGCCAATCCGGCCCTCAGCGATCTCTCTACGACCCTCAGCCTCGGCCGCGACCTTCTTCGCAGTCTTCGCCTCGGACGCGAGCTTCTGGGAGGCGGTCAGCTCCGACCTGGCTTTGACGAGGCAAGGAGCCAGCTGCAATACAAAGACTGTGAGCCGTGCTAAAAAACTTAGCCAGGAGCGACATAAGATTGGAGAAAAGTTCACCTCAAAAAGCAGCCTCGCTGCATGACCGAGGGTCTGGGCTGTCGGGGCGTTGTAATAACTGGCGAAGTCTCTCTCGCTCCCGTGGGCGAGCGCCCAAGGAACCATCCCCGCAATGATCTTCGTGAAGGGGGACTCCTGTTGAGTCATCTCCCTTCTCGGGGATCCTTCGCGCGGGGCCTCCCTCGGCCCCAAGACCTCCTCAGCAATAGGCCCCGACTCAGGTGTCACCTGAGTCACTGGATGGATCGGTTCCGCTTCCTCGGCCCTCTCATCAGGGTCGGAAAGGACGACCACCTGGGGAACGGCGGGCGCAACAGCGGGTGGAGTGACCGTTTCCTTCCCTTTGCCCGTGGTCTTCTGCTGCTTTGAGGGCCGAGACCCGGACAACATAGCCGATCTCGGAGGGGCCTTCACTTTGGAAAGAGGCTTCAATGCGGGGCGAGGCTCGGCCATGCTCTCGAGCGCAGGCCTCAGAATAGGGCGAGCTTCGGGGAGGTCTGCAAAGACGAGTAATAAGAATGAGAGAGCAAACAGGAAACCAAAAAGACAAATATAAGGAGGACGGAATACCTGAGATGAACGAGTCTAAGCCTGCGAGGTGAAGACGCTCAGGTTGCAGAAGCAACTTCCAAGATCGCTCTTCCGCGCTTAGCTTCCTCAGCTCTCTTATCCGAGTCAGAGCCCCGGACTCGAGCTTCCCTCTCCTCTTCGTGATATCTGCACGACATTGTAGAGTCGAGATCAGCGGAAGAGAATATAAAAATGAATAGTAAGAAAAGGAAAGATCAGTGGACCGAGGCGCCGAGTCACCTGCTCTGCGGAACGCACGGGATACTTGAGGCTCGTACGGCCACGTGTCGGCCGACTCCCACCGACCGCACGCCCAAAACCACCTCTCCTTCCAGAACTTGTTCGAAGTAGGTGGGTCGGTTATTAGAGATCCCCCCTTGCCTCTCCACGCACTCAGAAAGTAGAGGCCAGGGAAGTTGGAGTTTGGTCGGACCTGGTACAGATAGAGGAACTCGTCGACCGTGAGAGAAGGTTGCTCTAACTCGGACCAAAGCACTGCACACCCGAACAAGTTTCTCCACGTATTTGGGATGATTTGGCCGAGGGCTATTTTGACTCGAGAGAGAGTCACGGGCAATGGGCTGGAGTGGCAGGCGCAAGCCACATTACATCGTGACTTGAAAAATTACAACCATCCCTGCAGGGGGATGGTCGGGCAAATCACCCGGACGAGGGAGACGAAGGACCACCGAGTCAGGGACATGGTATCCAGCCTTGATTCGGTTTAAATCAGATTCATTCAGAATGGAGGCAACGAGACCGCTGGGCTCGTCTCCTTCCCCTTTCGAAAACGACCCAGAAGCCCCCGCAGTTCGGTTCACAGGGTATGGAACGGCCGTTCCTTCGCCCGTGACCAAGTCATCCTCTCCATCCTCATCCTCCATCCGATCCACCCAAGGGTTAGGCCTCCCTGGACGAGTTACCAGAGATGTCTCACCGCTGGATGGACCGGTCTGGGTATGACGCTCAGCCGATGGGCTGCCGGATTCTCTGGCAAGCCGAAATTGGGCGTCAGCTCCGACGGCGAACTCCGTCAACAGGGAAGGTGGGTCAGTGACGTTCCAAAGGTGTTGGGACACACCCTCATCTACGGACATTTCCTCCCGAGGGCTTTGAGAGCCGTGTGCGGCCATTAAAGTTGGTAAAAGGAGGAGGAAAGGACTCACCGAAGAGTTCGACGACGACTGCAAGAAAGAGGAGACAGCGGAGGAGGAGAGGAACAAGCGAAAATGCGCTTGGAATCAGACACGAACGGGAGGAAGGAGGGCGAAAATAAAGTTCATACCGCGGGAGGAAGGAGGTCTTTTATAGCCGCGCCACGTGGCCGGGCCATTATGGCAAAAGCGAATCGACGTTCGCCTCGGCTCCCCCGTTCGACGCGTGGCAACCACTGATTGACTGCGGTGAAATCGTGGCCACGCGTCCGCCTTTTATACGCTGACGGAACGAAGTGACGGCTGGCCGCATGTGCGACATTGGAAGGCGCAACGTCGCATGTTAGGGACGACTCAAAGAACATTAAATGCTTCATCATTGTCTCGGATGCTAATGCGAACCGACAGAGAAAATCGTACTCCTTGTTGTCATAGACGAAACAAGGAGTAAGTATGCATGGTGTTGGGGAAAAATGTGTCAAGCTCGGGTCAAGTCCTGAGACTCGGATGAGTGTAGGTCGGCTTCGCCGACACTGTCTGAAGAATCCGAGACAACACCGACAGAACAGAGGATAGGCCGGGAGGCGTAAGCAAGGACGATTAAAGTCGCTCTCTCAGAGTGATAACCTCGCCTGCATAAACCCACTAAAGGCCGAGCGTATTAAAGCCATTCAACCGATAGAAAAAGATCCCCTCAGGGAGTTGATTCTGTCGGTCACGGCTGGGAACCCGTCCTCCTTTATCGGCCGAGACTCCCCCAGGGTCGGTCACGACCTGGCCGAGACTCCCCCAGAGTCGGTCGAGATCTAGCCGAGACGGAGAGTGGCGGAACGAGGACAGATGCTGATCTACGGAAATCCAGGGATACGGGTAGCGGATCCCGAGCAATCCCAGGAGAAGAATCCTCTGAAGATAAGGATTGACAAACTGTATAAATCTCTAAGCTTGGAACAGAAGAAGGTACGCAATACTAACCGAGACAAGCTCTTGGCTATTAACGAGATAACTGACTTAAGCATCGGAGGTTCCCCGGCTCTAGCCAGGGTTCCCTTGACATTGTTTTCTGTGCAGGTGAAGGAGGGTCCGTCTGAAGGAAACCGTTCCATAAAAACACTGCAACACATGGTAATAGGAGTATTTGGAATTTGTGCACATGCATATATGAAATTAAAAGTGCCTAATTAAATCTGATGAAATAAATGATATAGGATGAGTGATTGGAGATTGGAATGAATCATTTTTTATCCATTTGTGGATTTGTTGCAATATAATTCTCCTAAAGAAAGTTATAGTTTTAAAAGTCTCACACTAAATTTATTAATTAAATAGTATATATTAGATTTTTTTTATTAAAATGGAGTGTGATAATCGGTACACCTTATTACCACCATATCATAAGTGATATTTAAGTTTATCTCTAATTAAGATATCTCTACTATGGATGTTAACAAATATAAGGAAATGGCTTCCGTTAAGACACCCCTCTCCTCTCTAGCCCTAGTCTTGAAGAAATTTCTCACCTCTTAAAAATGATACTCCACAAAATCTAGCGATCTCATGGCGTATATAGTGTTCTCTTCATTCGTTGAGTATCCACATTTTTGGTGAGCTTTTCTTCATCTTTATACATGTTTCCTTACAGCGAGCAATAATTACAATATTGATAACATTGGCCAATATTATGAAATATCATTTTTATAAATTCCATAATATCGTCAATGCATACGTATTGGCAATATTGCACTTACATCAGTTCTCTTCTAAAAATTTTAAAATTTTTGTAAACATTTTATTTAAAATTTTGATTTTCTTTTTCTTTTTTCTTTCTAAATTACGTTTCTAAGAAACTTTCAACAAATATTTTTCATTTATTTGGATAGAAAATGAGATCTAGGTGTGGATGTCAAGATGGGAAGATTGTATGGTATCTAAAATTCAATATGTGAGTTTTTGTAAATTTAAATTGTTTTTTCTGGTTTAGATTGTTTGGAATTTATAACAACCAGATTCATAGCTTAACTGGTAGACAGAGTGAAAGATACCTCATTTCAACACTGAGGTCTTGGCATCGATTCCCTAGTGGGGGTGGCTAACAGTCAAGTACATTCGTGCATTGTATCAACTCCGTCAACCCGTTTTATCATATAATTTTAGGGCTTTAAAACAAATTAATCATATCCGAAGATCAAGTGGACCACACCACATGAAGCAATGTGAATTGAATTCTACCGTTGAAAAGTTCTTGGGGGGCCACAGAACTTTTAGATCAATATGATTTTTGTGTTTTCCCTTCATCCATGTCGGTGTGATCTTATGAACAACTTGGATAACAAATAAACATCATTGGGGGCCTTAGAAAGGTTTCAACGGTGGAAATCAATACTTCCACTGTTTCCTTTGATATGATCTACTTGAGCTTTTGATTTACTTCAAGTTTGAGCTCAACCCCTAAAATGATCTGAAAATATGGATGGACAGTGTGGATTAAGCACTCTGTATTCAGAGTGGGCCCAACAAAGTTTACTCAGTATGATAAGAGTGCTGAGGAACTCATTACGCAATCGGATTTATTGGTCGGCTACTTCTTCCTTAAGTCATTTTGGGCCAAGATTAGGTTCTACCCCTGCCTGTTCTGAGCTCGGTATAGGCGTAGACTCCAAGAGTGTAAAACCCGTATCCTAATTCGTACTGTTCCTTAAACTTTCGCGGTCATTCCGATCAATTTTCGGCGACTCGCGATCTGTAACCGGCGTTGCGCTAAATCCTGAAACGGATTCTGTCGGTCTGAGTCAGTTCGACACGAGACTTGTACCAGTGCGACCGCGCTGTCGCCGCGGTTCCGATGCCGCGTCTCACGCGCCGAGGCGATACCCAGGCCAGGAGATGTGGGCCCGCGTTCAGTTTGAGAAAACACCGCGCGTTGCGGATTACGAGGGAATCTCTACGAGATGTCCCATCAATCAATCAATCACTCATGTCAAGTACAAGTCAAGTCACTCCATACCCAAGTACAACTCACCCATGTCATGCCCATACCTTTCTCTTACACAAGCAACCCAAAGTCCACTCTCACATCACTTCATCCATCACCAAACCCATCACACATCACTCCACCCTTTTTCACCCATCACTCCCCTCTCTCTCTCATTCATTCTCAAAAAAAAAATCTCTCCAAGCAAAAATTCCACACGTCCAAGCATTCCCAAGCTTTCCCAAAGGCTAAGTGTGGCCCACCCTCTCATCTCTCATCCACACCATCAAAGGTCCATCATCCACCGTCCAAGGCGAAGGCAAGGAGCATTGGAGGCCAAGGGAGCAAGGAGGAGACTTAGATGTGGGTGATCCACCGTTAAATTTCTTTTTAGGGATCACTTGGTGGTGGACCCATTTTTTTTTATGTGTAATTTGTATCATGTGGGGCCCATAGTGGCGGCGCCCCACTATCACCGTCTCTTGTTCTCTCTTTCTCTCTTCTTATCCTTCTCCTAAAATGAAGTGGGCCCCACCGATTCATGATAAATCTACTCCATCCATCAAATGGTGTGGCCCACTACATATTAGATGAATGATATTTATTATATATATATATTTATATTTGTACATGCAAGGTGGGCCACGATCATGTGGGACCCACCTTGGTGAACGTGGACCATGTCCCTGTGGGACCCACCGTGTTGTATCTGTTTAAAGCACGCCGTCCAGCGTCTCTGGACGCTGGACTGGCAGCGTTAAGGGAAAAAGTATACTTTTACAGTGGGCCACTGATGCAGGCCCCACCTTGAGGTATTTGCTTGATCCAAGCCTTCCACCACCTTTCTCAGACTATTTTAGGCGTTGAGCCAAAGTTTGGGACTAATCTGATTCTCAGGTGGGCCATACCATCTAAAATCATGTGGAGACATGCCTGATCATATAAAAGTACTTGGTGGGGCCTACCTGAAATTTGGATGCATCTTAAACTTAGAATGAATGGTCCACCACATGAGACACACATATTAGACGATTTGGACCATCTTATTGTGGGCCGTATATTTTTTTAAAAGAAAAAAAGAGAGAAAGAAAAGGAAAAGGAAATGGTGGGCTGCTCCAACATGGCCCCACTTTGATGTATTTATGTAATCCACGCCGTCCATTCCATTTTTCATATCATTTTAGGCGTTGAGCCGAAAAATGAGACCGATCCAATCATCTGGCGGGCCGTAGTATTAAGAATGGTAGTCGTTGAAAACTTGGAAGAATAATTTCTGGGGTCCACCAGAAGCTTGGACCCACCTGAAACTTGGTTTGGACCCTTAATTTTGTGGGACACATGCAATGGACGGGGTAGATCTATTTAATGTGGGTCCCACCTAGGAAAACAAAAATAAAGAAAATCCATGCATGCTTTTGCCTGCTTTACGTCCAGAGAAAGAAAGGAAAAGAAGGAAAATGGTGGGCCACTCTTGCAAGCTCCAACTTAATGCATGTATTTAATCCAAGCCTTTCACCATCTTCCTCAGATTAATTTAGGCATTGAGACAAAATTTGGGACCAATCCGGAACTTAGGTGGGCCATACCATCTAAAATCATGTGACGACATGCCTGAAACATACAAAAGCATTTGGTGGGGCCTATCTGAAATTTGGACGTGGCTGAAACTTGGTTTGGTCGCCTAATTTTGTGGAACACATGCAATGGATGGGGTAGATCTGGTTAATGTGGGTCGCACCTAGGATAAAAAAATAATTTTCTTTTTTGGCATGACTTTGTGCCATGAGTCCAGAGACGTCCACGTTAAAAAGGGTGGCCGTATTGGCCCACTTGTAGACTCCACCATGATGTATGTTTTACATCTATACCGTTCATTTAATAGGTCCCCTTGAATGGTGCGTTGACTCCAAAAATCATCCACAAACTGAACTCAGGTGGGCCATACCATCTAAATCATGTGAAGACATGCCTAAATCATATAAAAACACTTGGTGGGGCCTACCTGAATTTTTAATGTGACTGAAACTTGGTGTGAACCCTCAAACAGGTGGGACACACGTAATGGACGGGTTGGATTGCAAATAAACACTTTGGTGGGCCCTACATGGGACCCACTGTGGTATGTGTGGCTTACCACACCGTACACAACAGTGGGTGGTGACACCCACTGTGATGCAAGTGTTTCACTCACGCCGTCGTGGACGGTGGCCCCCACTCAGATGTATGTGTTATGTCCACGCCGTCCATCACATGGGCCCCTGGCCACGTGACGTTATGAACGGGTTTGGATGGCAATAAACATTACAGTGAGCCCTAGGCCATGTGATTCAATGAGCAGTTTGGATGCAAATAAATAGTACAGTGGGCCCAGGTTGGGTAGAAAATATACATTACGGTGGGCCCTGGGTCTATATGACCTTATCAACAGGTTTGAATGGAAAATAAATATTTTGGTGGGCCCCTTGCTACATGGCCTTATCAACAGGTGGGATGTAAAATAAACATTTTGA
Source organism: Magnolia kwangsiensis (assembly GCA_037074715.1). Taxonomy (NCBI): domain Eukaryota; kingdom Viridiplantae; phylum Streptophyta; class Magnoliopsida; order Magnoliales; family Magnoliaceae; genus Magnolia; species Magnolia kwangsiensis. Next base: position 89,193,217 of record CM073586.1, read on the forward strand.
TGGGCCCCTTGCCACACGGCCTTAACAACAGGTTGGGTGGCAAATACGCATTTCAGTGGGCTCAGGATTGGATGGAAAATAAATGTCATAGTGGGCCCACATGGGAGTCTACCATGATGCATGAGTTTCATCCAAACCGTCTAACCATTTTGAGATCATTTTAAGGCCAATGTTGAGGCCCACTTTGTTATATATGGGCCCATGTGTGTAGGCCCATTTGATGTATTTGTGGCCTAATGTTGAGGCCCACTTTGGTATATATAAGGCCTATGTGATTAGGCCCATTTGATGCACATAAAGCTTATGTGATTGGGCTCATTTTAATGCATTTTAAGGCCCATGGGTGATGGCCCATTGCAAAGTACCTAAGGTCCATTGGTGGGGCCCATTGGGGTGGCCCACTTGATGAATATAAGGCCCATGAGATACAGCCCATTTGATGTATTTGAGGCCCAATGGGATATACCTAAGGTACATTGCAATGTGTGATTCCGCCATGATTTATTTAATGATATTTAAGGCGAACCGAGCCTTGGGAGCAATGATGGTTTGACGTCCACATTGTAAGATTAATGTTGGTTAAATGTCCGCATTGTCACTCTCCCTAGGGCCTACTGATAGGCCTAACTCTTTGTGTATGAGGCCCATGTGCAGGGCCCACCTGTGACGTATATTAGGCTCAGGTGTAGGGCCCACCCATTAAGTATTGGGGCCCGTGGATTGTGATGCATCTTCGGCCCAGATGGCAAGACCTGATGTTATGTATGAGAGACCTAAGGGATGTGGCCCATTACGATGTGTTCGGGGCCTATGGATATGGTCCATTATACTGTACATGCGGCCTGTATATGGGGACCATTATAATGTTACATGTGGCCTTACGTGAGGACTAATGTGGTACATGTCAGGCTTAGGTGATAAGGTCCACTTCAATATACTTGTGGCCCATTAGTGCACCCCATTGATGCGACTCACTTAATGTGTATAAGGCCCATTAGTGCGGCTCCTTGATGCAGCCCACCTGTTGTGTACATGTAACCCTTGAGTAAGGCCCATTGTGTTGTATATTAGGCCGTTGTGTGAGGCCGTGGGCCCATTATATGTTTGGATCTGTGAGGGTCACTTCTTGGAGCAATGTTGGTTAGATGTCCACATTGTCGAGGTCGATTGTTGATGTCGGATATTGATACTAATTATGAGTATGTGACTGCATAGCATCATGATCCATGCCTATACGCATCATCTGCATGTATGTTATGAGATATGATTGACCATTGCATATGTCATAGTGCTGGTTGTTACGAGACTCCTTGATAGGCAGAGATTGTCTCACATGAGCGCACAGTTTGCATAGGATTGATGCATGATTGGATTGTATGACTCATGCATCTTGCATTGTGTGCTGTGATTACTGTATGCCCTAGCGACATCAGGGTCATAGCCTCCACAGGCATATCGTGGATGGTCAGATGGGACACCGAAAATCTGTTCTACATGGGGTGCTATAGATATCCCTGGGTGAAAGTCCCTAAACCCTCTTGGTTCCAGAGGATGCTCCAACGTCTAGACCGAGTGGGTAGATGGGCGCCGAGTGCCGATTACCAGATGGCTACGCTCTCCACTGTGTTGTGGTCGGTTGGAAGGGGGTGTAGCCTTACCTGCCCGAGAGGAGGGGGCAATGCTAGGCTGAGTCTGACCAGCTCGAGGAATGGGTCCGCTATTGACGAGCCGGGCCCCATATTGGCAGGCGGATAGTGAGGTCTCTTCCACTCACCTTGTTGCGCGCGATGGGGTGGCAATTTGGTATGGAGTGTAATAGACCCCGGTGATTTTTCAGAGAGAAACCGTACTAATATGTGGACTTATTAGTAGGAATTGCATGTTCATTCATTCATTCGTTCATTCACTATCCACTCGGGCTGGTGGTGCGTAATTAATTGTTGTGTACCTTCGTTATGGCAAGAATTTCGGTTGGGCGCGCGACTAACCTGAGATCAGGAGTCTACCACATTGAGTCTGACTATCCAAATTTAGGTATGGGACTGGTTTGGATAGAAGTCCTTGTGGTGGACCCCGTAGCCTGCGATACTACGTACTATCATCCCGACTTCACACTCCAGCATGGTCATTTCATTCGCATCGCATATTGCATTACATCCGCAGGCATATGGCATTTTGGGTTGCTATATTTCTGTACTTATATGGCCTAGACAGACTTAGTAGGATTTGTATACTGCATTACATCCTCGGCATCTGATATTTGACTCTCTATGACTCTTTAGTGCATATCTGTTTTATATTATGTTTCTGATAATTGACTGACTTATGAACTTGTCCATACTTTCGCTTACTCTGTCATTGTATGATTTATGATCTTGTCAGTATTTCAGGTTATTCCGATAATGTACGATTTATGAATTACCAGTAATTTCGGTATTGTATGATGATGGTATTGTATTAAACATTTGATACTTACCTTGTGCACACACTTACACCACCCTCTAAGCTTTCTATAAGCTTATGCACGATAGATGCGTGCAGGTAATGTTAGGTTGCAGCAGTGTTGAGCTTGGAGCGTGCAGTGGTCTTCTGGAGCTTGATTTTTCTTTATTTATGTATTCCCTTTCAGCATTGTACTCAAATGATTATATTAGTGGATATGTGATGATGATGTTTCCTTTATAATTTGGGTAAACTTGTAGTTATGCTTATTACAAGACAAGTGTACGTTCAAAAAAACCCTCCTTGTAGGATCCCAGGATCGAAATCTGGCGTATGTTGCGCTGGGAGCCGAGAATGGAATACTACGGAGGCTGTCAGCACCGGATTCGGCGATCGAGATTCTTGTGAATCTGATTTCTGAGTTTGGGGCGTGACAAAGAGCCACTGTGATGTATGAATCTTATCCATACCGTTCATCCCTCTTTTCATATCATTATAGCATACCAAACCAAAAATAAGGAAGATCCAAGTATTAAGTGGACCACACCATAGGAAGCATAGGTGCTAAGGATGACTACCATTGAAACTTTCTTAGGGCCTACTTTATCGTTTTCTTTCCATCCAACCCCTTGATATGGTCATACACACCTGGATGAAGTGAAAAAACAATATCATCTTGATCCAAAACTTCAGTGGTCCCTAAGAATTTTCCAACGGTAGGAATTTAATACCCACCATATGGCCCATTTGAGACTGCGAAATTCTCTTTTTGTGGGATAATACTCTAAAATTAGCTCGTCAATGGCCCTAGAAGCCTGCATGGACGGTGTGGATAAAGTTCACCAAAAATGTCAAAGTCTCAAATGGGCCACATGGTGGGTATTAAATTAACATGGACGGTGTGGATAAAGTTCATACATCACGTTAGCCCCGCGGTGGCCCTAGAAGCCTCCACCTGTTCCGCGGGGCAGTACCTAATCTGCGCGTGATCATTTAAAGGTATGAGCTAAAAAATAAATGGCAGCAGTAAGCATGGGTTGAATTAAATGTATAAAGCATTAACATCCTAGCCTAAGTCCCTGGCCACGAATAAGCGGATATGCAGCTGCCCTTGTGATGTATCTGTTTATCTACGTTATTCACTTCTCTCTCGTATCGTTTTAAAGTATGAGCTCAAAAAAAAAAAATGAAGTAGATCTAACACTTAAGTGGTGCACATTGCCTATGACTATTCCATTAATTATTATTTTTTTGTTGCATTTAATGCAAGCCAAGCTTACCACTTGGTGTGGCCCATTTAAGAGTTGAATCTGAATCATTTTTAGGCTCCTACCTAAAAATGATTTTAGAATAGGGATGAACAGTATGGATTAACGAATACATCGCGGTGGGCCCTCCCCCCGGTAGATCCGTTCATTTGTGGTTAGAGACGGGCAGCCTCCTATTAAATGCAAGCCCTGCCTCATACCAACATAATAACATGAGAAAAGGAATGAACCGTATGGATAAACACATATATCACGGTAGGCGTTCGATCTGCCTCATTTTTAGGCTCGTACGTTGAAATAATTCGAGAAAAGGAATAGATGGCATGGATAAGGAGATACATCACGGTGGCCCTACACAGATCTTCCCGTTCCGGGAAGAGACGGCCAGGATAGGACGCAATCTGCTTGATACTCCTGCTGGGTATGACGCTTGATACGCTGGCGTTTAGAAGGGTAGATGTGGCATATGTGACCCCAAATTATCCTAGGAATATATTGGTCGAACGGTCGAAGTAAATTTACAAATCTCCGATTCACACGCCACGTATGCAAGTTCTAAAGTAAATTTTAAGAGCCCGTGTATCAGCCGCCAGACTACCAGAGTATTTCTCATGTAAAACTATATCAGAGAACCGTCCAGAACTCCCTCAGCCTCCCTCTCCCTCTCCCTCTCCCTCTCGTCTAAAACCCTAACCCTAGCTCTTCCGCTCCAATCAAAACCCTCTGTCCAAAACCCTAACCCTAGCCGTAGAGAAGCAAAACCCTAACCCTAGACAAGCGAGGGGGATGGCGACGATCAGCTTGCGGAAGGGGAACACGCGGCTTCCACCGGAGGTGAACCGGGTTCTGTACGTTCGGAACCTGCCCTTCAACATCTCCAGCGAGGAGATGTACGACATCTTCGGCAAGTACGGCGCCATCCGTCAGATCCGCATCGGCAACAGCAAGGACACACGTGGCACCGCCTTCGTCGTCTACGAGGACATCTACGATGCAAAGACAGCCGTCGATCACCTGTCCGGCTTCAACGTCGCCAACCGATATCTCATCGTCCTCTACTACCAGCAGGCCAAAATGTCTAAGAAGGTGGACCACAAGAAGAAGGAAGATGAGCTCGCCAAGATGCAGGAGAAGTACGGCATCTCCAAAGATAAGTAGCCGTTGATCCCGGTCTCTTCCTTTCTTTTCAATTCTGATATAATTACAATGGGTCGAGGACGGGGGATGCAAGTAGCGTCCTTTTCTTGAGATTGGAATTTGAATTGGTCTTTTTTTTTTTTTCTTTTTTTTTTCAAATTTCTGTCTTTCTTCTATTGTCGTTGTATGGATATAGAAAAAGGTTGGAGATGGTAGATGTGAATTGTGTGTATGATATCTGAAAAATGGAGTTTGGCCCATTGATTTTTGCTAAAATGACAATGAGAGTATGGTTGTTGAACTGGGAATCGGTTTGGTGGTATGATCTTTGGGACCTTTGTTAAGAACATAACCTATAAGCCAAAAGGCCCAGGACTGATGGAACACGTCAAGCTAGGATCTTTAAACAGTTGGGATTGTAATATTCCGCCACACTCTGCAGCTGATGTCTGTGCAGCCCACTCTGGCCTCTTTTCGAGGTAGCCCTTTCCAGGGCATTGTGGCTGCACTTTGGTTATCCAGGTAGCACTTTCCACTTGGCTATTGCACTCTGGTTGTCCATGTAGACCTTTCCACGCTATGGTAGCGTTCACTCTGGTCCAGGTTGGCCATTCCACAGGTCACATGCCCCTTCTATGACACTAACACAGGACTTGGTGTTGGCTCTCTGATACCAATTGTTAAGAGCCTAGCTGATACGCCAAAAGCTCCTTGACTAATGGAACATGTAAAGTTAGGCTCTTAAACCGTTCAGATCGTAACATTCCATCACATTCTATAGCACGTGTCTGCGGTAGCCCACTCTATGGCAGCACTCACTCTGGCCTCTTTTCCAGGTAGCCCTTTCCACATATGGCAATTGCACTCTGGTTGCCTAGGTAGCCCTCTATACGTCATGGTGGCTTTCACGGTTCAGGTTGCCCTTTCCACAAGTCATCCTTTTCATGACTCGAACATAGGACGCAGTGTTGGCTCCGATACCAATTGTTAAGAACCTAACCAATACACTAAAAGCCCCAAGACTGATGGAACACATCAAGCTTGGCCCTTTAAACGGTTGGGATTGTAACAACCGCGTGGATCTTTTAGGATTTTGGTTGTGTTTTCTTGTTTTATCTTGCAATGGGTTTTGTTGATCCCCTTTTATAGACTCGTTGATCCCCTTTTGTAGACTCCGATCCACCAACATAACCAGGGGTGTAAATTGGGCCAGTTGGGTTGGGTTGAGGGTCAGCATGAGCCCAAGCAAACATTAAGAGTAGTGTTATCAGAACTGTAACAATTCATATCGGATGTATGGGTGTACAATTTGAATCTGACTAAGCAGTTGGACAATTTAGGTAGCGTGCGGACGCCTCACGATGCCGACTAAGCAATCATGGAGACTACTTTTCTGAAAGAGCAAATTCAAGATAAGTGGGTTTTAGTATGAGACAATTGACATTTTCCCTTAAATTCAACTAGCTCAAACTTCTCTCAATCGTATAGAACTGACGTGGAGCAACAGGAAAGAATGCAATGAAAGAAGCAACACATGAAAATGTCAAAAACTAACATATCCAACAGAAAGATTGGGCCCATAATGGTGAAAACATATAGATTGGACCCTTAATGGATGGCCTGGATATTGTGCATGACTGCCACACTAGCACATTTGGTGGTACATAAATGGTATGCCCTATTGCACTCATGCAGACAAAGTGAAGATTTGCAAAAATTAGTAATGTTGGGAACTTACAAAAATAACATCGAAATGGTTTCACACAGTTATAAGTAAAAAGGCTGAAAAATATACCAATTTTAAAATTTTAAAAAAATGAATTACCTTGAATGTGTAACCACGATCGTCTTTTTCATTACATGAAAACACATATGGAGACGAAGGAAAGCTCATCAGAAATGTTAATTTCCTACCATGAGGGAAGAGAACAGTACATACTATGGGATCTTTAGATTCGGTCAACTAGGGCTTCTAGAAGGAAAATGATTTCTCTAGGGCTAGTGCCAAAGAGGAGAGTAAGAAGTATTTTAAACCAAAGCTATACACCTATATTTATACACCTTCATCCTAGAGAAATTTTTCTTAAAGACTACTTATATTTATAGACCTTCATCCTAGAGAAATTTCAATTAAAGACTAACTCATGTATCTCGTAGGGTACGGTGGTAGAGAGGTGTACTGTATTACTACACTCACTCCTAATAAGAAAACATAATCTCCGCCTTCCAATTAGGTAGTCCAGTGTGAGACCTCGGAGATATAATCTTTTAAAAGGGAACGAAATAACACCAAATTAACAAGTGGATTAGAAACGATTCATCCTAATCTCCAACTGCTTTGTCTTAGAATAATGATTTAATAACACTCAATCAGGCACATTTGATTACATATGTGTAGAAGGATGCATTCTAATGCTCCAATTGTGACGCACAATTATCTACTTTTGAGATTGAACATATTTTATTTTGACAAACTTGATCGATCAAAGTCTGTTGAAAATATTAATATAATAATATAAATAATTTGTTTTCAAAAGAGTTCAGACTTGATCGTCCATTTGTTCTAACGACAAAGATAAGTCTCATGTGCGTCATCATCATCATTCAATCATCTACCATCTTCCTCCCACCTATCTCTACAACCCCGATATTGATTTGGCCGTTCTCTTAGCGTACTTCGAATATAAGTTAATATGTTCACATGACCTTGAGAACACACACCAAAGTAATGTCATCTCATTATAACTTTGCCACATAATGTAGAATAATAATTACACAAATAGTTACCTATAGGATTAGCATACTTGCATAACGGCTTGGACTGAATCCATCCGCTGCTTGTAGGTATTTGGTCTTGTAACACGTGTGGCTCAAGTGTGCATCATTTAATCAATCATCACGCAAGATCCATTCGATCAATCAATATCTATCCCCGATATGGGCTTGCACAATTTGACTAGGTACAGAGTCGATCATGCAGATCTGTGTAAGATCTCATCCTGATCATGTTATAAATTTGGGCAAAGGTACATCTCATATGTACATGCATATCAATATGCATTACTCTTGTTGTGCATATACCTTCACAATGGTCTATGACATGGGAAAAGCGAACCCAACCTTTAATAAACAAATGTTGGCCACACCTCATCGTGATGGCCAATCCAAACATCTATGTGGATACATTATTGTGAAGCAATTACATCCATGAATATAAACTCAAACATCAGAAAATCGCAATATAATCCAATGAATAAAAATGTACATGTGTCAATAACGGTCTGATGAGCCGCACAAAGTTTAATAATATGTATACAGTATACCAAGTAAGGTGTAAAATCAAAATGTAAAATGTCTCCAACTTGTTTGTAGAGTTGGTAGATAAAGTGTAGTTTGTGTGAGTGATCCGAGGTTAATCCTTGGTTGTCTTACCTTCTAATCCTTACTAAGTATTAAAAAAACAAACAAAAGAAAACAAAACAAAACAATGTGAAATGACTTGAAACTCCCCATTCTTTTAATGACATATTTGGTTATTCATGTAAATATTTGGATTTTCACATGATGGTTGGATTAGCCTGATTTCATAGGGATCAATTGTTAGAAATTCTATCACATCAACTCCGATTAATATAAATCGTCCAATATAGCAGTTTCACTTGGATTGAATATTTTTATAGTATTGCCACATCAAATTATCCTAAATATATAGTTCAAGCAGGTGGTCAAAAAGATAATGAGTTCAATTAAGCTATTGATTCAATATGCCTGTTATATTTTTTGGGTATGCCTTTTTAAGGTATACATCACAACTTGGTTTCATAAGTGTATTTGTATCCATGATGATAAATGATAACCACGTTGACGATTCTCTTAAACTTTGTGCGGCCCATCAAATCGCTATTGACATATGTACATATTTATACATTAGATTATATTGATATATTTTTTTAAAGTTTAAGTTTATATGTATGGATGTGATTGCTTCGTGAAGATGTGAAGATGTGTACACATAGATATTCAAATTGGTTATCACAATGAGGTGTGACCAATATTCATTGATCAAAGCTTCATTTGCTTCTTGCATTGTGCAAACCATTGTGCATGTGTGTATAACATGAGATATGTATATTGAAATACATGTAGATATTAAATGTACCTTTGCCCCGATTTATGAGATGATTTAAATGAGATCTCACACACATTGACATGATCGGCTCTGCATCCAATTAGATCGTGTAGGTCTATATAAACCGGCAAAGATGGATCATTGGTTGATTAGATAAATCCCATGTGATGATTGCGTGGACGATGAACACTTATTCGTGATATGTGAATTGACCCACATGCACTACGAGACTAATTACGTACAAGCGACGAATAGATTTTAGTTTAGTTGTTGAGCGAATGTGCTAGTCCTGTAGGTGACTTTTGTGTCCTTGTTACTCTACGTTGCATGCCAAGGTAATGATGTGGTGATGCTACTTTGGTATGTATTATCAAGGCCATGTGCACAGACTCGGTTGGGTTAGAAGCATGCTAGGAAAGCAACTAAATCAAGATCAAGTTATGTAAATGATGTGATAGAGGGAGATTGTAGATGATGTCATGGTGGTGTTGATGCACATGAGGCTTATCTAAGGCATCAAATTGAATTGATAGTTGGATTTTATTGCAAATTATTTGTATATTACTGTATTAATGTTTTTAATAGACTTTGATCGATTAAGTTTGCAAAGATAAAATCTGTTCAATCTCAATAGTAGATAAGTATGTATCACGATCTGAGCATTGGAATTATTGTGCGTGCACAAATCAAATGTGCCCGATTAAGTGTGATCAAATCAATAGTCTAGGATAAGCAATTGAAGATCGGGGTGAATTGTTTCTAGTTCACTTGTGAATTTGGTGTGATATCGTTCCCAACAAAGGAGATTATAGTCTTCAGAGGTCTCACACTAGCTCTAGCTAATTGAAGGGTGTAGATCAGGTTTTCTTATAAAGAGGGATCATATTAGTTCGATGCACCTCATTATCAACATAATATAAGAGATGTTGGAGTTAGTCTCAAGTTAGTATTTCTCTAATATGGAGGTCTATAAATATAGGTGTATGGCTTTGGTTTGAAACACCTCTCTCTCTCTCCTCTTTAGCCCCAGCCTTAAGAGGAATCTCTCCCTCCTAGAAACTCTAGTTCACCAAATCTAGAGATCCCATAGTGTGTGTAATGTTCTCTTCCCTTCTTGTTGAGAATCTATATCTCTGGTGGGCTTTTCTTCATCTCCATGCATGTTTCCTTGTAGCGAAGAAGACGATCATGGCTATGCATTCGAGGTAATTCCATTACTAAAAATTGACATATTTTTTTAGGGTGGAAGATGCAAGTAGTGTCTTTTTCTTTCTTACTTCCTTCTATTGTGCTCGTATGGATATAATAAAAGATAGAGATTGAAGATGTGAATTGTGTATGATATTTGAAAATTGGAGATTGGACTGTTGAGTGTTGCTAAAATGACGAGGGGAGTATGGTCATGAGACTGGGAATAACTATGGTTGTATGATCTTCCAGATTGTAGAGTTTTTTGGGATTTTGGTTGCATTTTTCTTGTTGGGTCTTGCAATGGATTGATAATTCCCTTTTATAGACTCCGGTCCAACATCTTAACGACTAATCTAATATAGAAAAGGTGAGAGATTGTAGAGTTGAATTGTGTGTATGATATCTGAAAAATGGATATCGAGTCATCGATTGTTTCCAAAATCACTAGGGGAGAGTATGGTTGTGAGAGTGGGAATTGCTTAGGTGGCATGATCTTCTAGACTGTAGGGAATTTTTTTAGTATTTTGGTTGTTTTGCATCGGGGTTGATAATCCCCTTCTATAGGCCGATCCACCAACTCAGCGGTGGGATCTTCAATGCCCCAAAGAGAAACACCCCCTTCATTCTTTGGAAATGCTAATCTGCATTCAACATTTGATTTTAAGTAGTTGAAAACCAATTTTAGAAAGTAAATCACCAAGGTGTAGGAGACATACATCTCCTTCAAAGATAAGTAGCTGCTCCCATCTCCTCCTTTCATCTCCATCTTTATATAATTATGATGTATCGAGGGCAGGAGATGCAAGTGGTGTCTTTTCTTGTGGATTTTGTATGGTAGTAGGGTGTCTTGAACAGTGTTTTAAATAGCGGTAGCATGTTGTGTAGCGTTCAACCCTCTATAGCGTGTAGCGTAAGCTACACGATATTTCTATTTTTTAATTTAAATATAGGAAAAATATGATAAATAGTAAGAAAAAGGCAAAAAATATAAACATGCCTAAAAATTGATTTTTTATTTTTTTATTTTATTTTTTTCAAGTATAAGCATATTCAACTAAGTTAAAAATTATCATTTATCAGAAGCCAATCCACATATAAAGTCATAAACGAAATCAAATAATTATCACATCAAAAACTTTCTAAGAAAACCATTTTATTTATTTTTTTTGAATCAAACCACTTTAATTAAAAATGTCTAATTGAAACAACAAGTCATAACTCACAAGTATGAAAAGAAATAAAAATTCCACAGGTTATGAGTATTAAGTACAATACAGATGTCATCTATACAAAGAGGGGTTTTTGAAAACCCTCTTCCGAAACCCTTTTCTTCTGAGTTTAGTTTTAAAGGTTTTTTAGCCCGTGATTATCACATCATCTTTAACGAAGGATCACCACCATTTTAAGTGAAAGTAAACAAAGAAAGGTTTAGTTTTAACTTTACAATTTAAGGTTTTTTTTTATATAATATAAGTTCCACACCATTGTTAACAAACAAAAGTAAAAATAAATGTTCTTATCACCCTTCAAAAAAACAAAAAACAAAAAATACACTGTAGTGTATGCTACAAACGGTACACGCTATTTAGTTGTGGCGTATTCTACGACCCTTGTAGCGTACGCTACAAGGTATTTATGCTATTTAGCTATGCTACATAGCACTACGGCTACGCTATGAGCGCTATTTGAAACACTGGTCCTGAGATTGGATTTCGAATTGAGTTTTTACTTTCTTTCTTGTATTGTGGTTGTATGGATATAGAAAAGGTGAGAGATTGAAAATTTGACTTGTGAGAATGATATCTGAAAATTGGAGATCAGACCCTTGATTGTTGCCGAAAATCATTGGGGTGTATGGTTGTGAGACTAGCAATTGCTTTGGTGGTATGATCTTTTATACCATGGGGAATTTTTAGGATGTGCCTTGTTTTATCTTGCAATGAGGTTGCTAATCCCCTTTTATAGACTCATCCACCGACATAACTAGGGGTGCAACTCGAGTAGGTTGGGTTGGTTTCAGGGTCAACCCAATCTCAAGAGCAATGTTATCATGATAGTATGATTGAGAATATGAATCATGAATTGCCATATTCATATACACCCAAATTGTAAATCTTAAATAGTCATATGATTATTGTAAGAATTGTATCAAATCGTTTGATAATCGTAGATTGTGTAAACGGGCCAAAAAATGACTTGAAAAATCATCTTCTTCTTTTTTTCTTCTTTCTTTTTACTCTTTTGCTTATAAAACATGAGAAAGGCATATACCCCTATTAAAAATATCCTCTCTTTTTTTTTCTTTTTTCTTTTTTTCAAAAGAGTAGATTTGGGGATTATCATATGAATCATTTGATGGTTGTAGACTTCGTAAATGGGCCTAAAAATTTACCTAAAAATGCTTTTAAAAATTTTCATTTTTTCTTCTTTCTTTTTTACTCTTCAGCTTATAAAGCATGAAGTAAAAATTTTTAAAATAAATAAAAATAAAAGAAGAATAAGAAGAAGAATTCCCCTATTAAAAATATCCTTTTTTTTTTTTTAATCGAGAGCGAGAGAGGATTTGGGGATAATGATATTCAAAAATCCAAAACAACTAAATCAAGATATCTTCTTCTTCTCTTTCGCTCAATGGAATTGAATGCCTTTTTTTCAAACATGATCCTACACTCAAGAAAGATAAAAGCACAAATTTATTGAAGGACTCTTTTTTCTTTCTTTCTTTCTTTTTTTTTCTTTTATTTTTTTTTTGTTTTGAAAGAATTCTTGAATGTTTTTTAATGTAAATTTTTTGAAAGAAAACAAAGGAAAAAGACAAGAATCCTTTCCTATCACGATGCGTGCCACACATTTTTCTCATTTGATAATGTCAAGATATGTATTTCCTTTTTTTTTTCTTTTTTTTCTTTTTTCCTTTTATACGTGTTAATGGAAAATGGATTGTTTATAATCTTTTCTAATTTGTATTTTTTTTCAGATGTTTTTTAAAGAAGTCAGAAAAAATCTTACGATTTACAATAGGATTTACAATACAATAATGATTTTGACAACACTGCTCAAGAGTGCCCAACCGGCAACCTGACCGGACACAAATTCCAACCTGAGGTGCCCAACCCAAGGTTCCTCTATACTTAATTAATGCAATTCCTCCCAAACCAACTCGAATTTGCTCGACCTGAACCCGACCCAAGTTCAGTTCGAGTTGGGCTCTTTTCAACCTAAGGACCTTGTCAACCTGACCCAAACCCGGGTTGGGTTGGTGGTGTTCGGGTCAATCCGAACCCAAGTTTGCAGCCCCATATGTAACTGTTGGATCTTCAATACCTCAAAGTGAAACACAAACCACATGATTTGGAAACACTAATCTGCATGATACCTTATGAATTGAACGGTTGAAAACTGATTTTAGAAGATCAATAGTATTTATAATATTTGTAGTATTGAGAAAACGATTGTAAAGACCTTGATTACAAATCTTTCAAAAAAAAAAAAAGACCTTAATTATAAGACCATTGTGGGGATCTCCCAGGACTCCAACGCAAATGGTCAGGATCAAGAGGGCCTCATGGCCATTGGTCCAACCATATCCAGTCTAATTATTAGGTTGTGATTTACAGATCTTTCAAAAAAATTAGTTTTGATTACAAGACCATTGTGGGGATCTCCCAGGAGTCCACAAATGGTTAGGATCCAGAGGGCCTCATAGTCATTGCTCCCACAATATCCAGTCTAATTATTAGGTCGTGATGACTTGAATATGCACTGGCCCACTAGTCTGATCATCAGCCAAATTGGTATGGTGAGATCACCGAGGGCCTATATCCATGATACTGTGCCACAAACCTGATAAGTGGACTGGCCTGGTTTTTGGGACAGGGCATGTTCATGAAGAACTGCTCACGTGTGTTCTGCAAATATTCTCTCCTCTCATCTGAATCGCTTTGGCATTTCCTGGGTATGGTATGCATGTTTTTCACTTTTCTACAGGAGTAATATTGATGCATACAAGTATGGCATTTCACTGACAGATATGTTGCAGTACCATTGCCTCTATGTGGTTTAGTACTCTTGATGTAAAAGAAATTACAGTCTTTGTTGAAAGCAACTTTTCTTTGGATTTTGGCATGGAGTGACTGTTTTGGCGTGGTAGTTGGGTTTTTTAGATTTGATTGGAACTGGGTCTCTCTTCTTCTTTTATTGTGGTTAGTTTTTTGGCCTTCTTTTCTTGTAGGGTTTTTTTTTTGCAAGTTCTGTTGAAAGCAAAGGAGAATATAAATAAAGGATAAGTATGTCATATTGCAAAGGATGAGTAGTTTTCCAGTTTTCCTTATTCTTATATCTATGGTACATGGATTTCTAGGTGATTGGTTACTATGTGGATGGATTTGGGGTTCCTCTGATTGGCTGTGAATTGGGTTCTTTTATTTGCTTGGATCTTTGGATTATTTGTATAGCATGTGGGTGCATGTGTTTGGAGTTTGGACTTGTTTGAGTATGGACTTTGAGGATCTTAGAGGGTATGCACAGTGTTTTCCTACAGTGTGATTTTGAGCTGAGTTTTGGTAGTGTTTGTGTGCCTCACAACCTGGACTTATTTGGGTACTTGATTTCAAGGATCTTAGATATAGTGTTTTCCTACTTGGTGTATGATTTTGAGCGGAGTTCAGATAGCGTTTGGATGCCTCACAAAAGATGCCAACTAAGCAATCACATAGATTGCTTTTCCCGAAAGAGCAAAGAAAGCAAATTCAAGATAAGTGGGTTTTAGAGCGAGACAATTGACATTTTCCCTTAAATTTGACTTGGTCAAACTTCTCTCCATAGGAGAGAAGTGATGTGATGCAACAGGAAAGAATACAGTGAAAGAAGCAACACATGAAAATGTGAAAAAAGTAACAGATCCACACAAACAAGATCTCAACTTGACAACAAGTTCTTTCCAACCAAGGGAGAATTGATGCAGAAGTTAGGCAAAAGATAAGGAATTGGAGAGACTAGATTTAGGGGTATGATGGCCATTTTTATTTTCTATGTATTTAGAAGTTGAAGAAGAAGACGATAGATTCCTGGAGATGATTTAAAAGGAGGGGGAAAACAGTAGGATGGATTCTTGTGGTCCTGTTTGTAAAAAGATAATCGAAAGGATCTAGAGGTAGGAGGCAAGGAAATAGGATATCAATTATGGAGTTTGAAGGTGGTTTGTTGAATATTCAGGTAACAAATATTCATTTGGCCAGAATTGCTCTTATCAATATTGACATGGAAGAAGAACATGTCATGGTTGCACAGTGCCAAGGGACGAGGGGTAGACTCCGAGGAGTTTCAACACGAGGTCTTGGGTTCAATACCCATAGGTGGTGAAATCCCACTATGGTGTGCGTGGGGCGTGTTTCGGGTCCGTGTGTTAAAAAAAATGGTTGGGGGGGGGGGAGGGCGGAGGGGTGATCTGAAATACAAATATCAATTACAGGAGAGATGGATTAGATATAAAAAATGGTTGGAAAAAAGGGGTCAATGGAACTACACCATCCGAAAGAGGATTTTTTTTATGGTATTCTGGTGGTCCATTTGGAGAAATAATCAAACATAATTGAAGGAGAAGAAGAAAGAGAGAGGGAGGGAGACATAGGCTCGATTGTCTAGATTCTACATGCAGGAGGCTTAACTTGATATGGAAAGGAGGTGAGGCCCCAAATCCAGATAGTTTTCTTTTGGCTTTTTTCAAAAGGTTTGTTGTGGGTTGGTGAGGAGGATGTTTTATGCTTTATGAAGGAATTTCCCTCGAGATCAAGGATTAGTGGCAGTATGAATGCAAGCATTATGACCATCATTCTGATAGTTGAAGGGGCGGTGGTGATGAAAGACAGATCTTGGATGGTATTCTGATGGCTGTTGAATGCTGTGTATCCTATGCAAAGTGGACACGGGAAGACGTATTAAAAGATCAAAAGGGTTTTGAAGATAGGATTCCCTGTGACATTTTTTTTCTACTGCTATGATTGGCCTTTCGATGTGTTTCTTCAAAATCTCTCAAGGGAGTGGTGACCTAAAGCCTCAATTTCGTCATTTGCTGGGCATCAGATTCCAATTTTCTCAATGGCCCTGAGGTGGGAAATTCAGGAGTGGGGGTTTGAGAGAAGTTGAAATCTCTCTAGAAATGGCTTGGAAGTGGAGAAAGAATGTCCTGTACATGGTTTCTACCACGCTAATGGATGAGAGGGATAATCTTAAACAGAGCATAGAATATTTTGCTGAGAAGAGAGAAAATAGCCTGTAGACGGAACTCTAGGATCGCTCTCTTGGTTGAAAGAAGGGATAAAATACAATGTTCTTCCACAAAACGGTGAATGTGAGGGTATGTAACAGTTCAATCCTACAGATTTAATTAGCGGGGCCCACCTGAAGGACTGCTGAGACATCTAAAAATTGTTGCATCTGCACTGGAAGTAGGATTCGGATACCCTAGTTCAACCCACGGCCTTACTGTTTGTCATTATGTTTGCATTACTCAATGTGAACTTATCACCTACAGGCAATGACACCCATCGCCACTGACTTGCCATGTTTTAGGACATCCCTGTCATGCAATTTAAAAGACAAGGCTGATCAAGTTATTTGGATAGGCCACACCTCGTAGACTTAGACTGTGTCTTGTCCATTGATTCTGTCAGTGCGGCCCACTTCATATTTTGTGCCAGGTGATGGTAATGGTGGGGCGTACCTTTTTCATGGTAAGGATAGCCTACAAAAGTTGCATGTTCTGTAAACATGCATTGGCCCTAGAATTTAGTCGGCCGTACGTATGAGATGATCAACAGTCAGAAGAAAACGCTGGCTCTTTTCAGTATGCATGCGAGATGTGCATCATGTCTAATAAGTGGACTGGCCCATCATGGAGGCCCACCATTTGATGGCATGCACCAGAGCTTGAGCACATGATAGGTTTACTAATCAAATTGCTTTAGCGGCTCTTTTAAGTGTGACATCTTTCATTTTAGAACTGAATTTGTAGCCATTTGATCAAGCCATACTACAAGGCCCACCTGTTTTTTTTACGTTGAAGATCTTGAGGAATTAGTTGTGCTCATTAGCCAATGCATTGCTTGCAGACACGGTCTTGCTAATCAGGATTCCTTGCAGTTGGCGAGGATGTCCCAGAAATCTCACAGATTGGGATTTCCTAACACTTGGATTGTTGGTTCACAAACAGAATGGGAGGGAGACAAATACAACAATGGGCCCATATTCATTGGAAAATAATGCAACAGTTTTAGGGTTGGGAATTTTCAAACCATGGATGCATGTAAAGAACCCATTTAATCTATTCATTAAGTGGGCCTGACAATGTAAATTCTTTTATTTGACTCAAACGCTAGATCCAATGACACTAGGTACCCGAATCCGGTCAGGTCCGGATCTTCAAGAATGAGAGCCAGACCTGCCAAGACCAAGCTCGGTTAGCCCATGTACCATAGGACCCGACCTGTTGAATTGACAGACCTACCGCTCACCCTAGCTTTTGAGAATAGCCTAATTTTTCTCTTCAGAAGTATGTGAAAATCAACTAAATAGCTGAAGTTTTCTGGCTCCACCTTCATTTGATCCCACTACATGGGCTGCACAATAGCCACAATAGCCCGGTACCGGTCCCATGTGAAAGCCACACTGTTGATTGGACTGAATTACACCCGTTGAATTAAACATGGATAATTGCACCAAGTTATTAAATGGGAGATGTGAGAGTCGGGATTAAACTGCAATCACTAAAGCAATTTTTCTACTTAAGGCAATTGATGAAAAAGGTAGATGGATTAACTATAAGGACATTGGATCCACTATAATGCTGGTAGGGTTGTGAGTGGATACGCGGACCTGTGGTTACCTGGTGGAACAGACCTGATTTTAATCGGTCAAGTCCTTTCGCCCGGACCTGTGAAGAAATCAGGTGGGATTTGGATCTCGACTGGGTCTACTTGGGTTTGGATTGGGTCCATCGAGTCTGACCCAGTCTGATCTAGATCAGACCCAATTAGTTCTAATAGTGCTATTATACATCTGAAATATATTGATTATGCTAGCAACAAAATAAGGTTTCATAAGCCCTGTGAATGTACACGTGTTTGCCATCTGTGGGCTGAACATGTACATATCCTCTTATTTGCCCCAAACTCAACTCAAAATCTAGATCCAAAGACCCAATGGGTACCCGAATCAAGTCCAAGAATGAGCCACGGATATGAAATGACCTGAACCCAGACAAGCTTAAGTGCAAATACCATAGGACCTAACCTGTTGAGAGCCCTCAGTGCCAATGGGACACTATCTAGAACACATCATTTTGAAAGACTTGATTATAGTGGTCCTATCGGGGCAAGGCTCACAATAAACATAGAAAGCATGCTCTCATCTTGGTGCTTGCCGGCCTCAACAGTTTACTTCAATTCAATATTATAAGTGTCATTCAAACTTATTAAGAATTGTTTATAATCATGTTCTATAAGCTTGTTGAAATTCAAACACAGTATAATAAGGTCTTTTGCTACCACCTGTGTAGTGAGTGGTTGTTGCTCCATTATTAGTTTGAAGGGGCTATGTCCACTGTAACAGCTAGTCTTCTCCGAACATCAAGAGAAAAAAAGCCCATCATATGGCAAACCAGTGTAGTGTCCCTTACCTCTCATGCAGGTTCGCTTTGGTTAGGGGTCCCAAGAAGATGTATCAATATGGAAGGGGCTATATACACTCACTGGTCCTAAGTTTGGCCTTCCTAGCTAGCAAGTGGACCAATATTATTCATGGTCCGAGGCATATATGCAATGTGCCTTACCTGATGAATGGCTTAGATCTTTGACAAGTGTGATGTACACCTAATCTTGGACATGTTTGGCCCACTCGGGTCTGGAACGTGTATGGGCAAAATCGGATCTAATGGGATAGATTTTCAAGGCCCACATTCTATCAAAACCCCATAAGGTAAGGTGGCGTTGTTATGTTACGTATATAATGACATTATTGTAACACCTTCCTATAAAAAGATTGTATACTAATACGAAGGACAGTTCCTCCACCACATGTATCTTATGCAACTCATATCCCACACAAGTGTTCTGCGTTGGCACACATGCGGATATGTAAAGATTGGCAGGCTTCTTACTAGAAAGGCAAAAACCAAAAAACAAAAAAAAAAAAAAGAATCGATAGAAGTGGGATACACAAATGATCTTTTTCCATTACATATGATTGTCAAACATTTTTTTAATGAAAATTCTTAATAAATAATTTCATAAATTTGTTATTGTAAATCAATTCTACACTTCTCAAATGCAGCGGCCTCTTGTTTTTCCTAGTAAGAACCCTACCAATCCACATCCCAACATGTGTGCCACCGCAGAACACTTTGTGTGAGATCTGAGGTAGGATACATAAATAATCTTTATTTTTGTTACATACACTTGTTGAATAATATATACAAGCAATCCTAAATAAATAAATTTATAAAATTGCTTATTGTAAATCAATTCTACACTTCTCAAATACAATAATCTTTATTTTTGTTACATACACTTGTTGAATAATATATACAAGCAATCCTAAATAAATAATTTTATAAAATTGCTTATTGTAAATCAATTCTACACTTCTTAAATACAATAATCTTTTTTTTTTTCCTTAGTAAAAACCCTGCCTAGATCATGCACGCTTGTGTGCCAATGGTGGGATACACAAATTTCTTTTTTCCATGAGCAATTCTTAATAAACAATTTATAAATTGATTTATAATAAATCAATTCTACACCTAAATGCAGTAATTTTAGCTTTTTCCTTAATAAAAACCATTCGTATCCACATGTGAGCATGTGTGCTAGTGTAAAACACCTATGTGAGATCTTGGGTGGGATACACTATTTATTTTTTTTTCCATAAGCAATTCTTAATAAATAATTTTATGAAATTATTTATTGCAAATCAATTTTATACTTCCTAAATGCAGTAATCTTATTTATTTTTTCCTTGGTAAAGGCCCTACCCATCTACATGTGCGCATGTGTGCCAATGCAAAACACTTGTGTGAGATCGTGGGGGGATTTAAGTCGGCTTGTCAAACATGTGTTTTTTTTTTTTTTTCATAAACAACTTCAGTGAGAACCTCTTTGGCACTGCATTTAGGAAGTGTAGAAATGATTTACAACACACTACCTAAATACAACGGCAAAGACACCCCCAACTGAGTTGTTTAAATATATGATCGAGAGCCTTAAAGGCTTAGTAGAATCACAAATTATGTGGGCCATATGTCTTGATAGCCATACAGTACTCACCATCCGAGGGCAAGCGTGGCATATTTACCTAACCGACCATATTTTAAGAAGTAGAATCAACACAGTACATTTGAAATGTAACTGTAGTAGGGAAAGTTTCAGAGGAGAGGCTCAATTAAAACTGATAGTCAAGAAATTGCTCAAAGCCATTTATTTCATTACATTGGTTCTATTATTCAAGAGGATGGGTATACAGACGGAGCATGCCACAAATCACACCGGTCCGGCAATCCTAACCCTTTTGATTGGAAGCCTTCCAACATTGCAATCTAAAAGTTCTCCAATCAAAGGCCAGGATCATCTGACTGGTGACCATTCCTATCTGTAGGACCCAATAAATCAACACTCCAAATCTCCCGCACATATAGATGACAGCACAGAATCCTTACTTTCCCTGGAAATTAGTACTCAAAAAGATACTCAAGAAACAGGCTATCTGCTAAAAACTAGTTGGAGACTGCTACAAACGTCTTCCACATTTCTACATGATGTTGCCATATTTCATCAATAAATATATTTTACATAGGGTAATTTCTGAAGATTTTCACGTGCAAACATTGGCATATGATGCAGAAGATGATTAACTGACTAACTAATCACTGATTATTGCCACTATTGTTTCATGCATTGCATTCATGTAACAAACATACAACAATCCAGTGGTGATACACGAGATGCTGAAGCCATGACAAGGATATGGATTTAAAATGCTGCGTGTTGGAACTCCTGCTACGATTGACAAGAGAGGTGGGCCACCAACATCACAGAAACATGACTTAAGCATTGCCAGTGCGACAAGCTTAAACCCAAAACTATTTGGATATTTGTGACCGCTGGCAGGACGCATTATCTTTTCTCCAGACAAAATGCATTCAATGCCTCTCCTCACTCCCGGGGCCGGGCCAGCCAGAGAGAACTCAGAGCACGAAGGCGGGAGAAGTAGTCATTTATGGCGAGTAGGGCCCGTGCTGATTGACGCGTCGTTAAGATTCGGTGCATTTGTTGTAGTGTTTGCTGCCGCAGATTGTCAGCCTGAACAAGTAACGACGTCACTGTAAGATCATGGCACAAGAACTACTCAAGCCGTTTGAGAAAGACCTCATGGGACTCCCGTAGACTCTCTCAATTCCAGGGCATTCATGAAAGTGGGTCCCAACCATGTATTTTTTATTTGTCCCAAAATCGAGACAGCCAGGTCAACAGTTGGTTTGAAAGTGTGCAGACTGTGGACGGTTGGTGAACTTTTCTAGCCATCCAAATTTCACACAGACCACCATGGGACAGGCCCAACAATGATACTTCAGTAGGACCTGCGCGAACAGCATGTATGATATCACATTGGGAGTACGACCCACATGAACAGCATGTATACGGTATTGCATTTGGATTGAGAATCTTACTCATTGCAAGTAGTTCATTTAAGTACACATACCCGTGTAGTTATGATATCACATTAGGAGCAGGGACCCACAGGGACAGCATGGTCATGATATTGCATCTGGATTGAGTATCTACTCATTGCAAGTAGTTCACTGAAGTAAACATACGGACATAACTACACATGCTTATATGGACATGCAGATGTAATGATGTTTTTCTTTTCTTTTTTTAATTCAGATGTAATGATTTTTTTAGAGTTCCAAAAACAGAATTCACGGAGGACATCCACATAAAGGAAAGCAATTGAAGAAATATTTACCTGGCGGAGGAAGCCCTCAAGTGTCCCAAGCTTTCCCATGGCCATCGCCATCTGACCCATGTAATTCGCCACATTCCCAGATGACCCCGAGGGTCCAAGGGACCCGGATGCCAATGTTTCTGCCAGAGATTGCTGCAATGCCTCCATTCCCTGAGATAGTGCATCCTCCGCCTGCTGGGATGACTGTTGTAGGTTGCAGATGCCAACCAACTGTTGTTCAGTGAGCGGCTCCAGATGGCTCACAAGAAGCTGCAAAGGTGCATGTTCAGTACAAAGAAAATCCATCACAGAAACACTCAAGTGGAAAATATACAAAGATATCTGATCATGCAATTTGCACTTCTGCAACAATGTACACATGGACAAATCTTTTGGGTATCAAAACTGCTCAGTGGAACCATTTGGATGTGAGTTTTAAAAAAACACCCATTAATGGTCCTAGACATGCAAATGTCCTATGTTACATTGCCCACTGGCTGTAACTATCCAATTGTAAGCCACCAATCAGATTGACTGGATAATTCAAGAGAGGACTTGACCAAGAGTAGGATCCCACCTGTATTGCAGGGTTGAACACATGACATTTCTTCCATACAAACACAACCTTTTTTTTTTTGAAAGGTTAATCAAACACTACCATATATAGCTGGCTGTAAAATCACCCAACATCACACTGAAGCTGATGTGATTCATCTCAACAACCCATAAAAGAACACCCAACAGGATGACAATAACAACATTCATTTTGACCAATAAACCCAACAGGCATTCAGCTCCGATAGAAATCATTTCTAAAACTGATCCCCAACAGGATATTCAAACTAATGCAGTCTTTACAAACCCACCCATGAATAAAAACACCTGACGATTCAAACCAATGCAATTCACTTCGGTCAACTTGTCACAGAAATACAATTGATCGCTTGAACAAGAAAACTCATCAGTAAAACGCCCAAAAGTGTGACCCAAAACTCATTTTTTTAGGATCCCAAGTTATTTCAAGTTAGGGCCATAGTTTGACGATCCCGACCATTGATATAATGGCCCTCATCCATTAATGGAACATAACAAAAAAATGTCCTTGATGGGACCATCCTAATCCTTCAATCAGGCTTTATTTTTCTTTTCTTTTTTTTTCGTTTTTTTTGAAAGGTAAAGATGACAAAAAAAAAAAATACAGAAATGGCCGACGATTTGGTAGACAATGATCGGTTGTCTAGGATCTTCCCATCTGGAAAGTTTTGGGTGCATGGACCTTCCAATATGGGTCCCATCAGTCCAACAGTCTTAGAATCTAGATATCTGAACTGACATCAATATCATATGTATGTCAGTTTGAGGATCATATAATTCCTCAGTTTAAAAATATCACACCAGCAGTGTGCCAGAGACCTGAATATGACACAGAAGAATGAAAGCTCCTATGGGCTTTTAACAATGCAGATGCTTAGATTTGAAGATCGATTTTTTTTCTTTACAAAGAAGGGATAATTCCAATTTCTTGCTGCTAAGTTTTTCTTTTCAATTCCTAGGAAACTACTACACTCACGTTTTTATAGAGGTTTCCTAATTTTATGCACTTGTAAATCCCAGCTCCTCTACTAGATGCCATGCCACCTGTGCCAACCTGGCATGCGTGGCATCTGAGCTGGTTCATTCATCGGACATTTTTAGCCGTGCACCTGATGAGTAGATCCTGATATTGACCAGGTTCCCGAGTAGTGATTGAGGGGAAGATTGAGTCTTCTCCATATCCTATCCCGGAAAGAGCTAAATCCATTGGCATAACTCAACTGATGGACAGCTTGGATTTTGCATAGAATCATGTCATGGCATATAGAAGGGGTGTACCAAATCGGTTAAGTATCAGCTGTAACGGCTGAGTCCGTTACGCGATACAGGGGTTGAAACAGTGACCCCTCAGTTTTGTTATTGGATTGGCTGTTACGGGGGCGTAACAGGGGCCGTAACTTACGCCCCATAACAGCCGTTATTGCCCTTTAACGGTCAGGGTGTAACCGGTCATAAACGGCTAGTTTATTTTATTCTTCTTTTTTTTAAGTTATGATTTTCTCTTCTTCTTTTTTTTGGCACTTTTCTCTTCCACATTCTGACCACTCTTAGCTTGAATTTGAGGATCAAAATAAACTATTTCAAGGATTTTGTTGAATCAAAGCTCCGTGGGTCATTTCCGAAAAATCTTTAAAATTAGGTATTTATACCTTCTTTTTTAAATCTTTGTTGTTATGGTTGAATATGATGCATTATTCAAATTATAACATATGAATGTGCATTTTACATATTATGCAACTGATTTTCTATATTTTTTGTATTTTTTGTATTTTGAACTATTTTCGATCAATTTTAAAAAATTAGCAAACACCTACACATGTGAGATATTTTGATATTAAATTCATTCTAATATATCTATCTTTAGTATTAGATAGTTAGAAAATTAAATATATGAGTTTTGCAGTCAATTCCAGGTTGTCAGGGTCATAAATGCATCAAACCACCTGATACGGCTTTCTCACCAAAGAATGAACCGTTACACCACCATAAATATGTTCAAAATTATAAATGAATGCATATTTAGAATATTTAGAATTTTCTGGATTTTTTTCAGAACAAAATTTCTTAGACCATTACAAGGCGCATATCGACCGTTATGGGTCTGTAACGGCCTATACAGCCCATAACCGTATCAGTAACGGTGGCACCGTTACCGCAACGGTCCACCTTGGGCAGAATCGATGTGCATGTGGAACTAGCAAAACTCTTCTGTCTCATCGGTTGCAGTTCTTTAAATGACTAGGAAAGAGGGCAGTTCTTTAAACGACTAGAAAAGACGGAAGCTTGCTAGAATATTAAACTTTGCTCACCTTAAGGAGTTCAGATGAACGAAAGCCCCCCAACCACATAAAACACCTCTCTGCCGGAGTCTTCCACATGCCCGACAACATGTGGAAGACATCAGCTTTAGCAGCAACACCCTTGAGCCTAAATATGTCATCGTAGTGGGACATAACACTGTTAACAATAGTGCGAAGCTCATTATCACCCGCATGAGAGTTCACTGCTGCCCTCAGCTCATTGACCTGCCGGTTGTGCTCTTCCAGCCATCGTGCATACTCGATGTCAAATGCCAAGGCGCCTACAAAAAGATGTTCAGTTAATAGAAGCACTGATGTTCAAAAAAAAAAAAAAGTTAATACTTAATAGAAGTGTTCCTTATGGAAAGTATTTTATAAGAAACAATGTTTTAGAATGTCAACTACTAGTAGCCACTGATGGTGAAGGGAACAACAATAGAAGCAGGGAAAGTCCTAAATTAGAAACATTAGACTCTCATAAGTAGACAAATGCATCGTCACATAACTAGTCGCACATATGAATTGATTGCCAGTGGTTGTGCTCAGTGGGCTTGTCTGGCACTGGATGTTCTGGAAGATCAACTGGTCGCAGATTCCCTTTTGTGGGTAGCCCGCCATAGTTATGCTAAGGTAGTGTGGCCTCATCATGTTAGCATGTGAGTTGCATTGTTAATCATGTATTTATTTGTGGGTTGCTATTCCGAGCAGCGAACTACTTGAGCATGACCTTTCATGTGGGTTGTTTCATGCTTACCTGTTTGCCTGGTAAGTGGCCTTCCATGACCCTAACTTTGCTTGCAAACTCTTCAAGGTGTGTATGCAATAACTGGATTATGGATAAAACTGGGTCAAATTTGACATGTGAGTGGTATCACAGTGAGACGCTGTCATTGCTAGTTAAGTGGGGGTGGCAATGGGTCAACCCTACCCAACCCACTTGTGAGGCAGATTTTGGGGCAAGCTAAATGGGTAGTGAGTCAACTTCGGGTCAGCAAAAGCAGCCTGTTAAGTAAATGGGTCAGGTTCGTATTGAATCCTGCCCAACTGGGGACCTGTTCATATATTTATAATGGGCTGGACTAGATGATCCGGCCCAACCTAATCCAAAACACAAATTAGCAAACAATAAGTAGATACATGCACATAATGTATGTGTTGGTATGAATTCACTAATTTGATCAGCCCAGCGTACCCTTAGCTCCATATTCCATTCTTAAATGTAAGTGTAGGCTGTGCTAGGTTGGGTCAGTTTGGTCATTCCTAACCCAATAGAATTAAATGGGACAGGTCAGGCCACAGGGTAGTAGGTCATGTTCAGCCCAGAGTTCTTGCCACATTCAGTAAAAAGGTCATGCTTGGGCTGACCTCGACCCAGCCTGAACCCAACCCGTTGCCACCCCTAGTTCCAAGAGCATAGAAAACAAAGGAAGATTGATATCTGGTAGCCAATCTACCATTTTAAAAGCCAACCCCAAATCACCGGTAGAAAGGCTAGGATTAAGATAACGATTACAAACTCACATGATCAGTGCCATGAGTGGAGAAGCTATTCTTGGGATGCTAAGAGATCTTACCCACTACAGGGTATGACATTTCCATTAAAGGCCATTATAGACCATCTTGACTATATTATCCCTTTGTAGTCTTCTTTGCCCATAGGATTCATTTAAAATCTAAAAATCCCCTTTATGATATGGAGTCCAAACCAGCCAGATGATTTTTAAGACTTTAGTTGAAAGTATGCATGCATTAAGTTGCATAATGCAAAACACAACTGTTGCATACATCACTCCTCGAGAGCCCGAATTGATAAACCAGACATCAACTCCATAACCAAACCGAGGAGATGAAATGGACAAAACAATCCTAGTAATGGTGGAAATTAGTGTTCATAGTTTGAAACTCGTCCAGGCTAGGCACTGACCTCAGAGATGTTAATGGAATGAACCAATTATAGTGAGGTGGAAGCAAGGGCTATAGTATGGAAGGTTTCATGTCTGTCTATTTTTCTGTCCCCCTGAGATTTTGCTATGACTTCCAACCCCTTAGTGGCTTCTTCTTTTTATCAGAAGAGATTCCAAAGCTTCTAGAATTAACATTTTCTTCACTAATGTAGGAAGAGAAGTTAACGAAATCACTTATACCTTATCTAAAGGTGCAGTGAGATCACCTCTTTGTACAGGGAGTGTTCCCCTTGCCTTGATCTTCTAATTTCTTTTTAATATACTTACCTTTATCAAATTAAAAAATTTTAAAAATAAAAAAATAAAAAAACAGAAAATAGGATCTCACATGACAAAGACAGCAACCAAAATCAAATGGAAATATCTCTAGCGCCTACACATAAGATGAGTTTTGCTATCTTGATCGAAGGGTATTTTTCATGGGGAAAGAGGCAGTGAAATACCATTTCCACTCATTGAATGGGCTTGATCTCCTGAGCTTGAAATGAAGATCCCCTGCAAAAATAAATCAATGGGGTAAGCGCAGTGAGTGCAATTATGCATGATCAATTATGCATGATATGAACCCATCATCCTAAAGTGAGCATACCAGATTACTAGTATGGCAAAAAAAGCATACTAATAAAATGGAGTGCTAAAAAGGGCAGTGATTCAAGGCTGCTACCATGATGGTGTGCTCTGTGGAGTTCCACTAGGTGTGCAAGAAAACATCTCTATAGCATACATGTGGCACTTATGTACAGGGATCAGAATAATTCAGCTGATTTGGTTGGTCACCACATGGATGGACCATATCTCAGAAAGTAAGACTGAGGTAGCCATCTGATCAATGGCCTGGACAAGAAACTGCTAACTGATTTTAAAAAGAAAAAACAGCAAGAGTTCTCTGGCCACAGTTGGATGGAAAGGTAAATAAAAAAGGATGTTTCAGGTTGTCCAATCACACCTACGGTGTTTTAAATAGCTATGCTATGTAGCGTGTAGGTTATGCTATGTAGCATAGCTTTGCCTTAATGCTACGTAGCTCGTGAAAATAGCTTAAGTCGCATGTAGCCTACGCTACATGATAATTTGTATACACTACATTCTACTTGGACTACGCTACATGCTATGTGGCTCACAGTACAGGTTATTTTTACTATAACATTAAAATCAATTAATGTTTTCAATGATTGGCTACATTCTTCTATTTTCAATAATAATGCTTTTAGTAAAAATGATATAAGTAACAGTATTAATCAATTTCCTTGCCATTTCTTTACCTTGATACTTAATGATTACCCTTTCCTATTACTTTCTGTTGTCTTTGGATGCACCAAATATCATAAAATTTTGTTAAATTTCATTATTGATCAGTCTAATTTGGTGAATACCATGAAATTGATGCAACCAAGCGCAACCTTGATTAAAAATCTGGAAGTAGCATGTAGCTTACACTTCACGGTATTCACTATTTAAAACACTGATCGCACTAGGATCTTTTTGCTTACATTCCATTCCCATGGTGATCCACCAGATCAATTGATCCCAACCACAATACATGCTTGCCACACATGCAGTAGGGATGGCACTGGCAGCACCTCATAAGAGCTTCACCTCTAAAAAGGATACTGGAATCCATACCTGCTGGCGAGCTCGTTGGAGCTCCTGCTCAAGTTGGGTTAGCTTCAACCGGCTACTTTCTAGCTGTTGTACATATGCCTACCAAAGAAATAAAAAGGGGCACCTCAGTAGAAGTATTTCAAGCAATGACAAGATAATAAATTGAAAGGCATAATAAACGTTTGGAGGATATGAGAAAATTTTACTTAAATACAGAGTTCAATATGGAGTTCGCCTTTGATGACTTTATGAAAAATATAAACCATGTACCTAGTGTGGATCAAGACATGACACAAAAAGGAATGGATGGCATTCTAAATCTACAGAGAAGAATATTGACCATGAAACAGTTTTTTTTTTTTCTGACATCCAGAACATCTAGATAATCTATCCCACGGATCAGAGTTGCAGGACCCTATAGAAGTTTGGTCCATGTTTGTTGACAGAACTTTTCACCTGATCAGCCTTACTATGGGATGGGAGATGTTCAAATTTTCCTAAATTGGAAATATAACAATTCTATCAGTCAATGGCCAACAAATAAGTGGTGAAGAGGAATACAACAAAGTTCACAATAAACTAGGAATAGGCCATGGATAAAAGGATTAGGATCTTCCAAACGAGGAGATTTTGGGGAATCTCCATCCACAGTAGGGCTTGGGCAATATGGTGGCCAATCAATAGCCTGGGAGAAGGAGAACGGATCGTCTCAGGTAGGCAGCTGGTCATAAAGCTTTGGCCAAGCAATCATGATAATTCTTACTTTAATGTGATTGGCAAAATGGGATTTGCAAATCCAACCGAACAAAGCTCTGAATGTCTGATGGCTATGATGTCAAATCATGAGAACTGACAAGTGTTTGGAAAAATTATAACAGCAGGATATGATCATTATGGAACTTCCCTTTGGTGGTTGCCGTGGTACAACATTTGTCAAATTACAGCTACTGGTGATTACTTCCTACTTACTGGAATTATTTAGTGACTCTCAGTATAGCAAATATCATTTCCAGGAATGAACAATATCAAATCAAATGACAAAAGAACCCACTTTCTTCCTTAACCGGCTCTTTCTTGCAGCTTCACGGTTTTGAGCAAGCCTACGAAGTGTCTGCAGATAAGAAAAAATAGAAGCAATAAATAAAAATGGTAATAGTTGCTACTGACATCAGGGAAATGCTCTTAAGTAGCTAAAATTTCAGTTGATCATAACCTTTTGATCCCCCACTTTATCCTTTGATCGGTCACTGGAATCAGAAGCACCTACCAGAGCAGACTGACCTGCTTCAAACTGAGCATGAAGAAAGATAAATGTCACTACCTCAGTAACTTCACCTATATGCACATGCATGCACATAACTCTTTGAATAACTGGGGAAAAAAATTAACCGTACTACAACATGGACACATGCATGGTATCGCGAAAATAGAAGAAAATGTGTACGTGCATGCACGTCAAGCGCCCATGTAGATAATTGGGGTATATGAATCCTCATAGGCAGATAAATTTATACATATATCAATATGAGAAAGTATCATGTGCAAAATGCTACATCATAGTTGTTAAGCATTCAATCTCCCTGCAAGTGGCGCATATGTATGCTATCACTGTGGATAGGACGTAGAACAAGAAACACACTAATGGAGTAAACAGGCGACTGATGATGAACATTATATATGAATATGAGAAACTTAGCTTGTGCAAAACACAATATCCTTGTAATCAAGTCTCTGCAAGTGGCACACGTGGACAAATATCCAGACCGTTCATTTGCTGGAACCTGCTCTGTATAGAACGTAGCACAAAAATACACCAATAAGGTAATCAAGATACTGATGAGATGACTTTTGAGGATTACCATTGGGAGGGATATCATCATCGTCGTCGTCGTCGTCATCTAAGAGCCTTATCACAACTAATTGGGGTCAGCTACATGAATCCTTTTCCCCCATTCTACTCTATCGAGGGCCATAATTTCAGTTGACCATAGGTCAAGTCTTTCATTACTACCTCAATGGTGTGAGGTAGGAGACAATCCTACCCACCCCCCTGCACTGATGCAGGATTAGTACCACTTGTCATTTCATTTTCCAATTGTGTCAACATTGAGTCCTCGGAACCGGCGCAAGAGGCCAAAGTAGGGAGACTTCCCCTGACTTATAGAAAGAAGTATATATTTATATAATAATGAAGAGAAAAAAAAAATTCTTAAAAAGACGCTTTTGACTCCCCCCTTTATATTTTCAAGGACCGCAAGCCTGTGTAAATCATGGAATGCCAAATCGGTTACGTATCGGCCGATACGGCCGCTACGTAACGGAAACGGTGCTGACCGTTACACGTTTTGGGGCCGTATCGGCCGATACATTTTTGTGTACCTATATCGGCCGATACGGGCCCGTTACGGGGCGTATCGGCCATTACGGCCCGTTACGGGCCCGTATCGACCTTTTTCCATTTTAAGCTTTATTTTTGCTGTTTTTTTAAAACTTCTTACTTCCAAACTGTTTCTCACTCCTTCTACTACTAATTTCGACCAACCTTGGCTGGGTATTTGAGATAAAAACACATTATATTATGAATTTTCTTGAATCAAAGCTCGATGGGCCATTTTTCAGAAATTCGTTAAAAATAGGTATTTATACTTTTTTTAATATGTTTGGTTGTTTTAATCATACCATATGATGTGTTAATCATAGTAAAACATGTTAATGTGCATTTTACAGCTTTGGGGTGCCATTTAATATTTTTTTCTATTTACGCATGAATTTTGGCCCCTTTTTTTAAAATTCAAAAAATCAATTTTTAATGGTTGTATTGTTGTTTTAATCATGTCATTTGATGTGTTAATCATAGTAGAAGCATTTTACAGATTTTGGGTGCCATTTTATATTTTTTTTATATTTTTTTCTATTTACGCATTTATTTTGGCCCTTTTTTTGAAAAATCGAAAAATCATTTTTTAATGATTCTTTTGTTGTTTTAATTATGCCATATGATGTGTTAATCATAGTAGAACATGTTAATGTGCATTTTACAGATTTTGGGTGTCATTTTATATATATTTTTTAATTTTTTCTATTTACACATTTATTTTGGCCCTTTTTTTGAAAATTCGAAAAATCATTTTTTAATGATTCTTTTGTTGTTTTAATGATGTCATGTGATGTGTTAATCATAGTAGAACATGTTAATGTGCATTTTACATATTTGGGGTGCCATTTTATTTTATTTTTTATATTTTTTTCTATTTATGTATGAATTTTGGCCCTCAAAAATAATTGCAAACACCTAAATGTAAGATATTTTCATATTACATTCATTCTAATATATCTATCATTAATAATAGGTGGTTAGAAAATTAAATATATGAATTTTGTAGTCAAATTCAGGTTATCTGGTTCATAAATTCATCAGACAGTCCGATACAACTTCTGACCAAAGAGTGGACCGTTACACCACCATAAACATGTTCCAATTTATAAATGAATGCATATTTGGAATACTTCGAATATTCCGGATTTAATCTATATTTTTTCATTTTTTTGGCAAAAAAAAAATTTTACGCCATTATGGGCCGTTACGCCCCCGTATCCGTATCAGTTTCGGAGGGCACAGTTACACCAACCGATATCAATACGGGACACCTTGGTGTAGATAGCTGGATAAGTCATCCTAGAACTGGACTCTATTGTGGTCTTCTTCTGAACTTGTAGAGGATCAAAACCTAATAGGTTTTGTGTCTCCTCAACCCATGTCAATCTAGGTTTCTGCACATCTTCAGACTTCAGAACATAAGATCTAGGTTGTCAATAGGCATCAAAGTCGAATCAGGTCTTACCTTCAGCAGCTTTTAGACAATCCCCGTTGCTAAAGTCGTCTTAATACCTTTCCTGTAGCTGTTAGCTGTCAGCTAAGAGGTGTCAAAATACATGATACTATGGAATTTCAACGGTGCATACATTTCCAATCAGAAACCCATATGAGCAACTCTTTACAAGCTTGATCATCAATTTTTTTATTTTCATCCCTCTATTGTGTGTCTTTCTTATGGTGGGAACAAAACAACGGGTAAAGACCTGGCCGACAGATTAACTAGAGCAATGGACAAAGAAGAAGAAGAAGAAGAAGAAGCTATTTTACCATGAAAACAGAAATTTCAGATTTGTGCCATGTCCAAATTCAAGCCTCTACAATGTGAATCTCATAAATTACTGATTAACCAAGACCTATAGGAGATAGAACCCCCATCCTAGCATAGGGTTAAATTTGAATTCAATAGAAATCATGTGTCTTGTAAGAGTTTTGACGTGTTACGGCTGTTTAAAGGCTAAGGAATATGGGAAATAGGTTTAGGGTATCTAGGCTTAAAAGGAATTAGGGTTTAGAACATTAGGGTAGAAGTTTTTGGAGGTTTCGGGTTAGGATTTCAAAATTTGGGTCAGGGTTTTAGAGATTTAGGGTTAGGGTTTTGAGAACTAGGGTTTTAGAAACTAAGTTTGGAAGGATTACAGGGTGTCGAAAGAAGGGGAAAAAAAGAAGAGATGAAGAAGGACGAAAAGAAGAAGATGAGAGACTGATACCTTGTTGAGGAGAGAGAAAAGTAGAAAAGATAACTAGGAAATCGCTCCCCATGAGTTTGCACCACTAATCCAATCACAGGATGAAATTTTGCTCAATCTCAAAGCCAAATGATAGAAATTTCTTTCATTCATAACATGTATAATAACTAGTGTGGGGACGACCCAACCCTTTACAATCTCAAAAAAGACCATTTACAAAAAGTCGCTCTTAGATAAGATTTTCAACATAAAGACGCTTGAATCAAAAGCTATCCCTAACCCCAATCTAATCACAGAGATGAAGAATGAAGAAAAGAACAAGATGAGAGCATATAATATACCTTGTTAAGGAAAGAGAAAAGTAGAAAATATAACTAGGGAATCGCTCCCCATGAATTCGCACCACCAATCCAATCATAGAATGAAATTTTGCTCAATCTCAAAGCAAAAGGAGAGAAATTTCTTTCATTCATAACATGTATAATAATTAGTGTGGGGACAACCCAACCCGTTATACTCTTAAAAAGACCTTTTACAAAAAGCCGCTCTCATATAAGATTCTCAACATAAAGACGCTTGATTCAAGAGCTATTCCCAACCCCCTAATCTCAACACGAATATAAGCTATACCAAAAATAACAAAACATGTAAATAAACTAAACAACTAAACTATTTTGTGGCCCATGGGATCCACACTCAAGATGTTTAATGATTATGATCCAACGGTCCAATAATCGTGTCCACTCAATCCAATGGTCCGATGTGTTTATCAAGCTCTTATATGAACCCCACGTGCATATTTCCAATGTGGGGTCCTCGAAGATGCACGAACATGCACATGAGGTCTTCAACGTGGCTAAGAATGTGAATTGGACCAAGTGGGCCCTATGTAATAGTCGTCTAGCCATAAGGAAATTGGCTCAGCACTCCTCTGGTATGGTGCTCGGTTGCCCTCATCAATTCCCCTCAACTGAGGAGATTTCGCCTCTGGGGAAATAAAGTTGTGGTGATGCTCGAGAATATTCGGATCTTGTTGCTAAAGCTCTACTTCTGTGATCCACATATTGTGGGACTTTGGCCTGCCATTCTACTTGTCGAGGTACTCCTAGTAGCCTCCATGCCGTGTGAAAATCACTCGCTTATCCCAGATATCCTCTATCTTTTCTCTCTTGGTAGGTATGTATGGCAAAAGAAGTGGATGCTGAGAAGAATCGTCGGATATAGGCCAAGGGTCATGAGATAGGTCAAGAGAGATATCATCGAGATCAAGGTGATGGTCTTAATAAAAGCTAGTAGGCGTCGATGTTGGACCCTTAAAAGCACAAGATCTTCCACATTGAATGTAGATTTAATACCCATGTCAGGTGGAAGATCCACAAAATATGCATCATGCCCCAAATCACTCAATATCTTATAGGGCTCTACACTACAAGCTTGTAGTTTGTTAACAGTTCCTTGCGAAAATCGTTCAGGACTTGTATGAACCATCACATAGTCACATACCTGAAACTTTTTGAACCTGTGATGAAAGCCAGCACATATCTTGTATGTTTCACCACTCATGCTAATCCGTTTTCTAATTTCAACATGCAAATCATGGATATGAGGTGCAAATGCATCTATGGACTCTAACGACCTATGTGAGACCAGTGTTCGAAATATCGGTATTGCGTTATGTATCAGATCCTTGGGATACAGATACAGATCGGTTATCACATGGGATATATTGGTTGTATCGCGTAATGTATCGTTGTTGTTGGAAACATAGGGGAAACATTGGAAATTAGTCAAAATTTTCAATGAAAATTTAGTGATTGTTAAAAAAGACATCAATACACACTTACAAATCAAAACATTACAAAAAACAAGTGCACACAACAGGTTTTCTTTGTATGGGGTCGTAATCTACGCACTGTCTAACTAAATTGATCCAAGTATATTCAAAGTCTATTCATATAATTTATAAATGTAAGAAAATGTGCAGAAACACAAGTAATACATTTAAAGGCAAAAGAAGAATCACTAGATTAGGTTGCATACATGTTTGATTTTATGTCTGGACACAAAGATTGCAACCAATTTGCGAGAAATTGGAAATTTTTTTATTTTTTTCAAATTTCCACAACTCGGTCCTCCTCCAAATCTCGAAATCCAAGCTCCCAATCCATGATTTTTCATGCAAAACATGAAAAATCATGGATTTTGCATGAAAAATCATGGATTTGTAACAATTTGACACTGATTTAACATGATTTACAGAAAAAAGATCGAAAATAAAAAAATAATCATTGGATCGAACATGTGGGATATATCCCACTACTTGTGCATTTCGTATCGCATGGGTGGGATACAAGATATATCATGGGATATCTCGGCTGATATCATCGATATTTAAAACAGTGTGAGACTAATACGGAAATACGATCTATAAGCTTCCTAGACCCATCTACTTGCCTTTCCAAATCCGCTTCCTCCGCGGGATTCATTTGTTTGTGAGGAAGGTTTGATAAGATCAACCCGAAGACAAGAACTAGGGCATGTTGAATATCCCGCATGGGTGTAAGCTCATCCATTATGTCCTCTGGGATAACATCACTAGACTCCTGCAATTCCAAACTCACCTTGAGTGGTAACTCTACAATACCCTTAGGTGTAACCTCGAGTGGCATCTCCATACTAACCTTAGGTGTGACCTCACTGCCATGTAGGCATACACTGTCAAATCAGCTTTAGTCTCCCCTTCAAACTCTTTAGCATTTATTATAAGGAGAGACTCAAGTTGGAATTTTCTCACATCTTCAGGGTCACATTTATTGACGTCCTCCTTTTCCAGGGTGCTTTTGGGTGAGAAAGGATTCAAATCTATCCTCTTATCCTCATGCACAAATGAACACATTCGAGCAACTGAATAGTGTCACATCGTGATCATACAACCAAGGTCTGCACAAAATGATGTGACCTACATTCATAGACAAAACATCACACCACAACGTGTTCATATAGGAACTAAGCTGGATGGGAATGAAACAACATTGAGAAACCAAAATTGAAGACGCATCAACCCATGAGACTCGATAAGGCTGAGGGTGAGAAACAACTATCAAACCTAAGCGATCCACAGAGCTAGTAGAGACCACATTGGTGCAACTGTCACTATCAATGATCACCTTGCAATAGCGTAGAGGGCCTCACTAAGCTATTCCGAGTTCATTGTTAGGTGTAGACCAAAACTATGCCCACTACGGGTGGGCATACACTAGACATGCTAATTGGGGAGAACCACTAAAATCCTAAATACAATATGATGAGAATGGAATGCTATTAACTCAAAACACGACAATATGTAAACCCTAGACTCTAATGCGATGGATGTGCTAACCCCAAACTCTAAATGCAATAAGCACATTAAACCCTATACTAACCTAAGTTTTGATGCCAAAATTTAATGCAGGACAGAATGATCTAACCTAATATGATGCCATAAAATTAAAAGACAGATTAACTAAAGCAATGAAACGATAAAAAAATAATAATAAATAATAATAATAATTTACCATAAATTCAGAAATTTCATATTCATGACATGTCCAAATTCAAGCTTGCGACAGTCCCACAATGCAAATCTCATGAATTACTGATTAATCGGAACCTATGGGAGATAAAACCCCCATCCTAGCATAGGGTTAAATCTGAATTTAATGAAAATCATATGACTTGTAAGAGTTTTGAGATGTTATGACCGTTTAGAGGCTAGGGAATGTGGGAAATGGGTTTGGGGTATCTAGGCTTAGAGGAATTAGGGTTTAGAACATGAGGGTAGAGGTTTTGAGAGGTTTCGAGTTACAATTTCAGATTTTGGGTTAGGATTTTAAAGATTTAAAATTAGGGTTTTAGGGATTTAGGGTTTTGAGAACTAGGATTTCCAAAACTAAGTTTGGATGGATTAGGGGTTGTAAAAAGAAGAAGAATGAAGGTTTAAAAGAAGAAGAGAGAAGAAGAAAAAAAAACAAGCGATGAAGAAAGAAGAAAAGAAGAAGACGGGAGGTTGTTGAGGAGAGATGTAAAAAAGATAACTTGAGAATCGCTCCTCGTGGCTTCGCACCGCCAATCTAATCACAGGATGAAATTTTGCTCAATCTCAAAGCAGAAGGAGATAAATCTCTTTCATTTATAACATGCATAATGACTATGGTTGGAAAGCCCAACCCTTTATAGTCTCAGAAAGACCTTTTACAAAAAAGACGCTCTCATATAAGATTCTCAACATAAAGACGCTTAATGAATAAAAATTTGTTCCTAACCCGCTAATCTCAACACAAATATGAGCTATACCAAAAATAACAAAACATGTAAACAAACTAAATAACTAAACTATTTTGTGGTCCATGGGGGTCCACGATCAAGATGTCCAATGATAATGATCCAACGGTTCAATCATCCTGTTCACTCAATCCAACGGTCCAATGTGTATATCAAGCTCCTGTATGCAGCTCATGTGCAACTTCCTAGTGTGAGGTCCTCCAAGATGCACGAACATGCACGTGGGGTCTCCAACGTAGCTAGGAATGTGAATTAGGCCAAGTGGGCCCCACCCATGTTATGGTCGTCTAGGATGTCCTCATCACAGGGCTACTGTCATTAATAAGCTTACTAGCATTAACAACATTAGTCTCTTTTTTATCTTCCTCTTTTCGTGGCTTTCAGTTGTTAGTTGGCTTCAAGTTGTTAGACTACTGGTACCATAGACCTGATTATCCTTTGGAATAGACGGTCATTATTAGTTAAGTGGCATTAATACCTTTCTTTCTTGAAAGCCATCAATTTGTCCTCCTTTGGCCGGTAATATCATCGAATGAGGAATTGCAGGCTGGTATCTTTGGGCATGTCCACCCTTACTCAACTCCTCTTACGACAAATTGCAGGCAGGGCTCGAGCGCATACTATATATGCAAGCAGGTGTGCATGTGTGTATGCGTGTGTACACACATATAATTGGAATCTCTTTCGCTTCACTTCAGCAGACTAAAGTTGATTAGTCCCTAGGGGAGGGGGACAACGATATTGACAAAGGAATAAAAAATCAGGGCAAAAACCATATATAGATTTCTTCATCGAAGAAGGCGCCAGTTGGCCTTTGGGTGCACACTCCACCCCTCCCCCAAAATACTAGAATTTGACTAATTGAAAGGAGAGGTTTTAGCAATGGTGAGCCCCGGACCGGAATGGAACCATAGACTCCACTCACGTCCTTTTGGGCCTTCCCCTTGCCATTTTAGAGCCTTCAACTTGCACCAACTCATTTCTTCTAACCAGAAACCATCTAAGTCTACTCTCCCTCATCTTATTACCTAGGTGCTACTCCTAAGTTCCCTCGAATGCATTCATTTCTACTTCAATCCTCCTGTGTCTTACCATCCATCCATCTCAACATCCTAATTCCGACTACACTCATCCTATGAACATGTTGTTCCTTCACTACCTACATTCTCTCCCATAAAGCATGGCTAGTCTTATAGCTATCCTATAAAATTTCCCTTTCCGTTTAAGTGGTACACGATGGGGGAAAGAAGAGTGAGAAGCAACAAGTGAGATGATGATCAAGATATCACCAATAGAAGAATTCCATTCCAACCTAAACTGATGGCCATCAAAGAAAGGAAGTTCACAATAAATCTTATTCAATAGTGTCTATAGATCCAAAAGAAGATGCATATATGCCAAAAGTGTACCAATCCAAGATGGTTAGCTAGATTCAGGTAGGGGTGTACATGAACCAAGCTAGCTCAGTTAGCTCACTCGACTCGACTCGAAAAAGCTCGATTTGACTCCGTTCGAAGTTGATTTTGAGCCGAGTCGAGCTGATTTTTTTAGCTCGAAAATGAGTTCGAGCCAAGTTCGAGCTGGCCCCAGCTCAACTCGACTCGGATCAAACCCAACTCAAATCGAACTGGGATCGAACCAGTTCGATAACTCGGTTACTTTGATATTGATGTTGCTCACCAAGTGTTTGATGAAATGACTCAACAAAGTGTAGCTAGTGGCAAGGTATGTATATAAAACAAACTCTTTTTTTTCTTGATTTTTATGTTGCTTAGAAGGTGTTTGATAAAATACCTATAAAGTTGTAAAGCCACTGCTGTTGTTTTACATACAATGAAATTTTAAAGGTGCAGTCCATGTGTTTGTGAAAATGCTGCACAGGCGAAGTCAGCTCGAACTTGGCTCGAACTCGGCTCGAAATGGCCCAAGCTGCTAACCGAACCGAGCTGAGCTGGCCAGTCAAGCTCGAGGACTGAGCCGAGCCGAGTTTGAGCTGGGGTCAGCTAGTGGCCAAGCCGAGTCGAGCTGAGGCCAGCTCGACTCGGTGTACACCCCTGGATTCAGGTCTGCAGTGTGGAAAAATATTACCAAACTGGGGGATGCTCAGAAGGATGGAGGAAAGATTTTAAAATGGATTAGATTTATTTTTTTTAAAAGGAGTATGAGGTGAGATTTTGAGAAGATATAAAGATGGACTGAGTAAGTGCCTCTCATGAGCCATGAGAGCTTTCCCTAGAGTCCATAAAGGGGCCGCAACAAAGGGCTCCCTCATGCAAGATAGTTACGAAGCGTAGGGTTGCAAGACAGTTTAGAAATCAACTACAGAATAAACCTCAAAGACATGGAAGTGGAGTTCACTCCAATGATGGTTAATCTCAATCATATCTTGACAAGAAGGAAGTCACATCCAAAAATAGAGCTCAGATGGTTAATTAGATCAGGGTATGGAAATTTTTAATAAAGTGGGGAATGTTTAAAAGGATGCAGACTGCAGAGAACATTCTAAGAGAATGAACTGGATTCAAAACACAGACAGCAAGATATGCCGAGCGCCACCATCCGCTCATTATATCTCGTACGACCATGCCCAGCCAGCAATCAAAGAAAAGATGCCCTGTTGTATGATTCGACCGAAGCAGCCTGCTTTCAAAAATCCTCCTTCCCAAATCAAACCATTGGGAAGCATTTCCAAAGATTTTTTTTCTGCCATGAATCACATCACCATTCCATATGTTGATCAAATATGGACTGTTCAGGACACAAACCATCTTGAACTCGGGAAAGAAATGACACAATACAGTTCCAGCCACCTTGCAATGAAGAAATAAGTGATCCACACTTTCTTCACTCTCTCAGCACTTTTTTTTAAGATGCACTTTATCAGCACACGACACGCATGTTAGGCATAAGAACCATGCTTTTCACTTATTTCTTTATTTTCTTTAGCAATTTTAGTCATTGAGGAGTTTTGAAGCATCTAGGGTGGAATTTGGTGATCAAATGAAATTTGTATTCTAGTCAAGTAGATTCATTTCCATACTACTTGCTTCATCAATCATTGTCTAGTTCGGGACTGATTGTTTCCATTTTTTATTGGGCACATGCTACAGAAGATTTTACTATTCAAAAGAAAAAGCTTTTCAAAGGTTTTAAGACTGTTTTAAAGAAGGTTTAGGTCGGAATTTACTTCAGATTAAGACTGCTTATATGGACTAATTTCTTTTCTGCTGGAAATTTTCAGGTGGCTGCAGTAGGTCTTTTTGAAGCTTTGTTACAAGCTCCAGAGGTCTTGGTTGCTTGTTCTAGTTGATTTCCTTCACTATGCCTCTCTAGTGTGGGATTTTGCAACTTTGTTTTTGCATCGCAAATTATTATGATGAAAACTGGCTGCCTATTACCAGGAAAAAACCTGAAAAGTCATACAACCTTCCAAGCATAGGCCCTGTAATAGAGCAGAGCCACAAGGGGCCATAAAACATAAGAATCCTAAACCAATCCTCACTCGTTAATCCTCCCCAACTGGTGCAAGAACTAAAAAAATGAATCTAAAATGACTGCAAAAAAATAAACAGAGAGAAACAAGTGAATCCTTCTCCATTCACAGAATTTCAAAGCCAGATATTCCAAAGAAAGAAAATTGGGAAATCACCCTTTGATTCTTGTCGTCTGTGTCCACATCTGTTGAGGTATCAGTCCTGGGACTAGCATCAGCCATTGTAGACTCTCCCCAGTTCTCCAAATGGCTACTAGGCAAAGAAACCAGATTAGGCTGTTGCACTTTTTGTTGAGGCAATCTCTGAGATCCAACTCTAGCTGCTGGAGTTATATCAGGGGAAGCGAACGTCTGCTTTTAGAAGGGGGAAAAAAAAGGCTAATCAGAACCAGCACGCTTCTATCTATTGCCAACAGGCAACTTAACGTAACTTATCGATGTCTAGAACATAAACTAAAATTGAAAACTGCATTTACCTTATTAAAATTGCTGAATTGGAGCGGGTCAGAAGTAACAGCAGGGCCACTTGTTTTTGAATTGAACAATGGGTCTTCAGAGCATGAAGAAGAGGGAGAGAGAAAAAAGAAAATTAGCATCTCCTCCAAGAATACATTACAAGTAAAAAAAAGATCATGTGTCACAAACAGAGTATCCATCAGGTGGGCATATATCTATGAGATCCGGACTCTTCATCAGGTGGGCCCCACCATGGGGTGTATGCCTATGAAGCTTGGCTATGCCTGATGAGAACTGAGAAGTCAGGATCTTATCCACATGTAACATCGAGCATGTGTTCAGTTTTTGGACGGCAATTTAGCACCCATCACCAACATAGAGGTTGGGCCACATGACAACTGATCCAATGAATTGAGGCATGTACAAGCTTAAGTCATTGGATGGAGGCATCAGACGCCACAAGATATCTTACTCAACTAGTAAAAGGACCTTAATATTGCAGAAACCCAAATGTATAATTTGATCGATGTTATAAAGAAAAACGATGTGGCTTTCTTAAAGGTTTTGAACATCAGTATTGGGGTTGTATTGACCAGGCCCAAGATATAATACAGGTCGTTGGGCAGTATCAGACCTGATATATGAGACCATATCGCCTGAAACTTTTTTGGCCCAAAACTTTTTAAGAAGCATTTAACAAAAAAAAAAAAAAGGAAAATTTGTAAACACCAGAGTCTTTATCTTTTATTATTTATATATGCAATGGTATAACAGAAAATTCTGATAAAAATGTTGCCTGCTGACATGAGCTGCTGAAAGTAAACAAACTAGGCCCTAATAGAACACAAATCAAGCATATATGGTAGATTAGGACCCAGACTCCCAGTATACTGAGATACAACAAGAAAATAAAGTAAAAAAGAAGAAGACAATGATGGCTTACCCCTTCAACCAACTTTTTTCCAAAAATGGTCCATTTTGTTTCAATTTGTCAGCTCCCACTCAAATCTTGTATTTTGATTCCTAAAATAAGCCTAGATCTAGTCTATGACTCTATAATAGAGTTACACATGGCCATACAGTAACTACATAGCCAATTTTCAAAACCATCGCTATCGGATTCATAACACATTTCTAATAAAGAAAGAAAAAGAAAGAACCACAACACATATAGTTCAAGCAAACATCTTAGAAAGATAAAGCATTTTGTATACATACTTCGACTAAGATCAACAGCATCCTCTAGGCGAAACCCAATAGTTTGTTCAAGCGCCCCAAAGTCAGAAACACGAGACGTATTGATGTGGCTGCCCTCTGTGCCTCTGAAAAAATGCAAATGAAAGTATTGGACATGTACTACCACATTAAAGTGCAAATAAAACCAAAAACAAAGTTAAAGTCATTCAAACTTTAAGCAAGTTGGAAGAATGGTGAGGAGAAATGCCTAATAACTCAGAAATCAGACAGCATCATTATTAAAAAAATGGTTAATTAGAATGGTAAAAACGAATTGAATGCCCAGACAAACCAATAGATCCCATTAAGAAAAGACTATCTAAAATGCCCACCATGTATGATGCAATTATCATGTGCCACTGGAAATATCAGATGCATGCCATAACAATCTGGTGGTTTGAGCTGCTTATCATCTGGGCCCCACTGTGGAAGGGCCACAGTCCAAAGAAATCATGAATCGAACAATCCTACCCCATCTGATCAATGAACTTCTACCCTTTTTTTATTGGAAACTTCTTCCAGTTGAAAGTGGATCATCAATGGTATTCTTTTCTACAGTTCATTTGCAGGTCGCAGATCAAACCATTCATGAGATTGTTCGATTGATGAGAGTTTTGGGCCATGAAATGAACAATACAAATCACCCGATTGTTGCTCCAGCTTATTATTTTTATTGGAGCACATGGTAAAGAACATGATGCAGGGTGCACAAGTTATATTTTTTCCCATAGAGATGAGGGAACTCTAACCCAAATGCAATGCCCAAATTTCTTTATCTGGTGCACCACCCTCAAATCAGGCATGGCACAACAGAATGATCCAGATCATTCATTGCGCGAGCTGCTCTGTTGACAGACCACTTCCACAAATGACCAGTGAACCTTTTTTACACTCATAGCCGACCATTTCCAGCAAACCACCTACTGACCACTCATGGATCACAAATCAAAGAGTTCAACCATCCGAACAGTGAGATATTCCTGCAGGCGATCCACAGTAGGCGCTCCAGGTCATGGACCATGGTGCGACAGCTACATATCCAATTCGATAGCGGCGCACCAGGAATGAAAATCAATATTCTCCGTGAGGTAAGGTTTCTTCAAGGAAGGAATGAAAAGAGAAGGGTGCAGACTTCAACATCGAATAACCGAAGCAATCAAAGAGAAGGGATTTTGAGGCAGAGAGTGAGAGAGTTACAGTGCTTGAGACGCAGGCAATGGAGGAACGAAGCTCGGCATCACTCCCACCGCTTCCTTAGCATCTTCTGCGCCAAAAATCCTCCCTTTATTACTCCCCATCCACCACCACCACCATCATCACCATCACCACCTCAATCATCAAAAGGGGGAAAATCCCAAAACCCTAAAACCCAAAACCCTAGAAGACGAAAAAGACCCAGATATCAAAAACTCTAACTTCTCCAAAACCCCAATCCAAAGCAGCAATTCTC
This sequence comes from Magnolia kwangsiensis, assembly GCA_037074715.1. Taxonomy (NCBI): domain Eukaryota; kingdom Viridiplantae; phylum Streptophyta; class Magnoliopsida; order Magnoliales; family Magnoliaceae; genus Magnolia; species Magnolia kwangsiensis. Next base: position 89,237,359 of record CM073586.1, read on the forward strand.
CCCAACCCAGATCACAAAAAATCGAGTACTCCGAATGTTACAATCTCTCCAAAGCTCCAGATAACTCTACAAAATCGCCTCCCGTATACTCCTTTTCCAGCCGGTTTTTTCCCAGATTTTAATCTACCCAAATCACGAAATTCCCAAATCTAGCCAAACACCCCAACCTCCCTGAAGCTCTCAGTGCCTCTTTAAAATCGCCTCTTTTAGACTGGTTCTGTAGCTGTTCTTCCTCAAATCCGATCGCCCCAGATCAAAAGAAGAAGGAAAAAATTTTAAAAAAAAACGAAGTACCCAAACACCCCAAACTCACCGAAGCTTCCAGTATCTCTTCAAAAATGCCTCTTACAACTCGTTTGGAAGCGATATTTCGACAGAAACCGAAAAAATCCCTACTCGCGGTGCCCGGAAACCCTAATTTCCATGAGCTGCTGCTCTCTCTCTCTCTCCCTGCTTTTGACGACGGCTTACTAGCAAAATCGCCTCTTTTGACTCCTTTCTCCAGCGATTTTTATTCACCGAAGGAAGAATTATATCGGTGCGGTAGTCTGACGGCTTGCATCGTCTGTCACGCGGGTAAATCAATCAAAACCGTCCAACTGATGGCCCACTGGTATGGGATAGTCAGATTTGACCTGTGAAATTTGGACCGTTGATCATTTTCCTTTCTGCCATCTAATTGGCAGCCACTGATACGACGGGCCCCACTCCCAATGCCCATCCACAGGCAAGCTCACGTGCCGATACGGCACACGTGTCTGAGATCTAATCTTTCCATCTGGTGGGCCCGATGTTTGCATCTCTTCCCCAAAAAGTCAAGCTATTTCGCTCCTCAGGCGGCCCATGATGTCCCAAACAGATAGTAGCGAGCAAAAAGTTTTGAGCCGTCCGTTGTTTCATGCACCGGGGCCCACTGGAAGTGGGGTCCACGTTTCTTTAAAAAACGAGCCATTAGCACTGTTCGTTGTGAGATGATTCCAGCACTACCAATGAAAATACACAATGCCCACCGACGGTCCAGATTATATGTACATCTCCTCTGACACTTTTTCCGGGGATGGAGTACCATAAAAGGACAATCCACCGTACATTGTAGATGGGACATGCAGGCACCACGGCCCCAACCGTCCGATTGTGACCCCATAATCGATCAGCTACCCAGATCTCATATATCAGAAGATGGCATTTCCCCCACCAAATTCGAACTATGTTCACCATAATTTCTAATCATTTATAGGTGGCAACCACGTCGACGGTCAGGCTTGGGTTTGGGCTTCGGGACCACAATTTGGACGGCTACGATTTGTTTGCGCGTTTACCCATGTGAGTGCGTGTGTCATCTACTGACAGTACTCGAGCGGAAAGTGGTAGCTGTCACCAGACCAACCTGCATGTGTACGATCCTCCATACTCTGCCATGTACCATGCGAGTGACTTCTCACTTTCAACCGACCCACGTAGGCTTTGGACTTTTTAATCGAGAACTACTTAATACTCCAGTCATTTAAAAATTGTACACGTGTCATACATTAACTCAACTAAACCAACTATAGTGTTAAACTCACCATATCCATGTCAAATTCTTGAAATCAGATTCGTTGAACGATTCTAACCTCTGATTCTTGAACACGCGTTTGTTGAATTACAACCGTTGGATATTGCTCATTTTTTAACCGTCCAATAAATTACCACCAATCCTACAGTTAGATAAGCAAATGTACTTAATTTTTGGTCCATGATACGTCTAAGCTAAGCCTCATAATTTGTACAGTTTAATTAGAATTATTTGTATTGATGAAATTTCTAATTAACTTATTAGTACCGGCGTATCATCCATCCCAGTCTGCCCGTGTATCAAAGCTTTTCTTCTTTTTAATTGGGTAAAAAACGTGACGCTGAGATCATTCCAATCTCTGGAAATGTCATTTTCTGTTGAAACTTGAAATATTATACAAACGAGAAAAACTTTGATACTCTGGCGTAATGTGATAGATGATACGCGTGCACTTATTGTAAACTGCATAAGTGCCATAGAAGAAATTCAAATTAATCTGATCAAATTGTACGTCACTGCGTGGATGTATCAAGAACCAAAAAATCACACTTAGACCATTTGATTACTAGATTGTTGGTCATTTAATCAACGGTTAAAATAACTTAACGAACATATGTACACGAATCATAGGATAGAATTCTCCGACCAATCCGATTTTGGGTATGCCACTTAATCATAGTAAGTACCACAATTTAGTTGATGCATGCCACGTGTATAATCTCTAAGTGCTTGCGTATCAAGCACCATACTCTGCTAGAGTATTCAATAACCCCTCAGATGTTAGGTAGGGAGTAAGAAGATCCGAACCACTTCGCGCAGCCACATCATTTAAGACATAAATCCAATTAATACAGGCCGTTCAGATCATGGGGCCCATTCTTGATGCCGAATTAAATTGAAATATTACATTCATATGTATTTCCTAGATTTTTTTGGTGATTATCAACAAATCAACGGTTAAAGTGAGAAATATTAAAGAAAAATGGTCCACCGTTCTGGAATTTCTGGTTTTGATTTTGACTTCAAATACAGGCATATCAAATTTGTAAAGTGGCCGTAGAATTTGAACGGTATGATTTTCATTACATGCACTCCACATATGCAGTACCTCAGTGCATGTGCATGAAGTTCAGTACTCCGCATGAATTTTTTTTTATCGCAGGAACTGTTTTTCTATCGTCTCCTTTTCACCGGCAGAGAATCAGGCGCGCAGTCTGAAAGAGATTCAGCTCGTCCACGGGTGGGGAAAAGGTAATAGAGGTCTTTTGTAAAATGCCCATGTTGTTACAGATAATAACGAGAATGCCACTTGGTTCGAGACGAGACTAATTGCGAACTTTAACAAAATGAACTGCGGTTCGCACTGACTGTCCATACGAATGCATGCACCCATCGTACATGTGGGATATAATTAGTTAAATCTAAACCGTTCAAATATATGGGTCCAGTAGATATTTATTGGTCCTGATGTCATAGGATTGAATATCTCTAGCCTCAGAATAGTGGTTTTTAAAAAAATATTTTGGACCATCCATTTGATGGTCATTAATCGGATGGTTAGGTTCACATTTCTCAGTGCAGCTTTTGGACCTTTTGCTTTTAGCCACATTGCGTTTAATGGTCTAATGTTCTGGTAGAGGAACATGCATGGCATATGTACAGTGGTTGAGTGCCTGCTCGTGGGTCCCTGACTGTAGGGCCACCTTGATGTATTTCACTTAATCCACGTCGCCCATCCGTTTTGACAGCTAATTTTAGAGCATTATTCTAAAAAGGAAGCAGGTTCAAATCTCAGGTGGACCACATCATGGAAAACAGTGGTGATTGACTATTAAAAAATTCTCCTAGGCCACAAGTTTTGGATCAAGATGATATTTTTCTGGTCCCTTCGTCCAGGTATTTGTGACAACAGTTTGGATGGCAAACAAACATTCCGGTGACCCCACCTAGTTCTTAATGGTGGATATTTAATCACCACGGTTTCCTGTGGTGTGGTCCACTTTATATTCAGATTTGCTTCATTTTTGGGATCGTGCACTGAAATGAGCTGTCCAAATGGATGGACGGTGTAGATTTAAGTCATATACATCACAGTATACTCCACAATCAAGGATCTACCAAAGCCTAGTGGATAGTTATACTTGCACGGGATCACTAATACAGTAAGACCCTCGCAAAATTTTAATTGAGGTACGTGCTGCTGTGTGTTAAAATTTTATTGGATGTCGGGATTGGGAGCGGATTCAGTGAGACCCTCGCAAAATTTTATTGGGCATTGAGATTGAGAGTGGATTTGGTGAGACCCTTGCATCGGAAGACAAACCCACGTAAAGTACGTTTGAAAGTAACTCTAGGAAAATAAGATAAATCATTTCTTACGCTATAGAACTTAAAGAACTGACTCCTACACTGTATTAAAGTACATTTCAAAGTAGTTCCATTGGGTACATCACATAGGATCAGCTCAATCAAATCTCGCCACCAAAGAGCCTTATTGTGTTTGGCAAGCCCTGAGCCTCATGCCATCCGTTGCCTATGCATGTTGATTATGGAATATCATGAAATTTCATGATACCCTACATAAATGAAAAAACATAGAAGATTGAAAAAAAAGATTAAAAAAAAAGGTTGATGGGAATGTAAAATCCAAGGGATCCTTTAGTTTACCTAAATTCGATGAAATATCATCAATTTTTGCATTGAATTAAACTATTTAATTATGGAATATCATGAAATTTCATGATATTTAGTACAATCAAACACGCGCAAACAATGTGCCTTGACAAATGAATAAAGCCATGGCTGACCTTCCATATTTGTGTCTATCTTCCTTGGTAAAGAGCTAATTGTTTTGGGCAATTTTGTCTTTGCAATAGGTCTAAGAAACATTAGTTATTAGAGAATAAAACTATTGTTAAAAATGAAACCCTTATAAATAGTTAATAATTAATGACAAGCGTAATTCCCACGCTATTTTTAATGTTGATGTTCATCAGGTTGCTTTTTTAATATTAAAATCAAGGAGGGTGTGAATTTCATGTAAGATCCATTGTGATGTGTGTGGCTTATCCACACTGCCCATCTATTTTATATGATGATTATAAAGTATGAGCTTAAAATTGAGGCAAATCCAAAACTCTAGTGGACCACGCCATAAGTACCTGTGGGAATTGAACACCTAGTGTTAAAAACTTTTTAAAGGCCCTGGAAGTTTTAGATCAAGTTAATATTTGTGTTTTAACTGTTTAGATAACAAATAAGCAATCTTATAAACCTAAGAATTAAAAAAAATTAACGGTAGCCGTTTTACAACCACAATTTTTGTAGTGCGAGCCACCGGAGCTTTGGATTTACTTTATTTTTCAGATCATGCCTTAAAATGTTCCAATGGATGGACAAGGTGACTATGTCACATGCATTATGGTGGAGCACACAAATTTAAGTTGGTACTTTCCAAACTACTTTTCAAGGAGGAAATACAGCTTGTCACTTTCAAACATAAGTAAAACATGATGATTTACTATTTACATGGTATTTGTATAAGAAATAAAAATTCAAACACTCTATAAATAAATGTACACGTAAGCTGGCAGTCCACGTGGTGGTGACCAACTTGGATCGCATGCACCTTCCAAGCTATGGTAAAAAAAATAATGCTAATCTCCAAAACTGTATGCATGGCATAAAATAATTAAAATCAAACTAACAAAATTGTGGAACCCACCGTCACATTCATATTGACTAAATTGGATTAATTGAAATATGGCTTTTTTCCTTTTTAAAAAAAAAAAAAATCATTTGACATGGACATTTTTTATTTTATTTTTGACCATCTAATAAATGTACACTGATTTTATGTTCGAACAATCAAATAAGACTGACATTACTGTTCAAGGTATGTCTAAACCAGCACTCATAATTTGGACAGTTTAATTTAAATTGCTTGTTTGCCATGCAGTTTCAAGTGCATGCGTATATTCATCATGCCTTGCCATAGTATCAAAGTTTTATAATTTTATGTTTGAGATTTACTTCAACGTTATTGTAGCCATGCTATTTATAATGCTCATAGTGCGTTAGCTCACTTGCACAGTCTAATCAATCAATCTGAACCATATGCTATATAAAATTTGCACTAATGATTATATATCCAATCCACCCTTTGATTTGGCCTTATTTTCCATAGCCATCCCTTTTCCAGGGCCTTGATGGATGAAATGGTTACCATTTACCTAATAAAAGTGATTCAATATAATCATATCCAAGTTATAATATGCCCTACCAAATAGTTAATTAGATCTGTCTTGTCTAGACAATCTTGACCATTCAAATTAAAGGCCTTCAAGTGGTTAATTGTTATAAGATAAATGTGATGTTGGATGGTTTCCCACATTGGCCCCCTATGCATGTGCCCTACCTCAAGAGTGTAGTGGCATGTCCACTTCAATAGCGGCATGACCCACCCATCGAATGACTCAGATAGCTCTCACATGTAGAGTTGCACATGAGTCAAATTGAGTCGAGCTTGACACGACTCGGCTCAGCTCGGCCAATAGCTAACTCAGCTCAATCTCGGCTCAGCTAGTAGCTAACCCAAGTCAACTCACTCACAGAATGCAAAACAGTAACAACACTTTATATGTATTTCATTAAACACTCGACTAATAGTGTTAAAATCAAGATACAAGGATAGTTTTATAATGTAAATTTTTTTATTTTTTATTTTGAAGTGATTTATTTCATATCTATTCCTTCCTTGCCACTAACTGATCTAGTGGAGAATATACACACCCGAAACAACACTCTATTAAGTTATCTTATCAAACACTCAAGAGCAATAACAATATCAAAATAACCAAGTCACTAGGCTGATTCAATCCGAGCCTATTCGAGTTAAGGTTCAATCTGTGCCAAGTTGAGATCAGTCAAGCTCGGCTCAAAATTTTTTCAAGCTCTGAAAACTAACTCAACTTAATCTGAATCCAATTTTCAAGTCGGTCGAGAGGCTTACCGAGTTAGTACATCTCTACCCACATGCACCATGTTAGCACGTGAAACATGAAATATGCATTCAGCCATGCATTTTGGCATGTCTATTCCCCATTATGCGCATGTAAAATCCAAACTGTGCATCCAGGACACCGTCTCATATTCAGCTTATATCTAAAAAAAATCACGATGGACACACCACATGGAGTGATGTACGACCGTGCATAAAAGTCATGTATTCACATGTGGCCCACCTGAGTTTTGGAATGATTTGATTTTTGGCACGTACCATAGTCTCGATGGGAACACCTGATGACCATGTTGGATGGCACATACACAACACACTGGATCCCATATTCCATCTCGAAATTTCCATCGCAGGCTTGTTCCCTTTACCGTGGCCACCTGAGTTATATATCAGGCTGGGTTTTGGGATGTACGGTTAACAGGGTGGGACAGATCCAATAGACGGGTTGGATGGCATTCACACATTATGGGCCCAGACAGCTCAAAAGAGCATACACCGTAAGTCTCCACAATTCTCATCAATAATGGTTTTCTTGTGATTTGTGTTTTATCTTCAAGACAATGAAATAAGGCTTCTCTCTGACCTGGCCTTACCGGAAGCCGATTGTGTAGTAACTCACTAAGCCTAGTGTATTGAGTAAACTAGGTGAGGTCTACATAATTTATGTATTTTATCCGCTCTATCCTTCCATTTTACCAGATAATTTTAGGCTTGAACCAAAAAATGAATCATATACAATACTAAAGTGGACCACACCGCAAAGTCTACCTGTTGAAAATTTCTTGGGAGCTATAGAAGTTTTGTATCAATCTTATATTTGTGTTGTCCCTTCATCTATGCCTATATGATCTCATGAACTGGTTGGATGACAAATAAAAATCATCTGAAAATCATTATCCCAACTGGTTCCCATGGAATGATCCACTTGATCTTTGGATATAATTAAATTTTGAGCTCAACCCCATTTAAGATGGAAGAATGACTGGAAGGCGTGGATGGATGACGTACATTCAAGGTGGGCCCAACTGAGTTTACTCAGCACGATAAGAGGTACTGGGTAATTCAATACGGATCACCTTACCTAACAAAAATAGGAAAGGGCAATAAGGGTACGTTAGTCACTGACTTAGGTTTGCTCAGTTCATACGCATGTACATTCTAACTTATGCACACGCAGGTATACGTGCCAACATGACAAACATGTGTAAGATCAGATCTTTCCATGACATGTGCAGAACTGTCCAGATCATCTTTCCCAAAAATCAGGCCGGATAACTCCTAGTATAGTAGAAATCAAATGGACGGCTAGAAAATGTCATTTATAACTTGTATTCGTTTCACATTTCATTAACTACCGGAGGAGTGAACTGCGCTTATTTTTCCGACCGTATGATCTAATAAATATGACCCATTTCATGAAAAGCACTGTTCTTGTACATGTGTCATATTGGCACGTGCAATGGCGTGTAAATTAGCAAAGCTGAATAGACACGCGTGAGCTTAGCAAATTCAATTAGGTAGGCGGTCCTACCCCACCCGGACCTAAGGGCTTACCCAAAGGCGGACGGTCATCTCAGCCCCGCCGCAGCAGTGGGGATTTAACTCTCATCGTTAAAAATTTCTTACAACCCCTGTATGTTTATCTGTCATTCGACATATTCATAAAGTCATAAACCTGTTTAGGAGGAAAAATACATATCAACTTGATTCAAAACTTTTGTGGCTCTCGATGAGTTTTCAACATGAGCTTTAAATCTTCACTTTAAATCTCTAGTGCTTCATACCATGTGCTCCACTTATTGTTTGCATCTACCTTCTTTTTAAGTTCATGCCCTTAAATGATTCGTCACAATAAATGAATTACGGTGATAAAGCATATATATATATATATCACAGTGGGCTTCATAGAGCTCCTAGCATGAATGTCGGTCTCTAGTTACGTCATCGTGTGATAGTATCCAATGGCCGCCCCTTCCTTAGATATTATCTTTTATCTTGTGCAAAATCTTAGTTGTTCATCATGTGGGTCACACTGTTGTTTTAGGAACTTCGTGCAAGTGGATGTTAGATGGGTCTATCATGATGTTTGTGAGAAATCCATTAGTTAGTCCATGCATTTTGCCAATTTATATTTGCAATGGACCCAAAAAATAAGACAGATCTATAACTTTAGTGGGCGGCACAACAGGAAAAAACGGGTAGAGAAATGTCTCCCATTAAAACCTCACTAAAGTCCACCGTGATGTTCATATGTCATCCATACCGATCATAAGTTCATTTCTACAAAGATAAACTGAAAACACAAAATATTAGCTTGAACTGTCATATACCAAACTTGAAAATTGAGCTCACAAAATTTCTGATCACCGAATCTGGTACCGACAACCTCCGTAGTACCTCATTCTCGATTCTCAGTATCCATACGTCAGATTCCGATCCTGGGATCTTACAATGAGAATTTTTCAATGTACATTTAACTCGTAATAAGCATAACCACAAGTTTACCCAAATTACAAAGGTAATATCGTCATCACATATCCACTAACATAAACATTTGAATACAGTCCTGAAAGGAAAATACATATATAAAAAATCAAGCTTCAGAAGTTCGCTGTATGCTCCAAGCTTAGTGTCACTGCAACCTAACGCCACCTGCACGCATCTATCGTGCATAAACTTATAGAAAGCTTAAAGGATAGTGAAAGTGTGTGCTGTAACGCCCCGAAAAATTGGGGGTCGTGCATACGCTCGACTCTCGAGTTCCCGAGTGTCACTTATCATTAATTTTATGGTTTTAAGATTTAATCAAGTTTAAACGCGCAGCCTGAAATTACTTGGAGCATGAAACACAACCACACAAGTCTACTGAAATGAAAGATTTCACGCATATATATAAGTCTAAAAATGTAGAAGGGTCGCACAAGGCGTTGCTCAACAAAAATAAACAAAAGAATACTATGACCCCAAAGAATAAAGATGAGTCCGCAACTCAGCGATCCAAATCCTGCCTGATCAAGCTGATGAGGAGTCGTCTGTTGAGGGTCAAATATTGCATATTAGACCCCGGTTATTTCCTGGATTTACGCATAAGATGTTGTTTAAAGGCCGATTTAATCGTGTTTATGCTGCAGGTTGAATTTAGGAGCTTAAGTTGAAAAAGGACGCTAAAAGCTTAGATTTAACGCTCTGATGACACCAAAGGCAAGGGACGGACTACATGGGACCAAGATCGAAGATTCACGCACCAAAGATCAAAGAAATTCTAGCCACTCACCCTAAGACAGGCCTGAAAATCGTCAATAAGGCAAGATCACAACGTTCCCATCATCTATTCAGCTCCAAAATTCATACATGACCCGAATGCCATTAATTAACCGTACATGTCAAAAATCAGCCATTGGATCGCTGTGCAAGTGGTCCAACTGTCAAATCAGCCCATAAAACAGTGATTTGGGGCCCACCTGATATCTGCACGTGCTTCAGTTTTGGTCTCAACGGCTTATGTGAGATAAAAAGGTGGATGGATGGATTGGATTCAGTATACACATAGGGTGGGACCCACCTTGCATGGTGCATGTACACAGTATGCATGCACTTGACATGCGCTGCAATACCAAAGTCGGTCAGCATTACACTGATAAAAAATTTCTATAAAAATTCACCAGCGAACGCACTGCATCTGCCAGTTTTGAGTAGTGAGCC